>VWYP01009340.1:0-23338 GCA_013400435.1 Pycnonotus jocosus
ATGGCAGGGACACTGTCTGTCACTGGTTTGGGATGACATTTCTTTAGAAGCTGATTATTGTCAAGGATATTCCTCTGATGAAGAGTCAGAGATGGGCTTTTCTGAATTTTGGTTAACATCTCCTAGTTATCCTCAAGCACGGCAGACCACTTAGAACGGTGTCAAGGTTTGTCTCATCCCATAACTGTGATATCCATTTTGTGTTTACAGCTACATGAGAGAATGATGATGTCAAAGCAGGGAATTTTGATGGGAAATCTGAAGCCTGATTTAATACTAAATAAAATTAAATCTTGAAAGAAAATCTGTTCAGAGAAGACGACGTATCAGTGAAGGGGCTGACATTTCTGTGATTTCTTTTCTACTTCATATTCTGGAGAGTGTCACCCAATTTTAGTAAATTTAACCTCCTAATGAAGTCATGATTTAATAGAATATTGTACATCTGTTTACTTAGAAATAACTGAGGCAAAACTTGAGTAGACAGGCATTAACGGTTGTATATTTCTTTTATTTCATTATTTATGATAATTTATTATTTATTACATTTTAGCTACTAGTTTCCTAAACCTTTTGAAAACCCAATTGTGTATTTAGAATACATATATTGAGCAGCTGTATTATACTGATGTTGCTCCATAATGTTCAGCTATCCAAGCCCAGCAAAATTCTTGCTAAAGAAAATTACAATTTTAGTATGGAGAGGATGTGAGGAAACTGAGGCCCCCTGTAATGAAGTCACTTGCTTAAGGTTGTATGAGTAGTCTGAAATAGAGCTGTGGAGGAGTTTTATGACTGGACCATAAGCATATGACCATCCTTCCTCCTTGTAAGTAATGGATCTGAGTAGAAATATATCTGTCTTGTTGGAAGTTTTAGATAAAAAAATGGAATTGTCACAAACACACTTACTGATTTTTTTCAGAAAGCTCAGAAAATATAAATCTTGATATTCTGTTTCTGTATGGGCTGTCATTATAAAAACTATGCCAGTTATAGTTTTTTAGCTAATTTATTTGTTTGATACATCATAAATCAAATAACTCACAAGTTTTATGCAGTATAGGCAGCAATACTTGTGTTATTCTCAACTTTTCCAGTACAGTTAATTCTTGCAGTTCTGCAAACCTTAACTACTGTGAGTGGTTCCAGCTAAGTCAATTAGTTTAATGAAGCTTACTTAGAGTAATAGGAATTAAGTCACTGCTGAAAAATAAGCTACTATAGACTATGTTCTTTGTGATAATTCATGCATAAAGCCACTGTTGATTCTAGGACACAGTGGCAAAATATTCCAGTAATTAAACATTTCAGAACATATATTAAACTGTTTCAAGAACTCCTTCCTGGCATAAGATAACATTGTATTCTTTAGATGTTATTTGAGTGTGCAGAACATTACAGTCTGTGCTCAACTGAATTAGCACAATTGAACATTCTCACCATTTAAAGTATTTAAAATCCTGAATCAGATCCTAAAACCTCCAATACCTTATTTTTTTCTGAATCTCTAAGCATTTAGATAGTAGAAGTTTTGTGATGTTTTTTGTTGTTTGTCTGTTTGACTTCTTAGGAGGGATTCTTTGTGAGGGTTTGGTATTCTTTGTTTTCTTTCACTTTTTTATATATGCAGCATTAAAATCTGGTTACCAAGAAAAGCATGAAAATTAAGATTTTGCAAAACAAATTCATTCTTGGAGTAGTGTTTTAAAGATAAACCCAGCATAACAAAACATACTAAAACAATAGGACCTGTCAGTATTACTAATGATGTAAAGCTCCTCAAATAATCTGCCTCCTCTAAAATGATTGGTGAATCTGGTCATTATATCTAATTAATATTCATTTTAATGAAAGACAAATGATATATTCGCATTTGTGAGCCTTTGCCAGTGTTAATTTTAAGAAAGCCATCTCAAAGCAGTTTTCTAATAAAGCTTGTATAGAGTGAAAACAAAATCAGGAATGACATGAGCCAATTTCTTAGGGGATCGGGGCTCTGAGGCTGCAGACCTCCCTAAGACAGAAACTGAATATTTCCTGTCTGTACTACTGTTCTGTTTTACTTAAAGTATATTAGAATGTCTTGACTTTTCTCCTGGCTACCAACATGTGTCCATGGAGATAAAACCCCTCCTTTTCTAAGAGAAATATATACCCATCAAGAAACCCCAGGATACGTGACCGTATTTATTTATCTAGATGGTGATGTCTTTTTCTGTTGATCGTGTTTCAGTGTTGGATCAGTGAGCTATGAAGCTGTATATTTCTGAGTTTTCCTCTGACTAGAAAAGAGTCTACAGGATGAGCATTTCCTCTCTACTCTGAAAATTTCCTTTACCACTGAACAGTGACTTTTAATTGTTTGCCAGGAAACCAACATGTGTACTGGAAGAAAGCAAACTTCCCCAGACTTTTGAGAGTTTTTCCTCTATGTTTTTTTTTCAATGCCTGATTATTTAATAGTTTTGTAAATGTGCTGGTTTAACATTGTAATCCAAATAACAAGGGAAGAGCATAGAAACAGGATGAGTAAAGTACTTGTTTATTCTTACTATTTCTGTTCTGGCCAGGACCGTATTCTGAATATTCCTCAACTGCTTCTTCAGAGTCTTATTCACAAAAAACCCCCGATTGGTTAACTCAATTGAGAGTCTTCTATATACTTTTGAAGCTTTCTATTGATTTAATCTTATTTTTACTTGATTATAAAATGTATAAATCTATAATTATTCCAAACAGAAAAATAAAACTTTTTTATTTGACATTTTGAACGTCTACTAATAAAGATGACTTATGTGCTCAAATGAAAAGAACTAAAATACATGCTTTGGCCTGGTTTGGCAGCAATTTTATAAGCTATAATGATGCTTATATTTCATTTTTTGGTGATGGAATTCAATGTTTTAGGGGCTCTGAGTATCTAAAAACAATTAAGAGAAAATCACATTGAAAAGGCTGACATTTCAATAACAACCAATACCCTTATGACATCAGAAAAATGCAGATGTTTAGACAGCATGCCAGATTCTGAGTGGATGTAGCAGTTTTTTGTAAGCCAGACTAGGCAAGTTTCTGAAGATAGTTAATCTGCTCTCTGAAGCAGTTACTGAAATAGAGCTGTACTGAGTTACGTTCCCTCAGGACTTTCCTATACAAAATTTATTCTACTCAAGTAAAGCTGCCTTTACAACCCTCACCATTTGAAGTTGCAGATAATGCAGTACTTTAAGTGCAAACGAGCTTCTGTGTATTCTGCAAGGTCCTTATTTGTAGCATCAGTGAAGTGTGAAGATGGGCTTGCGACTTTCCTATCATATTTCTCCAGTAACTTATTAAAACTGACTCTTATGTTTTAGAGATGATTGTTAAAGTGAACAGCTCCATTGAGATGAACGGAGAAAACATCCTTTCCCTGAAGCATCTTTGCCATCTTTTCAGGCTGTTACTTGCAGCACAACCTTATATCAAGTTTGCATTTGAAAAGTTGTTTTCAAAATTATGAGTTCCAGCGATATTTTCTTGACTTCTTCTTATGCTTAAGTTACAGATTCAGTACTTCAAAAACTCATAAAATTTGGTTGACATCAACCAAAAATGTCTTTCTACTTTTTTACTGCTTGTTCGCATGCAATTACTTTCAAAAGGTAGCAAGTGCAACAAACATTTAACTTGTTAGTTTGTTAGTTTTTTAGTCAAAATTATAAATGTCCAAATACTTGCAGCACCTGTGAACTTGTGAGAACCTAAAAGGGGAAATCTTAACAGAATATACACCTGCTTTGTTTGCTTTCAAGCAGGAAAGTACTTGTTCGTTAATTTTGATCTGTTACTATCAAGTTTGATTGTATTTTATCAAGTAGCTATCTCCTGCTCTAGAAAAATAAAAATACTGGTTTATTTAGTTCAATTGAAATGACCTTCACCCCCAAAATCTCTTTTGTACAATAGCATTTTATAGTGTGGTATTCAGCTGTTGGCACATTGACTGCACCCAATTGAGGATTGCTTTACATTAGCTCACATTTTGACTCAATAACATGTTGAGCTATGCAGATAACTTATTCACATAATTTAATTCTTTGTTTTGTAGCCAAACTGAAATGAAACATAAATTAAATGGTTTGGGTTTTTCCAACAAGAAAATTTTCCATTTGTCATATCAGGTTTAGTGGATGCATGAGAAATGCTTAATTTCAGAGGTTTTTGTGTTATGGGTTTTTTTTGGTGCAGTTTTTTGGGGGTTATGTTTTTTTGGTTTTGTTTTGTTTTTGTTTTTGTTTTGTTTTGTCTTTTGTTTTGGTTGGTTGGGGGTTTTTTGTTTTATTTGGTTTTGTTTTTTCAAAAGCAGGTGAGTTTTTGAAATAAATTCCTAATTTGCATGAAAACTTGAATAAGAAGTAATGGTTGTCCTGATGACACATCTACTATCCTCCCAGAAGATGGTATTTAGAAGGCTCAGCTGACATATAAAATTATATGATATAGCCTTTTATCTCTTAGAGTGTTTTATATGATTATTCCTCTTCTGCAAGCAGCACCCTTTCCCTTGCATGACATGGTACCTTGTACAAGTTGATGGATAGTTAAGTTACTCTAAAACTTAAGCACTGTAAATATGATTTACACAACATTAATAATTTTGATTAATAAACTGAAGTTGTTGACTGTTACCTAATATACTTTAAAATAGTTTCAATTCAAAGGTAAAAATTTAGTTTTGTTATAATATGTTGCATATGACTAGCTATTTTTGTATTATTTGTAACAATAATTTAAACACAAAATACTTCTAATCAAGATTATCCTTTACATTTAACTTTTGGCTATCACTGGTCAAAGATTTATTTTAATATATTTACCTAGTGCCAATTCCTATTCATATATGTTCATTTATCCAATATTTTATTTTAAAAAATCTACTGCAGAGGATGAAGTGAAAGCATGACTCTTGGTTAAATATTACAGTCTCAGGATTTTGCTTATGGCTCAATTGTACACTGTGTAATGAGAGAAACACATACACATTATGTTTACATTTTATATTAGAAAAATTAAAGAGACTTCTAAAGAGCTATCTGAAACTGAAACAAATTGATTTTCAGGATATATGCATTAAAAAAGTAGACAAATATCTTGGTTAAGTTAACAGCATTTTTGATATAGTGATAAGCAATACCCTTCTAAGGACAATCTAGACCAAGGTAGGAACAGGAATTAGATATACAGCAGAACTTTCTGATCCTGAAATATATTCCAGCCTCTTTTATGTGCAAACCACATAAGAGCAGGTGGTAATAGCTGCTAAGAGTCCTTCTCATTAGCATTGCTGCTTTTTAAAAGAATTCTCTCTAAGATCTGTACCTAAGGAATAAGATTGTACAGAACTGAGGTGATTCAGAAGACCTGTGAGAAAGTAGGATGAACATGTGAAACCAGGGCCCTTGTTTTACGTGACATGCACTGTCCTTCCTAGAATGCTCAGTTCAGACCCAGCCATGTCTTTGTAAAGCAGGCTTGGGAGCTGTGACTTTGAGTCAGTGTTTGCCTTTCCTGTGTTTGTCAGCACAAGAGTTACAGTGTCATGAACAGAAATTTCTCTTCCAGCGCTGGAAGGCAGGAAGGGAAGGCAAAGAAAGTGTAAACTTCTTGGTTTATTGCTGATGTAGAAATTCTTCATTTAATAAGAGACAAGAAAACATAAACAATTGCCAAAATGGTTATTTTGGATGTCTGTATTAGTTCTGTTATTCCTCTGTGCAGCAAAAAATGTCCTTGTAGTGCACATTTCTCGAATGATGTAAAGAATATTTGTCAGTTTTGTGTCATTTCTTGTTTTAGGAGCTTTCCCTCCACAAACTTTTATAAAATACTTGTAATGAGCTGTGAATTCCAATGAACTCACCTAAGATTGCATGGCTGAAGTTTAATGTAAGTTGGAATGACAAATAATTGCAGCTGTAGAAATCAGATTCATGATGGTCAAATACACTCCACTAAGGGACACTTATGCACATTGAACAGGTTATCTACTGAAAGGGAACGTAGTGCAGTTGACTATAGCTGTACCATAAAGTCTGTTTATGTACTGGTGACATTTAGAAATTTCTAAAATCTTTGTAGAAAGCAGACTTGTCAGCCTTTGATGTGTTTTCCAAAAATCTTTTCTGTACATGTAAGCACCTGGTGTCAGCTGCTTCACAGGATCAAATCTAAACAAAATAAAATGTGCAGTAATCCTGATCATTAACAGCAAGACAGTTAAATACATGTTGAAAACAAGTCGTCTAATTTTAATTTTATTTTAGGCTGTTTACAAGGAAAATGTGGTTATCTATGTAGTAGAAAAGCCAAGGGCACAAAAATGGATTCCTTAGTGGGCAGAAACTATAATGTCCCATAAAATTAAGCATCTCTAAGGAGACTGTATGAATTTTAATTTCTGGTCTGTGTTTTTGAAGGTGTTCACAGGTTTGCCCTGATTGCAGAATCAAAAGTTCTGATATATGAGTCTCTCATACTGTGGGAGAAAGATCCATGTCTCCAATCCATGCTGAACTTAATGTTTTGTAAATCCAAGACTAGCCAATTATCTGAGAGTTTTGTAAGGATATTTTTAATTTGCTAGAGTATGTTGGAATTTCCTGAATACTGTTTGCTAACTGGCAGAGGAAAAAAAACCCAAAACTGTTTGCGATATTAAGGGCAGAAAGTGTGAGGAGATTCAGAAGAAACTTTGGACATTGGAAAGTGTTAGAGAGAGTGATCAGGGGTATATTCACTAAACAGTGAATGTGTATGAGTTGCTGAACTGTACCATTTTACATAGACAGACATTATCTTAAACCTAGGTCTTATGATCTGGACTGTGCATTAAAATACCTTTGACATAACAGGAAAAGATTACTGAACATCCTTAGTACACAGAGGCATAAATTACTCAGTTAATATTTTTTTGTTTTGTTTTTAATAACTCTGTTGAATTTGAGCTGAAGTATCAAGGCCTGAGATTTTTGCCAGCTTTGTCATTTGATTTATCGACAGTTTTCTGATTAGGTGAGATCCCAGGCATTTTCTGTGTCTGGAATTTTAAACTAATACTTGACAGAGAAAAAAAGTTAATTTGGGAAAATTTGAGGCGTCTTGCTTGCTTTGTTGCATCTTTGTAATTTTTCACATAAGTGAATTCAATTTTCAGCTTTGAAAAAAAACACAGAAGTGCTTTGAGACAGGACCTTTTATTTCATTCTTTGTATGGTTTCTGGTAAATCAGAGGGTAATATGCATATTTTTGTAAAAATAATTCTTTGTATAATGCGTTTTGCCTCATTAGCTCAGTTATTTATAAAATGTGCATTCCTAATGATTTTTTTTAATCTAGAATTCCTTTTGTTTGGGGTTTAGATATGTTTAAAGGAAGTGCTGAAAATGAAAGACAGAAAAAATAATTTATCAAATGAATCATATGAGAAAACTCTGTGCAAAAATTCAGCAGTTCTTGTTTAACTCCTAATTGGAATATTTTCATGAAAGACTGTCTACCTTAATTATTCTAGTTTACCAGAGAACAAATAAAAAGAAAACTTATGTGGCTGATTGTATTTGATCTGCTGCCATTATAATATCTCTATTCAAATGTAGTTCCTCATCTAAAAACACAGATTACAATGAAGTGAGAGAGAGCATTAAGAAAGTAAACTTAATGAGAGGATAGTTTGATATGGTCTAAAGGTCTAAATTTGGCTAGAATTTTTACATAGCTAATTTGCATGCTAAAGAAATTGAAAAAATGCAGTCATCCTGAGTCCTAAATATCACTGAAAATTGGTTGCAACTAGAAAATAAAAAGTATACTATTGAATAACTGTTATATTACAACAGAGAAATGTTACTTATTTGACAAAACCAGGTACTTCTATAATACTTTCTTGGTTTTCTGTTTTTGGGGTTTTTTTTACAAAATAAATCTTAAGAAAAATAACTGTCACCTTTTTCAAGGTGAAGACTTAATGGTATGTTTCTTTGGAAGAATTAATTTTATAAAATCACTTTTTGAGGTCTGCTTAAGTATCTCTGTGGATTAGAAAGTGAATCTGAATGTTTCAGTTAAGTTTCTAAATAAGGTAAAAGATAGGAACACAGTAAAATATTTAAAGTCTGAAGTTATATATACGTCAGTGAGTTTCATAGAATCCTAGAATGGTTTGGGTTTGAAGGAACTTTTAAAGGTCATCTGGTCCAACCTTGCTGTAATGAGTAAGAATATCTTCAGCTACATCATGTTGCTCAGAACCTCGTTCAACCTGACCTTGAACTCTTCTCAGGATGAGAACTTCTATGGCTGTTCAGGGTCAGGAACCCAGAAATTCTGTCTAAACTAGAACTTTTGTTTGTGGTCAGCAACAAGTTTAAGGTAATTTTTTAGGTTTTAGGTTGCATCTATCTTATCAATATAAAAGATGTATATTGGAAGTACAAGGACTTCAGAACTTGCAGATCAACTAAGTCATCTGCAGATGAAATATTGCATTTTTGACAGGAATTTCTGCATCCAAGTGCTTTCAGCTATGGAAACCCAGTACAAGAGAACTTTGAAAACAAAACCAAACTGTTCTGCTTAACTGTTCGGATGTCTGGCCATGATAAAAGAAAAGGTGGTGCTGCAGGCATATTGTGATGATACAGAAAGAGCTACAATATTGAAAAGTGCTCTTGGGTTTGGTTTGTTAGTTTTGCTTTAAAGGAAAAAGTTTCAAGCATCACTGTATCATAAAATATATTTACAAGTCAAGTAAACAGAATTTAATAATATAAAGGTTGGGAGGAGCCCCAGCTGTAGTGACCACAAGATTGTGGACTTCACAACAGGCTGAGGAGGAAGCAGGGAAACATGTAAGATTGCAGCCATGGATTTCAGGAGTGCTAACTTTAGCTTCTTCAGAGATCTTCTTGGAAGAATCACATGGGATCAGGTTGTGCAGGGAAGAGGGGTCCAAGAGAGTTGGTTTGTATTCAAGGATCTCTTCCTCCAGGCTGAAGAACAATGCATCCTAATAAGCAAGAAATTGGACAAAGAGGGGAAGAGATCTGCATGGGTGAAGAACTTCTGTCATTCTGTCAAGTAGGAGGAGGAAATACACAGGAATTGGAAACATGGTGGGACCACTAGGATGAATATAGAAAGGTTTCCAGAGAAAGTAGAAATGGGATAAGCCCAAGGCCCATCTGGAATTAAATCAGACCAAGGGTGTCAAGGACAACAAGAGGGGCTGCTTTAAATACACGCATAGATGAGAATAAATGTGGACCCATTGCCAAATGGAGAGTGGGTGGGACTGGGGACAAAGGATGCAGAGGAGGCACAATTACTGAAAGCCTTCTTTGCATTGGTTTTCATTCATGAGATCAGCATTTGGGATTCTCTGACCTAGAAGGGTAAAGGAATGTTAGAAGATTTCCTTTGGTCAAAGAGGATTGGGTTAGAAGACAACTAGGAAAATTTATCATCTACAAGTCCATGGGCCCTGAGGGGATGCATCCATTAGTGATGGGAGGACTTGTGGACACAGCAATGAGGACACTTATTGCCATCTTTGAAAGGTCATGGTGATCAAGAGACATGTTTGAGAGCTGGTAGAAAGCAAAAGTTTCCCCAGTCTTCAAAAATGGCAAGAAGGAAGACCCAGGGAACTTCTGGCCAGTCAGTGTCAGCTCAATCCCTGGATCAAGTAATGTCCAGCTCATTCTGGAGGCCTTCTCTAACCATAGGGATTACAAGAAGATGATTGGGAGTAGTCAGCATGGATTCCTTAAAGGTAAATCTTGACCAATGCTTGAACAATCTGAATTCCTTCTACAATGAAACAACTACCTGTATGGATGAGGGGAGAGCAGTGGATATTGTCAGTCTCAGCTTCAGCCAGGCAGTTGACAACATCTTTCACAACATTCTTGTAGGCAAACTCAGGAAGTGTGGACTGGCTGAGTCAACAGTGAGGTGGGTTGAGAACTGGCTGAGTGGCAGATCCTAGAGTGTTGTGATCAGCAGCACAGGGTCTGGTTGGAGCCCTGTCACTGGTGGTGTCCCCCAAGGGTCAATACTGGGCCTACTGTGGTTTAAATAATTCATCATTGACTTGGAGGAAGGGGCAGAGTTCCCTGCAGGCACAAAACTGGGAGGAGTGGCCCATACCCCAGAGGGCTGTGCAACCCTTCAGAAGGGCCTCAAAAGGTTGGACAGATGGGCAGAGAAGAACCTTCTGAAATTCAACAAAGCCAAGTGCAGGGTCCTGCTCCTGGGGAGGAATAACCCCCTGCACCAGCACAGGCTGGGGCTGAGCTCTCGGAAAGCAGCTCTGTGGAGGAGGACCTGGGGGTCCTGGTGGAAAACAAGCTGTCCATGAGCCAGCAGGGGGAAGAAGGCCAATGGCATCCTGGGGTGTATTAGAAGAGCATTGCCAGCAGCTCACAGGAGGTGATCCTGCCCCTCTACTCAGCCCTGGTGAGTGAGGCACATCTGGAGTGCTGTGTCCAATTCTGGCCTCCTCAGTACAAGAGAGACTTGGGGCTCCTAGACCAAATTTAGTGAAGGGCAACAAAAGTGATTAAGGAACTGGAGCATCTCACTTGCAAGAAAAGGTTGAGAGAGCTGGGCCTGTTTGGTCTCAAGAACAAAAGACTAAGAAGGGACCTCATCAATGTCTATCAGTATCTGAATGGAGGGCATCAGGATGGAGTCAGGCTGTCCTTGGTGGTGCCAAGCAATAGGACAAGAGGCAACGTGCAGAAGTTCCACCTGAACGTGAGGAAGAATGTCTTTACTGTGCAGGTGACTGAGCACTGAGCAGATTGCCCAGAGAGGGTGTGGAGTCTTCCTCACTGGGGATAGTCAAGATCTCTCTGGATACAATCTTGTCCAAGGTGCTCTAGGATGACCCTGCTTGAGCAGGGAGGTTGGACCAGATGACCCACTGTGGTCACTTCCAACTGGACATATTTTGTGATTCTGTGATTATATTAATATCATTCTAGTATTATTAATGCTAATGAATGTTCATAACCCATTTAAGGTGTCCATATTTTTATCTCAAGGAATGTGAAGTTGATTTCTCACATTAAGGTTTAACGACATCAGCTTCAGTCTTGCAGGGAGCTATGATTCTGATCCAGTGAAGTCTGTAAGGATGTATTTAATTTATATGAATAACCTCCTTATATTACTTTCTAATTGAAATTTAGGTGTATGTGTGAGGCCTTCACTGGATCGAGAAAAAAAAATAATTTTTTTGTTTGGTTGAGTGCACCGAGCCAAAGGTGTCATCCAATGTCAGAATCACTGCTCCCTGGTAGTGTCCTGTGTAAATATAATTCAGTATGACATTTGTCTCAGATTATTGTCATAGTTTTTATATTTGAGCCTTGCAGTTCTTGAATTCCTCTGAAACTTTTAGTTGTAGTGTTTTGAATAGTTTCTCCTTACCAAGGGGGAAAGTAGCTGATTTCCTTGCAACTTACTTAAGTTAGATGGGAGAATGGCAGATTGTTTGTCTTTTTTAATCAGTTATGAATAAAAGTGTCCATGCACTTTAGCCCCCTGCCCACACACACGCTTTAGTAGAAGAAGTAATTGTTCAGGGCCACTCTGGCTTAACCAGAGAATGTGACAAAACACTATCATGGTAAGGTGAGACGTGGCTAAAAGCAAATCTGCCAAAATATAATTAAGGTAAATGGAAACCTATATTAATGAAACTCATTAAGAAGCTGATGCAGGAAGAAAACGTGGTTTGAGAATAATTATTTGAGAGCAAAATCATCAAGACTTATTCCGTGAAGTAAAAAACAGTTATGCATTCAATGACAGTTTGAAATTAAAAGAAAGTAAAAGATTGCAAATCAATAACAATAAAAAGTGCACTAAGCTAATGGATCCCTTGTTTCAAATCGAAAGTGACAGTTTTGAATTCTAGAGTAAATCTTTAGTGATGGCCCTTTTCATTACCACGCAGCAGCCCTTGCTGTTTTAGCTTCCATAGCTGCACTCACCCAGCTATGTGCTGCTTTGATCTATGACTCTATTTGCCATGCCTTTCAGGGATAGGGAAGTGGGAACTCATTACTGAAAAACACCCGAGTGATTTGGAAGATAGATTTTCATGTCACCAGCTGATCCCTGAGGCTCAACATCCATCCTTTGAACAGAAAGTTAAGTAAAACCTGAGAAGATGTTTTCCATGTTGCTCTTTTGAAAGGGACCTTGCTGACTAACTGATTTAATGGGCATATCTGTTTACAGGCACTTCTGTGTTTTTCCGGTACAGTAAATGCTTTTGCTTGTAGAGAAGAAATAGCTGGGTTGCTTTTTTTTTTTTTTTGGTCCTGTCCCTTCTTTTAGCTGTGTGCTATTCCCATTATACTCTGAACTGCCGATGCCTGACATGTAGGAGTTGAAATAATCAGAAATTATTGGATTAATCAGAATGCAATAGCTCAATATTATGCCATAGGAAAAAATTCTGTAGGCAGAGGTTCTTTAGTCTCCCCTGTTTCCCTAAATTCCTTTATGCTACAATGATCGTTTTCTTTAAGACGTTTGTGATAGTTTTTCCTCTTACCTACTTCTAAAATATTTCATTTAGAAAAGAAAAATCCAATGTACCCTATGTTTACTGGTATATTAAAGCATATGCTTCAAGACAGCATCTGGGTTGTATGAATAATTTTGTTTCTCAGGATAAATAAAGGATGACTCAATCAAAAATTACACAAGGCTTCCGTTTTAACTTTATTCAAAATATTCTTATTTTTTAATGTTTTTAACCAGAATGTCTATCTTTTTTGTAGTGAACACATGAAGAAAATAGGGTTGTGAGAAGATAAAACCAAGTTTGTATTAGCACAACATTAGAAGCCTTTGAAATAAATATTTCTATGAACATTGTTTCAAAGTAGCTATTAAAATAATAATGACCTGTTCCATTCTACAAACAGAATAAATCTTCTGCTTAATATGTGGTAGACAGCTGCTCTGCTGTCATGTAAAATATTGGAGGAGTTTGGATTGGATAATCTAATCATTGGTGGAAATAGTGGGGGTCACTATTATACTGTCTAAATAGTTTGCATTTATATATTTGGAATTGTTTGGGGATTTAATTATTTCTAAAATATATTATATGCCTAATCCCTTTATCCATGGATTTGGGGTGCAGTCCTCTGCCTCTGGAGTTTTGAGTTTTAGATTATTCATTCACCCATTTCTCCAGGAAAAAAAACTGTTAAGATGATCCAAAGCTGGGAGAGTTGGGACTGTTTAGCCTGGAGAACACAAACTTCAGGAGACAAATTTATTAATGCCTATTAATACCTTAAAGAACATTGTAAAGAAGACAGATACACACTCTTTTCAGCATTGCCCAGTAAGAGGACCAAAGGCAAGGGGCAAAAACTGGAACACAGGAAGTTCCCTAAGAACATCAGAAAGAGGACTGGGATCGGTAAAAGTATTGGAATGGGTTGAAGCCCTAGAAAAGGACATCATGGAGTCTCCCTCAGGAGGCTTTCAGGATCATTCTGCAGACTGTCCATCTTACATGTTAAGATGTTAGCATAACTTTGGTGTTGGGTGATGCAGCTGAACTTCCACCAATGAAAGCAGCAGTATTGCTATTGATTTCAATGACAGAAGTAGGTGCTTAGTTAAGAGGGTTTTTGGTTTTGTTTGTTTGTTTGTTTGTTTGTTTTTTATTACTGTTGTGTACACAGGATTAAAGAAAAATTAAAACTGGGAACTTCTGTTTGAAAGTTGTACTGGTTCAGCTAATGCCTTGCCCTGTGACCTAGGGCAAGCTGTTTTAATTATTTGTGCCTTCATTTTCCAATTTGTAGAAGCCAGACAATAAAATGTAACCACCTTGCAGGGATATTGTTTCAATTAATGCTTGTGAAGTGCTCTGAGCTCCAGAGATAAAAGACAGCATAGCAATAGGAACTATTGTTATTTTTATATCATTTTAATACTTGTTAGCTCTGTGACATTAATCTTTGTCTATCAAGAGACTTAGAAGTCACTCCTGGTTACCTCTCTTGTGCATTATAATTTCCTCTATATACCAAAGATATATGTCACATTGGCATACAACTGTACTGAATTTTATATCTCTATGCACTGTGTTTCATGAGATAATAGATGTTTTTTAAAGCTGGTGGAAATAATTCTTGCTTATTGACTAGTGATTTTACTAGAGTGATGCTATATTTTTAGCTGTTTTAAAAATGTATTGTAATTAATAATACATTGTTTTTAAGTGGGACTAAAATGAAATGTTGTGTCATGTGACATTATAGCACTTTGTTGAAGTGTACCGGTATGAAAATCATAATGTACGCTTGCTTTGGTAACTGCATTATTGCATATCAAACCTTGGAACAAGTACAATGTGTCACCTTGAAGAATGATACACATTTACTGCACACAATGTCTAATATATTACTTTTATTGTACCTGAATTAAAGCAGGGTTTGTCTCATGACATTTGCTTGCAGGCCCGAATCCCTCAAGTATTAGTCAAAACATATTGCATAATGCCAAAACAGTTTTGAAGGGAAAAAGTTATCCAAGGTAGTATTAACAATAGCAAATGTGGTGTCACCTACTTGATGTTCTTACCTTATATATCAGAGATCATTTTTAGTGGCTGGTAACTTGGTGAATGATGGTGAAGGGCCTGGAGTGGAAAACATATGAGGAGGTTGGGGTAATTTTGTCCATTCAGCCTGGAGAAAAGGGGACTGCAGGGACAACCTCTTGTGGCCTGAAGCTTCCTCACAAGGGTAATCGGAGGGACAGACACTAATCTGCTCTCTCTGGTGACAATAAAGTGTGTCAGGGGAGATTTAGGTTGGATACTAGAAGATTCTCTACCTAGAGGGTGTTTGTGCACTGTAACAGGCTCCCCTAGGAAGTGCTCACAGCACCATCCTGACAGAGTTCCAGAAGTGTTTGGACAATGCTCTCAGGCACAGGGTGTGACTCTTGGGGTGTCCTGTGCACGGCCAGGGGTTGGACCAGATAGTCTTTGTGGATCCTTTTTGACTCAGGTTATTCTATGGATTTCTCCATCATGTGCAAATAATTTTCTATGATATTATCAACTAATATTAATTATTTAAATTAAATAATATTAATTTATCATTGATTATTTGAATTGTTTCATGTAAATGATATTATTTCAGCACGTTGTTATTTAGATAGCATAACTAATAAGTGAATATGTAAAGAATATATTTGATTGTTCAATCCAATAAATTTTAAATTGTTTTGCTGTATGTAGTTATCATACGGTGCATAATGTCAGCCAAAGTTATTACTAGATCATAAAGACAAGTGGATGATGTCCAAGTGATGGACAGGGAAACTAACAGGGACTTCAGTTGAAGGGTTGCTGCTTCAAACTGTATTTTTGACCACTCTCTGTCTTCTCATCTCTTGGGCCATAGGACATATTTTTCAGTGAATCTCAGAAGCAGTTTTAAGTAGTTTGTGTGGATTTGAGTTAGAACTCATGATATTCTGCCATGCAGCATCTTGCACTGGCAGCAGAGGAGCGTTACCTACATGTTAATCCTGTTAGGTGGAAAGCTGTAGCAAGGAGGTTGTTAGGGTGGAAAACAGATACACAGTCATAGGAGCTTTTTGTAATTGTTTGGCAAAGGCAGATTTCAACTTCTTTTGATTTAAATGAAAAGTAGGTTTGTGCTTAAGTACCGTGACACGTTTAGGTAATTGTATCTGT
This sequence comes from Pycnonotus jocosus, assembly GCA_013400435.1. Lineage (NCBI taxonomy): Eukaryota > Metazoa > Chordata > Aves > Passeriformes > Pycnonotidae > Pycnonotus > Pycnonotus jocosus. The sequence continues at coordinate 15,795 of VWYP01009340.1, forward strand.
AAGTACAGCTATCTATAGCACTATTTGCACTGCCAAGATTGAATCCTGAGGTGAATATTTGCAGACAGAAGTGCCTTTTCTGATCTAGATTAATTATCATGCTGTTTCATTTCTAAGGGTATGCTTTTTCATCAAAATCCATGTCATTTTACAAGTATGTTATACTGGTAATAGTGAGTAATGGGAAATTAATTAAGCATTGCTTCTGCCACAAATAAATATTGTACCATATGTTTTTCATCACTACTTCAGTTTCTTCTTTTGCATTGATTAGTTTTACACATTGAAATAAAAGAAGCACTAAACAAAAGGAGTCTCTAATGGCATTAATGTCACCAGTTTCATTTTGAATGGATATTTTGCAACCATTTAACCTCAAGCAAAGAAGCTGTTGCCCCACTCAGCCTAACTTAATTGATGTCACAGCTGAACAGAAGTGATTCATCCACAGCAACTCTAATGTTTTCATGAATTTAGGCACATAATGAGATAAAGAGTACATTCATGTCATGCAGAGTATTTAATCTGGAAGTTAAAGTGTCCACTCACAAAAAAAGACTTTTAAAAACTGACAATTTTGATCTTGAACATTCTTCTTTCCTACTTACATACACATTGAAATATTTCAATGGTCTGTACTTATATTTTGCAAGACAGACTTCAGAAGACAGTTTTTAGTCTCCCTGAAACAAAACTGATTGTGAGTTCTCTGAAGCAGAAGAAAGCTTGATTAAGATCTTTCAGAATATTTCAACTTGATGGAAATATTTTTCTCAATAAATGCTTTGCCTTGGATTGAAACGGAGTTGGGGTTCAATCTCCTAAGTCTAAATATTTTGCACTTTATCCAAGCTTGGAAACTGAAGTAAGATTAAAAAAACCCAAACCAAAACAAACCAAAACAAAAAAGTCAGAAATTGAATTTGTGGTTTGGCATTTTCTTCAAGCATGGAGAACACTCTTTAGCAACCACATTTCTCTATTGACTTTCCTAGTAAAGTTTTAAAATTCCTCTCCAATCATCAATTGGTATCTTAAAAAAATTGGTATCTTCTTATTAAAATAATTGTCCTTCATTAAAAATATGTTAGTTGTTCCTTTCCTTCTTTCCCTTTTTCCTTTTTTTCCCCCTTCCTACTGCCAATCATGTGTCAAACTGGTGACTATCATGTCAAATACAATGTATGAATCCTTTGGCACAGTTTATGCTCTGCAGTCTTCTATTAGTGTTTGCTTCCAAGTGAGTATTTTTAATTGGGACATCAATAAGAATATTATACATTGTTGAGTTGTATGTATCATATATGTGGCTTGGGGTTTTTTTGCCTTCTACCTACCTGCCTACATTAAAAAAAAAAAAAAAAGAATAAAAGGAGGATTTTTTTTAGCAAGGTATTTGATTGATTTTAAAGTGAATTATATGAAAGAAAACTTGTCAGCCAGGTTTCTGAAAGTACTTGGCAGTGAGTTGCATTTGCTAAAATAGTACTAATGAAATTCACAAAGTCCCTTTCATTCAGTAATAATGAAATGATGGGTTTTAGTTATGCATTGTCCATTAAGAAAAAGTCACTTTGCTGCTGCTAAACATTTTTTTTTTGTGCAAAATGTTTTATTATGTCTTCCCAGGGATATTTTTTGTTGAGATTTTTTTCTGCAAGAGATGCAGTACAGTTTTCATAAGGGACAATAACCTTTGTGCAGAGTTGGACTGCCAGTTGGAAGATATTGAACTTGTGCTCAAGTGGGACTGTATTTGAGCTCTACTAAAAAAGGTTGGAAAAGTCACTCCATTCAAACTGAAAAAGGGATTTGAAAAGTATGAAGGGCAGAAAAAAAGGAGAACATAAATGGAAGAGAGGATGCACTATACATAAACCTATTTCATAGAAAGGACAGGGGAGGGTCCAAACAAAAAATAAAACTTATGCAATTTTTACTTCTGGTAAGGTTATTGAATAACCATAGAATGGTATAAATGGATGAGTCAGAAGCAGGATCATGAAACATTTCAAAATAATGAGTAAAATTTTTAGTATAGCTAGCTGCTGGTTTATCCTGCTGTTGACACAGTAATTTGTACAGGGAACTGGTGATTATTAAAATGGTAATCGAAATTATGAATCATATATGTTTAAACAGACATTTGATGTGAGATGCAAGTTTGCATTGAAATGAAACTCCACATTTCAGAGTGAAGGGAGTAGCCCACCTCCACAACATTTCTGAGTGAATGAGTTAATGAGGCACAATTCTGACAATATGTGGTATGGATTTGCTTAATGCAATTGAATTCACTGTTACTTTGGAAGAAAGACAGGAAAAACTGCATAGGCTGTCATCTTCTTAAAGTGTTTATGTGGCCTGCAGAAAGCACTTCATCTCTCATGTTAAAAGCATTAAACATAAATTAATTCTTATTTAATTAAATTATTATGTTATTGAGAAAGTATCACGTTTTTTTTCTCACAAAAACATGGTAATGTTGTTATTCAAAAAATACATTTGCTCCCATTCAGTAATAATTTTCTAGTCCTTTTTAGCAGAATATTTGATCCTGAAAAGTGCCAATCTGCCAAAAAGTCCAAATTATTTTATTGAATTTTCATAATCTAAATTCATGTCAAGATTAAGGGTGATGGTGAAATGCCATTTCTACACAGTATGCACCTCTAAACCACTCAAGGGAAAAAAAAATCCCTATGGAGTACAGTATTTTTCTTATGGAGCATTTGTGTCCAGTATTACATGAGAAGGGCAAGTTAGAGGCTACCTCTTCCTTTGACTGATGCAATTTTTTTTTTTCCCATTAAAGAGAGGCTGTACAGTCTGGGCTATGCATTATGCATAGATATAATACCATAAATTATTGTTCCTAGAGGAAAATGAGAGGAAATAGTTTGATCCTGGCAGGAAGGAAGTAGATTTGTAGTTTCCAAATTATGAATAACATATGATTTATATAGGCTGAAAAAAAGAAACAATGATTTTATTAGTAATTTCTGTAGGGAATTTTCAGATCAGCCTAAAGTGTGTTGGTCTGTGAAGGTACTGAGTAGTTTATAATAAATGTTTTACTTGGGATTTCTTTGACATTACATCATATAATCAGGGATGCTGCTGATTTTTCTGTTATATTTAATAAAATCTGAAGGCTCCAGCACAAAAAACTTGGATTCCTTAAATAGCAGATTAATTTAGAAGTGACTAGTTGTGGTCAATGGTCATTAACATGAGGCAATAGCAATTCATTTGTGCTTATTTGTTTTTTCTTGGTTGGGTTTTTGTTGTTGTTGTTTGGCGTTTTTTGCTTGTTTGGGTTGTGGTTTAGCTCCAGCTGGCAACTAAGCCCTACGCAAGGGGATGTGGGAGAGATTTAGAAGAGTAAAAGAGAATAAACTTGTGGGTTGGGATAAAGACAATTTAATAGGTAAAGCAGAAGCTGTCCTCCCAAGCAAAGCAAAACAAGGAATTAATTCACTCTTCCCGTGGGCAGGTGTTCAGCCCTACCCATGAAAGCCTGGGCCCCATCACATGCAATGGTTACTGGGAAAACAAACACTATTACTCCAAACATCCTCCCACTACCTTCCTCTTTCCCCAGATTTATATGCTGAGCATGATTCCAAATGATCTGGAGCATCCCTGTGGTCAGTTGGAGTCAGCTGTCCTCGCTGTATCAGCTTCTTATGCATCCCCAGCCTCCTTGCTGGAGAGAAGCAGAAAAGGTCTTGAAACTGCAAGTCCCAGTAAGCAATAACAAAATATCCCTGTATTACCAACCCTCTATTCAGCACAAAGTCAAGACACAGGCCCATACCAGCCACTTGGAAGAAAATTAACTCTGTCCCAGCCAAAACCAGCTGAGTTGTTTTTTTTCGAAAAAGTGTATTGAGTTTAAATGGTGACCAAGAGCTAAAGAGATGAATTGTGTGTATTTCTGTCATTTGTAGAATTGATCAAACTACTGTGAAGATTCCTACTCGTTAATGTAGGTTGTAATTTAGAGTTGGGGAAAGTAAAAAGAAGGACGTTGTTTATACCTAGCTAGAGTCTCTGTAAAATACTGTTAGACATTTTCATCTATTTTGATTGAATTTTTAAATGAGTGTTTAAATTCAGGAATCATTGTGTTGTTCTTATCTCTGTTGTATGTATTGTGGAAGTGCTAATATTTCATCACTTGGAGTTATCAGACCATGCTTTCCTAATGTTCACTGCTTCCTGCCAGCCCCCATCCCACTATTCTGCTCACAGAACTATTTTCACAACTTAGTTCACAATAGGGTGGATGATTTCAGGAGAGGAAGCTTAGTACAACACTTTACTTTCCAGTACTGATATTTGCTATGCAAAGTTCAGAGAATCAGAAAATTACTGTTAAAAGTGGTTGAGATATTTCTCTGTAGATAGGAAGGGAGCAATTGTATTAAATGTCATATTTTCCGTTATCGCCTTTCTGAATGTGACAGCACTATAAAATGCTGCCAACATTTGTATGGTACCCTAAATGAATCTAACAACTGGCCTTCATCTTCTCTTATTACAAGACATGCATTAAGCATGTTTACAGTTGGCAGAAATCCATTTCAGTGCTGAGGTATAGCACTGAAATTATGTGCTTCTCCCCAGCCCTTTCTCTCCTGCCCTTTAAAGAGCATGATGACATTCTCACAATTTAAAAGGTATTATATGAAAGAAAATTGTAAGCCTTTGTCTTCTGACAGTAGAAGAGAGTTACTGACCATTTAAATATGTGCTTTGTCCAAATAAGTGATTCATATTTGAGTTTTCACAATGTCTTTTGTTAGTTTCACTGAAAAGGAAGAATAGCATGAAAAATATAGACTCACACTTTAAAAAATATTATTAAAATGTGTTTTGGAGTAAAGGCAAACATCCATCGTTGTTCCTCCTTTCCAAGTGTTCCTCTAGTAATTCAAGCCAAAAAGAAAATAAACAATGTAGTTGTAGAAAAATGATTTTTACGTTGTTATTCTTCTACGTTTAGTGTTGCACCATTGAGCTTGTATTGGCTCAAAAAATGAAAATCACTTTAATTAGATATTTATTATACAACAACTTAATTAATCTGCAAAAATTATGCTACAGTTTTCATCAACTTTAGTGTAGTTACTGTAAAAAAATTGGGATGGAATTATAATGGAACTATGGGTGATTAAAACATTTGCCATGTGAGGCATGACATGGAAAGATTGGTATGATTTGTGACAAGAGAACAGGTAAAGGTCTATTGAAGATAGTGTCTCACTCTCTGGAGCAGTCTGGATGGCTTTTGCTCTACAGAAAAAGAAGACAGGCAGGATATGCTCCATTTAAAACTAAAAAGCAGTAATTGACTGAGACATGAAGGAATTAACTAGAATTAGCAATAAGCTTAGGCTGGCCACTAACATGCTTCATCACCTTCGATGAGGCACTTGGGGATGGGTCAGGATCAGCTGCTGCTGCGCTTTGGGATGGGGTGGTCTGTGATGTTCCTGTAGTGCCATGTTCTAGCTCTGTTTTTCCCCTTAAATATTTATACATTTGGAATGAGATGGTCTGTGATGTTCCTGTAGTGCCATGTTCTAGCTCTGTTTTTCCTCTCAGATATTTATACATTTTATCACAATGCTGTTTTTTCTCTTGAATCCTGAGCTGCCTCATAGTTCTTTTCTTCTCTATTTTGCCTCTGCAGTTTTACTTTTCGTGTCTTGCTCGACTATAGGCTGTGTAGTATGTTATAGCTCCTTCCTGTAAATGTATGGGTTTCTTAAAGGTCCTAGCCAATGTTATGCACTAGTCAAAACTAGTATGGAGTCACAGAAAAATGAACTCCTCCAGAGAGAAATAGAGATCTATTTTTTTACTTCAGGGACTGATCTGCAGCTCAAACCTGAAGTGGTCTTGATTGAATTAAGTCAATACTGGTATTACTGTTGAACAAATGAGGCCTAGAATTTCCTCTTAAGTCTCTAGGTGTTCATTCCTGAGTTTTTTCAGTAATTAGTCAGCTTAATTGCATTTTAAATTATTAATAGTTGTTTTATTTTGATATGTACTTAATATGTAATGCTGCTTGTTCAAAGATGATGTGCACTTTTTTTTTTTTGGATGTACAGTTTGTAACTCATTTAACCAATAAAAAGGTGATCTTTTTTTCCCAAGACCAAATCTAGTTTTTAGAGGCAAGATTTCACAAACATTTTAGATTCTTGAAGTGTTCAAGAAAAGTAACATGGACATAAACTTAGGTTACAGTAGAAGTGAGTAGATATATTTATAAACAGAAGTTTGCAGTCGGGCTGGCCAGGATGAAACTGCTACTCTGCATGTTTCCCTTCTGATTTCCAGAGTACTATAGCAGGTGCAGTGACAAAGTTGTCAAATGGATTGATCTCCCTTGTCTCCCATTTTCAACTCAGCACATCTCATCCCTTGAGTGTTTCCTCAATATTTCTTAGTATACTCTTCCCTCTCAACTTCGAACCAGTACCAGGAACTGAAAGAAGTGGCTGAAGAAGAGAGATGATTGGGAAATTAACCAGAGTTTGTAGGAGGATGCAAAACTCTTCAGTCTCTCATCCAGCCATAACCTCCTTGTCACAGTGTAATGCTCTTGTGTTGACTTTAATGTGCCTACATTGGGAGGGGAGGACAGAAATTAAAAATACTCTAAGCTCTGCTTTTGGAATCAATCCAGAAATATTTTTCCCTAAGCTTGTAACAAACAGCTGCCAGGACTCCATGAGCCCCTAAACGTCCTCCTCATAAACATTGCATTAATAGTGTGCTTGGTCAGTAGTTTCACAGAGGACTGATCCAAGGATATACAGAGAGAAAACCAGGACATGAGTGACATTGCTCCACTTCCTGCCAAAACAAAAAGCTGTTGTTTCATTCTTCATTTTCACAGCTGGTTCAGCTGATCAGTTGTGAAAGTGGAGTATATACTACAGATATCTCCAGTATCACCTGGCTTTCCTCTTAATATATTGAGAAGTTCACAGAATCACAGAGTTTCTAGGTTGGAAGAGACCTTCAAGGTCATTGAGTGTTGCTCATGTTCTAACACCTCAACTAGACCATGGCACCAAGTGCCACATCCAGTCTTTTTTTAAACACATCCAGGGATGGTGACTCCACCATCTCCCCGGGCAGGCCATTCCAGTACTTTATCACTCTTTCCGTGAAAAACTTTTTCCTGATATCCAACCTATATTTCACTTGACGCAGCCTGAGGCCGTATCCTCTCGTTCTGTCTGTTGTTTCCTGGAGAAAGAGACCATCCCCCAGCTGACTACAGCCACCTTTCAGGAAGTTGTAGAGAGTGATAAGGTCACCTCTGAGTCTCCTTTTCTCCAGGCTAAACACCCCCAGCTCCCTCAGTCATTCCTCACAGGGTTTGTGTTCCAAGCCCCTCTCCAGCCTCATTGCCTCCTCTGGATGCGTTCAAGTGTCTCAATGTCCTTCCTAAACTGAGGGGCCAGAGCTGAACACAGCACTCAAGGTGTGGCCTGACCAGTGCCGAGTACAGGGGA
>VWYP01009340.1:23881-55908 GCA_013400435.1 Pycnonotus jocosus
CCTCGCCAGTGAGCCAAGACTGTTGGTAAACAATGGAGAGTGGCTTGGGAAGCTCATCTGCCAGCTCTCCCATCACCCTGGTCCCATAGATTTATGGATATCCAAGCATTTCAGCAGTTCTCTGACTGTCTCTTCTTGGATAATGGGGGGACCATTCTGTTCCCTGACATCATCAACCAACCCAGGAGGACAGTTGTCTTGAAGGCAAGTCATCTTCTCACTAAAAACTGAGGCAAAGTAGGCATAAAGTACTTCTGCCTTCTTGTCATCTGCAGATACTAAGTTCCCTCACTCATCCAATAAAGAACAAAGGTTGGCCTTACCCTTCCTTTTACCACTAATATATTTGTAAAAACATTTTTTATTATCCTTTACAGAAGTCACCATTCTAAGTTCAAACTGAGCTTTGGCCTCCCTAATTTTTTTCCTACATGCTTTAGCAGCCCTCTTAAATACTTCCTGAAAGACCTGACCCTCCTTCCAAAGATGATATATCCTCTTTTTTTGGCAAGTCTAAAGCTTTTCCCCTCTGTCGTAAACTCATGGCTGGGCAAGCCCACCCCCTAGATTTACACTTCACATGCATATTCCTGAGAAGTTTATGAAGTCATATCGACTTTTAAAACCAAATAAAACCAAATCAAATTTTCATTCATGTGAAAATAATTAACTGAATGCAGGAAAGACACAAACAGGAAGTGAAAAGATTATGAGGAAAATGCTGTGAACTGAATTGCCTGACCTGAACTAGATCAAATTTCATATGTGTTTTGGAACCAAATAAATTGTGTATTACTAACTTTTTGCAAAAAAACAAACCTCATTGGGTGATGAACTTTAAAGAGAACTAAAATTTATTTATTAGTGGCAGATGTGACTCAGTAGGTGGTGCTCTTTCCTCTACAGATCATTTATGAATCAAGCATTGAGGCTGTGATAGAAGAATGCCTCATACACCTTGACCCCAGACATGTGTGGTTTCTTAGTTGTTCAATAGACCATGTCACAACAATAATGACAGTAAAAATTAAGAGCATGTGTCAGATGAAGTTTGCTTTTTCTTTGTGTGCATATCATTCCTTTCCTCTTGCTCCTTCCCCTGAAGTGTAAGCATGGACTGGGGCCTGAATATTCTCTTAGTCCTGTGCCCCAAAGCAGTTTTGAGCATCTCTGACTCAAGTAACCATGCTGATGTGCTTCTGTCTCATTTGCCTAGCAGGTTTCTTAATCATAATTAGTCATATTTCTTATATTTTCTGTTTTCTTCACTGGAGGATCAGACCTTCTGTTGCTAACATATATCCCTCCTTTGCCCCATTTCCCTTAAAGCTCCCCTCTCACCACCACAAAAAAAAAAAAAAAAAAAAAAAAAAAAAAAAAAAAAAGCCAAAACCTTTCATAACTCTCTTAGGTATGGATAACAAACTAACAATTTTGTGGGTTTTCAAGTAGTCAGTTTTCATCTATACTTTCCTTGCAATGTTTTATCAGTAATAGCCCCCCAGCACACTCTTCATAACCCAAGAAAGCTGAACACTGATGGAGTCTTGGGTCTTTCTATACCATTAATGCATTGAAAGAAATCCCAGATTTAATTCTGGATACTGGTCTATTCTAATAAATATTCATTCCACCAGTCCTTTCTCAGAAACCTCAAATGCTTTTTGGTCTAATACATAGGACACTTATGTTTTGTGTAGTTGGGGAGGAGATCTCAGAAGATGATTGTGGAACGCTGCTCATGGGAAATGTGTGCATTCCTGTTGACACTCCTTTGAGTGCTATCTCACAGCAGCCAGTCAGCTGTGCTCAGCATCTGGAATCTAAAAGGAATGATCTTGGACTTCCAGCTTACAATTTGGAGGTGCCCAACAGGTACCGTTGAGTTGTCAGATCTCCTTTGACCTTTTTAAGCTATGTATCCACACATAATATTGATTCAAGTTTTTCTGAGTCAAGGTGTAACTTTAAGTGCAAACATGTGGCAGTATTTGGTGAATTAATAATGTTCCATTCTCATGACTTTTTCGCTTTTGCTTCAGGGGCTCAGCCACTAGGAGTGACCAAGGTCTCACAGGCTTTTCTGTCACTGTAATGCAGACTTGTACACATGGAACCATATTTCTGTAGGCATGTGAACATAAGCTTATACAGACATAATTGTTACAGGAGTACTGAATGTTTTTTTCTGTGAGGCATATGAGTCTAGCTTAAAGTCTTATATAAATGATGCACAATGAATTTAGGCTGCTAAAGTTCTTTGACATTAAATGAATCCTGTTTATGTACAGTGGTCGTCATAAAAATGTCAACTCTTGCCAGAAAATCAGTATAGATTCAATTTTTGTTTTGTAGGAACATTCTTCTGAATTGTTGACATTCACATATCTGTTGACAGTTTTTGATTTTTAACAATTCTTGCATGTTTCTTCTTTTTATCATAAGTTCTTTTGTTTTGAATATAGTTAAGGCATTATAGTGTTTCCATTAGTGTTTCTTTGCTTTGAGACTGAATGTATAAAAATATGGTAAAAGGTGAGTAGGTCTTTAAGACTGTTCTAAGCTTTTCTTTTGTATGATGTGTGTTACTAATAATGCCCTACAAGAAAATAGGCTAGGTACTTCATTATAATAGTGTGTTTCAGAAATAAAAAATGACAGTTGTATATTATTTCTAATTGAAATTACCAAGCTTCTTAGCACCATGCAGGCAAGTCTTTGAAACAGAAACTATTCAATTTAGATTGTGTGGATTATAATTAAATAATTTTACATTTATACAAGAACAATTGACATTTTAATAAGACCTTTTCACAGAACAGTAATGCTGTACATCTTTGCATCTATATAGGTGTATAGTTTTGAAATACTTAAATTAATCAAAGCTTAATCTTAAAATAGATAAATATAGCATCACTTTCTCTATGGAAATTTTAGTAGTAATACAATTCCTGTTCTTGAGATAAAGATATTTTTATTCAAATTATTTTTGTCCATAATTTTAAGAGAGTGATACTGGATTATTTGCTTAACTGAAGCAGAACTAAGAAACAAAGGATTTATTTTTATTTGCAAGTTGAGTGCTAATTTAAGATCCTAGAATCTGAGGAGCATGACTTCAGCACACTTTGTCTTTCCGATTTCCATAGATTCAAGATGCCCTTAATTTCTTTGAAAGTCGGTTTGAAATGCAGGTGCTTATCAACCCTTCAAAAGAGGCCATATATGACTCAAAGCTGTAGGCATTGTCATGTAAAGTTAAGAAATCTTTTACCTTTAACAATAGTCTCCTCCAAGTGGGTGGTGACGAGAACGAGCTAGTAGTACAGCTACTGACACTGTTTCTGCACTGTGGATGAGGAGAAAATTTAAGTCTCCAGGGCTGTCAATCCAGCATAAAATTCAGATATTTTTAAAATTATTATTTTAGCTCTGTGAGTCATTCTGTGATACATAAGGATATGTGCAATAAATAGATAATAGGTTAGATCTAGCCAAAGTGTTTCAGTGTGGCACTAGAGGTGCACCTGTTATGCTTTTTTGTCTTTGTGCCATTTTGTAGCAGTATTTATAGATATGTAAAGTCAATGATTCAAGTTTAGGTAATTAGACTTCAAATTCTGCTCATTACCTTCATATTAAAAAAAAATCCCACAAAGAAAATATAGCAAGAGTGTGTGGTTGTCATTTCAGACACAGATTCATGTCTCAGTCTGAGTCAGTTTCACTCATCATATCTGATCTCTCAAAACAAGTCCTGCAACAGAACTGATAACACATAATGCTGTATGAAAACAGAAGAACTTGTGAAGATCTAAAATTCTCCATAATTCCAGTAGCAGTTTGTTTGCTGCACAAACAAGAATTTTGATTATCATTGATTTAGCCTTAATGAACACAGATGTATTTAGTCATGCAGTCATTCAGCATTTAGATATCTAGCCATAATATTTGGCTCAATGATATTGTCAGCATTGATGCTGTGAATTTAAAATGCTAAACACTGATGAGTGTTCTCAGTAGTATGTGCAAAAAGTTTTTTATCTGTTGGTTGTTTGGTTGTTTTTTTTCCCCAGCAGAATATGTTAAAGAGCAATAAAGGAGAATACACTATATTAAATGCTTCTCTCTTATTGTTTAGCACATTGTTTCTATTTCTTGTCATCAGAAAATTGTACCTCACAAACCTTCTTCACGTGCAAACCTTGAAATCTTGTTCTCCACATCTTTCTTAAGTTTCAAAGTTATTGACCTCTTACATAGCAGTATATAGCAATATATGGTACCTAAAGAGGAGTTAAATTCTGAGCACGTACAGTCTGACATACTTATATTTTAAAGCTGGATTCCTCTACAAATTTCGCAGATTATTTTAGAATAAGAATTGTAACATCCATTTACCATACTAATCAGTTTAGTATGTATTTTCCTTTATAATGTTGATCATAATTTAAGCTTCCTCTTGATAATGTATTTCTATCCTTTATAAAATTTTTCATAATATACTTTTGACAACTTGTTAATTATTAGATGTTAAAAACCCTATAGAGTTGCCATGCCCTGTCCCACTGTATGTGTCAGGCCTCAATATCAAAAAACTATATTCAAACGGTTCCTATCATATCTCTGAGCTGACTCAGTAGACAGAATAAGTATAAAATACAAAATTGGTTTAAGGGCAGGTACATGGTCATTTCAGAAATTTTGACAGCATGATGAGAGGACTTCTGATTTAAGGTTAACACAGTAAAAACCCATCAAAAGAATGAGCATATTTCAGCCAAGGAAGAGGTCTATGATACTATCAAGGAAAGGTATCTGGTATTAATATTGTGTCATGAATGTGTCCTCCAGAAACTATGTAGAAACATCTAATAGGAATGAATATCTCAACTAGTACTAGGGAAATGGAAGAAATTCGTGGTTTAGCTGTTACACAGATGTTCTTAACATACTCTTTTCTATGATGGTCTCTGTACTCTTTAATTGCCTGCAACCACATTTCAGAAAAATAGATGAGAAACTCACTCACATGGTAAAAAAAGCTGACACCCTTTATTTTGCCTAGTTTTGCTATCTTTAGGAGGAATAACAAACATGCAATTATATTTTGTCTTTGGAATTTCAAGAACTGTATCTATAAGTTGTGTTAGTTTTGCCCAAACAGGGTTATAAATTATAAACAACAGATCTGATCCCAGTTATTTTTATCTTGAATTTTTGTGCGGGCAAAGAGAGGGTTTTCTTAACGCTGTTGACTTTTTGTTATGAAATAACTGGAGATGGTGGTCTTCTAATGCAGCTGTTTCCAGGGACTGTTGTTCCAGTATTTGTTGGGGCAGAGAGAAAACTTTAATTCAGCCATCCTTGACATAGCAGGACTTTTTGACACCTCAGCCTGTTTCATTCCTTGGACATCTACAGACTCTGCCATCCTATCATTCTAGTTCACATTATTGTTTTCCTGTAGTCTTCCATGACATGAAAAGTCTTGAGACACTTCATCACCTCTCTTTTGCCTGTGGCAATCAATAACGATTCAGAAAGTGATTATACTGTATTTTTGGATAGTCTGCTTCAGACAACTCTTTCCAATGTGGTCTTTAACCAAGATGCAGGCCCTATATAGGTGAAGAAATCAAGGCATAAGAAACAGAGGGATTTGACAGTGTTGCTATGCTTTGGTGTTAAATCTCATTAATCTTTAAAAGTCAATTATTTCTCATTTAGTTTATTAGATGTGTTTTCAGTTAACCTGGAGTATTTTTCCCCCAAAAAAAGTTTTTATATTCTCTTCCCAATTATATAAATCAAAAGTTTTCTTACCTTTGGGTGTTGGTTTCAGACAGGAGTAGGTGTTTACTCTTGCAAAATCAATAAGCTGAAGTCCTGACATAGAATATAAAATAATTCCAAGGGAGGAAGGGAAATAGCACCTTTATTTTTATCTGTATATTGTCTCTGAGAAGTTACTAATAAGACCCACCAATTTTACCTGAGGAGAAATATTTAGCTAGATAAATCAGTAAGTCATTGAATGTTGATATCGTGGCTTGTTGGCTGCTTTTGCTCTCTTTGTTTTGACTGCAGATCTGAAAAGATTTCCAACTCCAATCTGTTTTTCCTCTCAACTCATTTGTTATTCTGCAGAATGCTAATCTTGATGTCGTTTTCACTTTGTGTTGGAGTTGCTCATGTAGTTCAGCTGCACCACTATGTTGAAACATTTATAAGAGAGAAAAGAGGAGAAAACAAAGCCTCAATAAACAAATTCTAGTAAGAATTTGTTTCTGTGTTCAACTTTCACTGTTTGTTGTGTAATCAGTAAAAGAAAATGTCTGGAATATTGCAACACCTACTCAATATGCATGCATATCATAGTATCCACCCATAACAAATCCGTCAGTAAAGCCAGGGTGATGAGGAATGATTAATGGTAGGAGGTACTGAAGTAAACAGTCACACAAGTAGGAATATTTGTAGAACTCAATTTTTGCATGGATTTCTGGTTGGTTTTGAGACATTTTATATTTTATATATGCCTAAAGTACCACCATTGTTTCTCTTCTGAAAGGTAAGTGTCATAAAGATTTTTGATTTCCAAAGCATAAACTGTATTTTAAGGGTAACTGTGGGCATCATGATAGATTATGCTAAGTGGCTTATGTCACTGACTGATTTTCAAACTGAAGAAATGTGTATTTTTCGAAATTGCCTTTGGAGAATAAGTATATGAATACGGTCAAGATAATTCCTGTATGAGAATACAGCTGACCAGAGACTGAAACCAATTAAAGCTGACTTTGTCATTGTAATACACCTTACTGACACTGTGTCTCTCTTCCACAAGACCACCAGATCATGTATTTCCTTTTTCAAGATCAATTCAGCCTATCTTGAGAAACAAATTTCCCTGAATTTAGTTGACTGTAGATTTGAAAGGACAGTTGTCCTCACTTCTTAGAGTGTAAGTCTATTACAGAAAATGCACCATCTCAATGTTCAGAAGTTTTCTTCTGTTTTTATTAAAAAATACATTAGAGTATGCACATTTGATTTTATGACACTGCCCTTTACATTAAAAGTTCTCTGCATCTTTCTAATTTTAGCAAGCCAATATATTTATAGACTGTCTCTTAACCTTCATTTTTCTAGAGTGAATGAGCTAAGCATTTTCCAATTCCTCTTATGAGATTGGATTCTGTTCTTTCAATGATGATCCTGTTGTCTTCTACAGCTTGAATTAATATTCCTTGCACATGCATTGTGATCTACTGAAGTCTAGATTAAGTTTTGTACAGTTGCATTAGAAGTGGAACAATACCAGCTGATTCATTATGATCATGTTTTCTTGGTTGTTTGGAACTTCTAGTAGCATTAAACTTTTTCACCTCAGTCCTTCCATGTACTGTAAATCCTTTATACTCAGTGAGTGAAGAACGTTGGATATACTAGTAAATGTCATCCAATTTCTTTTCTCCATTTTCAAATACTTGAATAAACACAGATAAAACAATAAGATAAAACAATCAGACTTTATAAGCATAAAAAATCCTAGGTATTTTCTTGTTTAAAATATTTGTCAAGGTAGGGATCGATAATGTACCTTCATTTAGACTACATTGCTTTGAATTACATTTCACATATATCTGAACCTGGGATCACTTTTATCTTTTCTTATCTTTTATCTTATCTTTTCTTCAGATTTTTTCTGAAAATTTCCAGATCTGCAGTTCTTGGGAGCATTTCTCCCACTGCTTTTGAGTAACTTTATTTATTCATCTATTATCTTAAGATTATTTATAATCTATAATCTTAAATATAATCATATATACATGTATATATGTGTATATATATATACACATATATATGTGTAATATGCATATATATGTATATATGTTTATATATTTGTACATGTTTATATGTGTGCATATATGTACACATATATATGTGTGTATATAGATATGTCTGTGCTTGTAAATTGTATAAAAATCTTTCATCTTCCTTCTTTTTTCTCTTCATTTTCCTGAGACTTTGACTTTTGCTATGTTCAAATCAGAAATCATAGCAATTATCACAAAAGAAAGTTATGGTTTTCCAGCTGAATCTACTTAAATTCCAAAAAAAAATTAAATGAAAAGGATAGAATAATCTTATTTCTTGGCATCAAAAGATAATGCTGGATATCCAGACTGCACAGCCCAGCCACTTCAATGCCAAATATCCCTGACACCTACATGCCTGATTAATGGACTCTATGCAAAGAAGCAAGGTATAGTTAAATTTTTTATCCCTCTGTGGGACTTATTTCCTTTTCACTATTGTAAACACATCTCCACACTTGTTTTTCCAATACTACAGTGATTTAAAGATCATGACACTGCATTATTGATTTTTTGTTATGGATTAAAAAAAAAAATTGGCTGCTTTTATTATCTTTCAAGATTGTTATGTTTTAGTACAGTTTATAAAATTTCTAATGTCCTACCAAGATTACCTTTAAGGTTAATTCGAGTTTACTTAAGCAGGAAAAAAAAAAATCTTTGTCTCATTTTCTATCTAGTCTCGGGATGGCTATGCAATATTTTCTTGATTTGCATCGTTGCATCCATCTCAGAAAGCAACTTATTTTTCTTTTGTTTTCCTTCTTATGCAATGTATGCATTTAGAAGAGTCATGTGCAGCTGATGTATCAGCGGTTACATAATACTCATGGGACCTTAGAATATTTGCAAGTATAAATTGGGACCATAAGTCCACTGTGGATTTGCTTACTTCTCTTGAATTTAATTAAGAGGTAAAGAAGGGTGAATAATAATAATAATTATTACAATAAGCTGCTTTAACATTTTACAAAATAGAAATACTTTTCTGATGAGTGGAATATTTTCATATTATCTGTGGACAGAAGGGCAAAGAAACTACTGGGATCAGAAGCACCATATGATCCTTGATCCGTGGCCATCTGGACATGTATGTGGCTAATGGGAGATGATCATATAGAGCAGTAAACAGAGATGATAGATTATTTTTATCATGTCTGTCTTTTTATCTCTCTATCCACTTAGTTGCAGAGGTTGAACTTCATTGAGATTGTCAACAAAGCCATTATTCCACTCATTGGTCAATGTGTGTTCATTTTCTGCTGATTGCTGCAGGGATCGATGCGGTGTGTGCTGATCTTCTCTCAGGTTCGTTTTCCCAAGGGCAGTTCTGTGTAATCCTCACAGTGTGGTTTAACCCCAGCCAGCAGCCAAGTACCACGGTGCTGCTCACACCCTCCCTCACCACCAAGCTGCTATAGGGTGGCAAGAGAATCCCAACAGCGACAGTGCGTGTTGGCATGAAGGCTGGTATAAACACAGCTTAATAGAGAAAGCAAAAATCATGCAGGGAAGTAAACCAAAACAAGGAATTCATTCACCACTTCCTGGTGTTCTACATGCATAAGGCTTACTTAGGAAGACAAGTGACAACACTCTGATCAAGTTCCCCGCTCAGCCGCTTCCTCCTACCCTAATATACAGAGCATGATGCCATACAGTGTGGAATGTCCCTTTGATCAGCTGGGGACAGCTGTCCTGGCTGTGTCCTCTCCCAGATTCTTGTCTACAACTCCTCACTGGTGGGGTGGTGTAAGAAAAAAGCCCTTTACTCTATGGAAGCACTGCTCAGCGGTAACGAAAGCATCCCTGTGTTGTCAAAACTTTCCAGCACAAATTG
Organism: Pycnonotus jocosus; assembly: GCA_013400435.1. Lineage (NCBI taxonomy): Eukaryota > Metazoa > Chordata > Aves > Passeriformes > Pycnonotidae > Pycnonotus > Pycnonotus jocosus. The sequence goes on from VWYP01009340.1 coordinate 33,605, forward strand.
AAATCCAACCCCACAGAGGTACAATGCAAAGAATTAGCTCTAACCCAGGCAAAACCAGCACACCTCAGTTCATCTGTGCCTGTATAATAATAGGTCATAACTTATGATGAATAGGTTGCAAGCTGTTGAAATAATAATTCACACCTGGGAAAAATCATGGACAGAGGAGTGGTAGAAACTTTCATCTCTCCTTTATGATATTGTTGTAGTAGATGCTATGGCTTGTGTACTAATTTTTGTTTTATTTTTATCAGTCTGGTAACTTTTATCTTTTTAATTTATTAAGGGAGGTCATATATATGTTTTCCCACACTTGGAAGGGAGGTTCTGTTCATACATTGATCTGGGCAGAGATGGAAGAAATTGTAAATCAGTAGATTCTCAGGAAAAAAAGCCAAACTTTTGTCCCATTTACCTTAGTATGTACCTACAGGCATGCCTTACTGCTGAAAAAAAAAAAAAATACTACTTAAAAGGCCCACCAACTTGGGTCTTCCACCAGAAGTGTTTGCTATTATTTTATGATGTGAAAAATGTCTTTTAATTGAAATTAATCTCTGGAGGGTGAAATTACCTAAGGCAGTATTTGCAAGTGTCTTGATACAGCATTCTGAACTGTATATAGTGAAATAAATTAAATTATACTGAACATGAACACAACCCCATGGCAACTCTCCATGTAATGCTGCATGTGAAAGGATCCTAGAGACAATAAGATATATTGGCTTTATCCAATAAGAAACCTCTGTTTGGATCAAAGGTTTTTTGAGAAAATTGAGGTTTAGACTCATGTTTTCTTGATTGATGCTGTTTTTGTACATATGAATTAATTTTACTAGAAAATATCAAGAAGTAAATCTGTAAACCTTTAAACAACAATAAGACATATATATTTTTGTAAAAGTTTAGGTTATAGATTTTCAGGTGTTTTTCTGTTTGCTTGCTTACTTCATTTTTCATTTCAGTTGTATTTAAGTAATAATGATGGAATGGTTTATTTTGACTTTCTCAGGGATAAGAACCTGTCTTACATTCATAAATTGCAGTATATGTATCAGTTTGTCTTTAATTCTGAGCATACAGTAAGGAAAGGAGAAGAAGATACTTTTTACAATATCATCCTACTATAATAAAGCTCAAATTCTGTTTCCAATGTAGTTGTAAAATATAATACCAATTCCATAAACTTAGGTTAATCTGATTGTAAGATGTTGCTTATTTATATATCTGTATATTTATGAGAATAGGATAGTCCTTTTTTGACCTTAATTACATATGGACTAAGGTTTTTAGATTCCTATAAATTCTAGGTGTATACAAATAAATTCTGTGATTTATATTTTTCAATTGCTGATGAATAAACAAAAAGGTATTTTTAAAGCAACATAAGAATAAAATCTTTCTTGTTTGGCAAACTTTACTTTTCTGATTAAAGCTAAATCCTGTCCTGTCTTGATAAATTAATCATTGAAATTTGCCAATCATGGCATGGAAAATAGTTGCAGTATCTGCATACATACATACTGATTATGGTATGGTTATTCTCTGTGTCCAGAAGTTGTTTTTCCTCTTTGTGGTAAGGAAATTCTACATTAATTTTCCTAACTGAACAGCATCTTTCACAGGGCATATGAAGATGACTTAAGTCCAGATATAATTTGTGCTAAAGCCCCGTAATGACTCACACCTTCAGTTCTTTCCATGTAAGCCCCAGTGCAGACATTCATGTTCCAGAATGTGTCATATCTTTATTTAGTTTAAGCCAGCTAAAAATGACTTAAATCAATATAATGCAGTGTTAAAGTTAGCAATGTTTACACAGAGGCTTAAAATATCAGTAGTATTTACACTGGAATTTCATGCAAACTATATACATAAGACGTCATTTAAAAGCTTTACAACCAGTAAAAACTTCCACTGCACTGTCCCATTTCCCAGTCTGTCTCAAACCTATCGCACCTCAAGCTGTTTCTGTTACATTTAGGAGATGGAGGAACACATTTGAACACAATGTGAGAAGGCTTTTCTCTCAGGAAACCTTTTGTGCCTGGGAGAGGGCACTCTGAATCAGCTGGTGGTGCTCCTTCATGTTTTTTTTTAAAACTATGCAGCTTCCTTTGCAAGAATGAGGAGGAGGCTGTCCTCCTGTTATCTTTTGGAAGCAAATGCATCCTGGGTTGTGATTGAATATCCCCCATAATTAAATATAGCTATTTCCACCCCATTTTGCAACAAACACAATCTTCCATACCTGTGTGATGGTATAAAACTTTTCTATTCTGATTTGTTTGCCATGTGCCTTGCGTAATTTTAATTCTGCACAGATATTATTGAGTCCATTCAAAGCCAGACACTAGAGAATGGTTTGAAAATGGTGGTTCATGGCAGTGAAAGTTATTTTATGTTGTGTTGCTCGCACTGTTAAATTTGTTAGGAATAGAGAAGTTTTTATAGAGGAAGGAAATGAAGTTATCATTGGGAATGGAGAAATACCCCATCAAAAGAAATCAGGCAGTTTAAATCAATGACAGAATAAAAACATAAAAAGTGCCTAAACTGTGGCTTACTCCCTGTGCAGTGGTAAAGAAATGGTTTATCAACCTGTCTTTAATTAATCCATTTTACATGGCTGGAAAGTGTATCTCCAAAAGCTCTATGCTGGTTCATGCATGCAAGGAATTTCTCTGTGTGATACATGAATGTTATCCAACAATGAAAACAATAATCCCTTTTCAAAACATTATGGTTGAGTTCTGAATCAACTTCACTGAGTGTCCAGAAGTCTCTGTCAGAATTAGAGTATCAAAACCATTTTAATTTATTTTCCCTAGGCAATGAGTAAGAGAAATAGATGTGCACATTTTATGTTACATTCAGACTATGCCAACAAATTGTGGCATTTATTGGCTTAGTAGGAACAATTGAGTCACTTCCATAAAATCCCAAGTATAAATCATATCCAAGACTTCTACAATGTGGTATGTTGACTTAATCTGTTTGGGGGTCAGATTCTTTTCACCATGGAACCATCATGAAACAAGAAAATAGCCCTGAATGAGGTACTGAAAGTTTGTATCCTTTAGGAAATTCTGAATAACTATATGAGCCTACAGAATGCATTTTTTTTCCCATAGAATTATGCAATGGGAAAGAGAATCCAAACAATTCAGTCTTAGTCATCACTCATCAGGGAAGAGTAATACCATGGATTTTTCTAGTTTCCACATTTGTAATGTGAAATAATTTGACCTTGCAATTTCTGTGAGGGAAGAGACGGACTGTGAAAATAAGGCTTTATTTAAATACAATATGGTGAGAGATGAGAGAATTTGCCTCTTCATAACCATGTAATCTTTGCTGTGAAAACAGAGAAATCACATCAGACTGAGCAATAGTATTTTTAAAAGAGAAAATGGAATGTAGTGATAATAACACTGACAAACTACCAGAAAGCAAAACCTAATCAGAATTTGAAATTATAGGGTCACTTTAATTAGAGGTAATTGGAGGCAGTAGCAGGTTGCTGAAATATAGTAGAATGTTTTAATAACAAAATACTCTGCTACTAGTAGATGAAAGATCATTCTTTTCTTCAGTAGCCATTGTATGGTAGGAACATGATGAAAAAATAGGATTCTGTGATGTTAGAGGCAAGATGAGAAACAAATAAACTGATGCTTACATTAGCACATCCTCAAAACATTACATGCATTTTAAACCTTGGATTATATGGTCTTCACAGATCCCTTCCAGCCCCAAAGATTCTCGGTGATTCCCAAACACAGAAAATTGTTCAGTAGTTAATCATAATGTATAATTGTATGTATACTCCAGGCAGTTCCTCAGTGGCAATTGTAATATAATACTTGTTCAACAATAGAAAGATTATTGATTGGTGCTGTTATTACTTTTATTATGAGAATATCTCTATGAGGTTGTTATCATTGTTATATGCATTTTATAAACAGTTCTATCTATTGTTTACACATACAAATATAAAGTATACAATGAATTACTATTACCATTTTACAAATGGAAAACATAGGCCAAAAGATAAAATCCTTATGCTCAGTGCTTTTCTAAGCATAATGCCCATTTCCACACTTGGTGACCCATTTTAAACATATGGGTGAATTAGAAACAGAACCTCTGCAGTCAGTGTCCCTCTGTCACCAGTACCTGTTCCAACATCCGTTTCCCTCAATTCTGTTTGAAAGTTGTGGTTGTTGAAATACCCCAGCTGACTACTGGTACAGTTGGATTAATATTGGATTAATATTAGGTGCTAATTGATTCTGTGATATATTAAAACCCACAAAACAGATTAAGAAAAATTTTAATGACGAATTATCTTAACAGTTTACTAGGAGATGGTTGTTATATCTGTAATTATGGAATACTCTTCACTGCCTCTTTACAAAGAAGAAATGTGATCTAGTTTGCAGACTGGAATGTCGTCTGATCCCTTAATCTACTGTTGCCAAAGGTAGTTCATGTCATCCTTGGAAAGGATAAACTACTGATTGCAGGCAAAATGTTTGAGGTTAATTTAAAATCTAGTAATTTTTAATTTGTAATAGTAATTTATAAGATATGTACCTTCTAACCTGTTTTTTTGACAGAGTGGTTCTCATAGTTTTAATAGTATAATTAGGACAAATTCTGATCTTCATGCAGCACAGGAGAAAAAATTACTTTCTACAACAGAGTTTTCAAATGATCCCAGTGATTAAATTTCAGAACAGCTGTGATTTTTTTAGTTTTCCCTTATATAATAGTAAATTAAGCTGTGGTATAATCTGTGACTGTGAATGTCTGATGGGTTTTTCTCTCTTGTGTCTATTTTTGTCCCCTGATTATTCTAATTTATTATGGCAGATGAATAATATATCAGTGGTGTAGGTGTATAAAGCATTTTTTTCCTTCTTTAAAGATTAACACTTTTTTACTTTTATATTCTATTTCCTATATATTGTATTATTATATTTTTGTATAAGATTCAATATGTTTCTATTTCTATTTTATATTTCATAGATACAAAAAAGAATATATTTTTAACATCTGTGCCCGAATAGAAATTCATTCTGATGATAAGAAACAATTAGACCCCTCCATTTAAGTTTTAAATAATTATTTTGCTTTCCTAGGTACCAAAGCTAATCTTTCTTATATACACAGAAAACAGTCAACAGAGGCAATTTACAGTTAATTAATAAACACACTGGATCATAATAAGCTAATCAAGACAAGTGATAATGTGTCTTTGGGATAGAAAATCATTCTTAGGAGAAAACAAGATAGAAGGTTCACAACATTTATTTCCACTCTGCCTAGATACATCCATTTTAATAATAATAATTTTAATAATTTTAATAATTCAGAAGTATTATTTATGTAATGGATATGATACACAGGAGAAATTGCAAATATTATAATATCTCAAATTAAGGAATGTTACTGTATTTTTGTCCCTGAGTTTTCTTTCACACATTTGAACACAGAAGAAATGAGTCCTCCAGTATTCAAGTGATTTCATATTTTCTCTGGAAGTATTTGATGTTTGGCATGAATTTGTCAGACGTGTCTGTGATCTCTTGATTAATTAGAGATCACCCTATTTACTACCAGATGTTATTTTTTTACTTCAAAGGAGAACTCCCCTTTCCAGGTATTTGAATAGCTACATTGTGCAAAATTAACATAGTACACACCTGCCTTAGAATTTTGTTTTCCTCGGCAGAGTAGCTACTACTATAAAGTAGTAGTTACTATAGCTACTATAAAGTAGCTCCAGATTAATAAAATGTATAAGTAACCATTACTGACTGTCACATGTATATGAAACTGCAACAGAATCAGAATGATGAAAAATTTGTCCTAGGGGATTAAAAAAATATATATTGTACAGAACTTCAGCTAGTAGGGAAGATTTATGTATGTCATGGTGATGATACCTGGCATTTAATTCCTGTCAGGAAGTAGCTCTACTGTCAGAGACAGTTTGTGCACAGAGAATTCCCAAGTTCTCTGGTGTTCCCTAGCATTGTACATTTGGCCTTGAATGTACAGCTCCTGCCAAGAGCTATAAAATGCTATAAATGTTGGAAAAAGCCAACCCACAATGAAATAACTAGCTGCATTTCAATGTATGCAGTTAAGAAAAGGATACTGGCTCTTCTTTGTCATTGAGCTCTTGTGTGAATTGGCAAACATTTGTTTGGTAAATGGGATAATGACTGTAGCATAGACTACCCACTTTGTGGTGTCTCAAGAACAGGTTCCATGTTATCATGAAAATTAATGTCGATTAAGGGAAGCAGAACAGAATATAACTCCTAGTCAAAACCAGATGAATTCTCTTTCATTGTTCATAGATTGTATGTTTTAGGTGATCTGCCAAGAAATTTCAACTGCTTGCACTTTAGAGGTGTTTCTGTTTCATAATTATTCACAAGAGTTTTATGTTCATTTTGAAGCACATGCTAATCTCATGCTCTGTCAGTATGAGACACACCACACCATGAAACCTCTTTTTTTCCCCGCTGAAAATTCACAGGTTGCCAGAAAAACAGGAATGTGCAATGGAGATTGTTAATATGGACATATCCTAGGACACAGCGTACCTTTTGAGAAAACAAGTACACAACACTTTGACATTGAAGGATATGAAGGACTATTAAGAGTGTCATGAATTACTGAGGACAGGTAAACTGAAAATTACTTTCCTTCCATTGTTTCATTCATTAATATTGTATATCTATTAAGGCCTGCTATTGCCTTTTTTCCAAACTTTGTTCTTGCCTGTTCATTTATAACTTTTCCCATATTCACACAAGGTTTTATAAAAGAAAAAAGTGTATAAACGGGTGATTGGGGATCAATGTTTATGACAGATCTCAAAGTGAATTTTAAGTTTGTAACTGTAGGTTCTCCATTGATAGCAGACACAAATTACAGGGAATGAATTTATTGTGACTCATCTGTGTCAGTCTCGTAGTCGTTTGTTTGTGCTTAATGTATAAAGTAGAGCTAAGCATTAATCATTACCAGTCAGAGAAGTCTGCGTGCAGCCCAAGGGATTTGGGGTGCAATAAGAATGGAGCTTTTTATTAGAACATTAGTGTGTGTTGATGGGAGCACAGTTTTGTAGTTTGGATTTGTACAGAGGAATACCGAATCATGGAAGAAAATTAGGGTACAGAACAGCTTTCAATCTGATTTTTCACTTTGTTGCCTTTTTTGTGCAGTCATGATTGTGAAAAGGGAATTCTGATGGCTACCAACACTGGAATGGGAATTTTACATTTTATTTTTTTATATAATTAAAGAGATTTTGAAACCTTTTGGAGGTTAAGGATCAGTTTTGATTTTTCTTTTTTCCTTGTATTAGCACTTTTTAAGACTTTATCCTACACGCAAGTATGTTATTAAGTGAGAATTATTTGTATTTTGAGTTCCATATCCATACAGATCTTAAAAAAGTCTTTCAAGATTAAAAAACTCAAAACCCGCCAATCCTAAAAAAATTAGAAATAATGATATTATAAGAATATCAGGATTTTTTTTCAATTATCTTTCTTTCCCCCGAAAGAAAATCTGTATAAATCAAAAAAGAACATTGTTCTCTTCTAAAGAATAATTTGTTTCTTTTTAGTATTTTCAAATGTATAAAAAATTATTTCACTGAAGAGCAATTTTTAGTATGCCTTATAGTAGAATGTTACTATCTTTTCTAATAACACTGATAGAAATTAATGGGCAGTGGTGACTGTCATGTTTTGAAGACTGAGAGGTGTTTTAGGAAATGTTTTGGTGTGTTGATGCAATACAATTGGAGAACTTGTAATGATGGTGATGAGCTAAATTAGAATTCCTTTTCAGTGACTTGTATTCATGAAATAAACATGAAAGCATCCTGCACGTAGACCTGTCTGAATTGATATTTAGTCCTTTGTTCGCTTCCCAGTAATAAAAAGAGTTAAAACTAACGTAGCACTATAGGTATTTGTTCTATTACTTCCACTTGTCCATGAGAATTGCTATCTCAAATCTGTTTACCATGTAGAGGGTGGAATTCTGATCACTTATTTCTCATATATTTCTTAGAGCTTCAGGTTTTTGTGATTAGGTGGGTATTTTGGTTGATTGGCTGGTTTTGGTTTTTCTGTTTTGGTGGGCTTTTTGCTTGTTTTAATAATATTTGCTGAATATTATTCATACCAGGAACTTTTTTGGCTACTACATAAAATTACTCAAATCATATGTCTGAGTATAGGTAGTGTCACTGCCAGTCTTATGTTTACAGAAATGTTTTTTAAAATACATTCTGGGATTGCTTTTTTGCACTGCAGAAAAGAACTGTTGTGTATGGATTAAAATTAACATTCCACAAAACTCTGTTTGAAATGTATAGCTTTTTATAATGCTTGAGGAAGCACAAATGGCATATATGGTTGTTATATTATCTAATTACCCATACTGTTATCTTCTGGATAAACTTAGACGTTCCCAGACTTGTGTATTGGATTTGCACAGCGAGGTTTTGGTTGTTGGAGGGCTAAAGTGAGGGGTTCTATGGGAAGCTGCCAGAGATTCCCATTGTGTCTGGTGGAGCTGATGGCACTGGGCTCCAGGATGAACCCGCCACTGACCCATCAGCCATGGTGGTAGTGCCTCTGAAATAACGTTTTTAAGAAAGGGATAAGAAAAACCCACCTGCACAACAGGAAGCAACAGTGACAAGAGAGAATACATGAAGGAAACAGCTCAGCAGATGCCAAGGTCAGCGAAGAATGAGGAGGAGCTGTTCCAGGCACCAGAGCACAGATTTATTTCCCTGCAGCTTGTGTTGGAGCAGATCCACCTGGCCAGCTGAGGAGGGGAGAGACAGAAAGGCTACAGGAATGGCTAGCATCCAGCCAGGGTCAACACAACGCAGCTTGCCATGATAATGCAGGCATGTATTACAGCAGTAATACTGGGTTCTTTCCCCTCTTCATCTCAAATGGTAGGTTTGCAGGTTCTACAGGATCAACAAAACTTATTATCTAATACTGGACATAAATTGCACAAGCCTCTAGCATTTAAAATACTGTGCACTAAATACACTTGTTATGATATTGCCCTTTTCTTCATGGGTGCCTTAGCTTTAAATAATGTCTGTGTTTAAACATATTTTATTGTGACAGACACAGAAATTGGAATTTATGACAGATTTTAATGTAAAAAAGTTCAGGTATATTATATCTACTTTAGCAACAATTCCTTTATAAATGTCTTAACAGCAACAAGTAACTTTATCTTCTTCTGCTGGTGTAACTTGAAGAATTGCAAGGTGATAAACTTGAAAATTTTCCTATCTTTTGAACAGCAATGGGCTTATGTAAAACCAATTTCTTTTCTGAATGACTTGGCTTATCTACAATTTATTTACAAGAGAACAAATCTTTTAAAATATGTCTCAGAATGTCCTTAGGCTGAGCTATACCTGAGCTACCTTAGGAGATAAATAGAAGTGCCTTAGTAATTGTGTTATTTTGGGTCAAATTCCAGAATGCATCTCAAAGTCTAGACAACTAACCTTTTTTGAGGGAAGAGAAGGCAAACATTCCAAATAATGGCCGCTATAAACCATCAACAGATGATGTATCAATTGCATTTATTTTCAAAATTTCATACTCACATTGGGTAATGAATTGGACCTGCTGAACCTTTGTCCTCTCACAGTTTGTCATCTGCATCAGCAAAATTTCCTTGGAGCTTTTCCCCAAGAAAAAGATAAGAACCAATGCACTGTTAGAAAAGCAGATGCAATGCTTGAAGGTTCTGCAGGCTTTATATAAGAAACACCAATTGAAAATAATGGCTTAACACTTTGCAACTTTGTGGCTTTGTAGTCCAGATTGTATAGTCCTCAAATTCCTCTGCTATGAAGTATGAAAAATATTGTCAATATTTAGGTTTTAATCTCCTCCAAAGGATCAGATTGAATATGAATGTACAATGCTTAGACTGACGCTTGAGTAATCTGTGAAATGGTAGCCTTGCAATCATAAATTCATATATCCTCAACTTCTTGGAAAATAGTCCTGCCTGCATAAGGTTTTCTAACTGGCTAAATTTCAAAGCAACAGCTATTTTAGTAACAGCTTCTATTCTTAGGTGAGAAATGTTAAAAACATCAGTATTAATGGTTACTGGTACTCCTTAGCTTCTCATGCTTTGAAGCAAGAAGAAACTAATTACTGTGTGACCAAAGGGGGAGGGCAAAAATAGCAAAAGTACAGAAGTCCAAATGTCAAAAGCAAAAAGCTAAAGCAAATATATTTTAAAATATTTGAAACACTTTTGTATCGCCTTATGTGACATTCATGAGGAATGTTATTCCAGTTGTTATTCCAGAATGGGAAGAACTGGCTGAAAGTGCTCAGTTAGCCCTCAAGGAACTGACCTGCCATCAGCAGGTGAAAGTATTTGGGAAGATAATATAAATTCTTGCAGCCAGTAGCTGATGACACCTGCTTCTTACTGTTCATCTGCAGAAAGGTGAATCTGCTTTCTACTCAGGCTGGCTCACTGCTCCTGCTGGCACATTTCACCAATGTCATTGTGGGATTATGTTCTCTTGAACACTTACTGTAATTTGAGAACAGTAAAACTTTATCTTGGTCCACAGGACATCCTACATTTGTGGTTAAAACTTTTCCTATGGGTTTTCTTCCTTTTCAGAGATATTATTTGCCACTAAATCCATTTCTCTCAATATGGTTTGAATATCTCTAGAAAACTTGAGCTGTATTTGAATGATAATGAAATGTGAAAGCAGAGAAATTTTGGAATGCTCCAGGGTATTTGATTTTTTAACTTAATATAATTTTAAATTTAGAATTGGGCTATAATAGTTGTATTTAAAAGATAACAGAAATGCCTTTGAATATGTAAAAATATATTGGATTATAGGTTGTATTGTAAATACTAAAATTATTTATTTTGGAAGAAAATAATCAGAATGATGGCAATATTATAACCATCAGTATTTTTATCCATCTTGTTTTATTGATATTGTATTTTTAATGTAGTTAAAGAGGACATTTTCACCAGTGAAAATCTGAGCACAATTCCTGTTGAAATACATGAGAATCATGTTTCTCATCCCTCAGTAAATGTAGTGTAAATCCGTGGGTGTTTTGTGTTCCCAAAGGCATATGAAGTGTGTGGCCAGCTCTGCTTCTGATTCCAGGTGTGGACGGTATTGCCTGAACTGTACCGTGTACTACACTGCCTATGTTGTGACAATAACTTTGGGACTCAAAGGACTGTTCCTCTTCACTCTGCCTTTTGCCATCCCAGGTAGTTTTCATGTGAAGCTACGTCATTATGGTGCTGATCAAACATTGCATTTGGAATCTCCTACAGTCTAAATTCCCTGTGGAAGGACATGACACTGCTATTATCGAAGACTCTTCTCAATTTTTCATTTGCCAGGAAACAAATAACATTGCCTAGGAAAATGATCAGTACTGCTAAAGCTACCAAATGAACTGATATAAGTTTAGAATTTTTACAGTTCTTAATAATATCCCATTTCTTTAATTCACAACTCCCTCAACACAGTTTAAAAAAATAAACCAAATCAATAACAAGATAGCCATGTGATTCAACTTAGGTATGATAACAGGCAACATCTTGGACTGTAACATAATTAAGTAGCAAAATAGTCTTATGATTTTTGTTTCTCTTATTGGTCTGCATGTAGATGTTTTACAATTTGAGATCCACACTATTTGAATGGATAACTTTTTTTCTCTTTCATATATACATCTCTTTTATTTGTTCTTTCTTTTTTTTACCCACAACTCTTCATATTTCCAACACTATAAAATTATGGGATACCAAAATTTAGAGATTCCGGAGTGAAAATTTCCCACATCATGGGAGTGAAGATTACTGAAATAAATACAGAGAATATGAGTCTCTGTCATGGCTTATGAGACAATATCATAGACTGTGAAGGTGAATTAATGAGCAAGGTGGAGGGTATGAGGGAAGATCAAAGTATCATGGTTAAGTGCATTATCATAGGAACATCACACAAAATGGTATATGATCAAGTGATTAGTTGCAAGGCTAGAAAGGCCTTTAAAAATATTATCTTCTACTGTCTTGATTCACATATCTGGCTTCTTGTGTGTGATTTAATAAAAATTAAGTGCTTTTAAATTACTGATGCCAACAGGTATCTGTATTTTATATAAGTTATTGTGTGTTTAACTGCATCTTAGAAGTCCACATTCAATTGAAACAGTAGGAATTAATACAGAAAGAAATGGACATAATTTTCAGTGAACACTAGAAATAGGTGTAAAATTGTTTGAGTTGTATCTGAGAACCCCCTGAGCAAGGCTGACATATGGCTGGTGATATCCTGTAGGGATCCGTAGAATGCAAGGCAGTAATAATAATCCTTCTTAGAAAATAAAGGTCACAAGTGATAGCAAGTGCCAAGAAAGCATCAGGGGATTTTTTTAGAGCCTACTGGGTCAGTAAAACCTCTGTAGGCTGATGTATTTCTTCAACTGTAAAAAAACCCAATTCAATTTGGATCAGGGAATATAAAGCTTGTGAGTTAAGCAAAAACTTCTTTCTACCCTGAGCCAATGCCTGTTTCTTCTAGGAGAATATATTAGTTTTAGGAGGTTATGCATTGGAACTATTGACTTGATTTCCAGCTCTGTTGATTTCCTGAAAATCCAAAGTCGATAGAAGTAAAGGCAGTAAGCATTTCAGGGAATTAATTCCTATACATGGATATTTATATATGGATACTGCTATGGATCAATAAAATATATTTCTGTATATTTCATATACTGTATAAAAGTATTTTTCAAATTAACATATATTTAAGGACCTGTTTTAGTAAGTGCTTGACTGAAGTAACCAGAAGCTCACTTTTTCCTTCTAGATTACTTTATTTATGTCACATAAAGAATTATGGAAAATAGTAGTCTTTATTTATCTATTTATTTTTTTAATGGTAGTGGTGATCACTCCAGCTTCTGAATGATGGATATTCATATGGCAAAAGTTATTTTTGTCAACACATTAGCTCTAAGTGCAACTGGCATGTACTTGACTTTTAGGACTATGTTCAGAAAGAGGGACTAGAAATTAAGTCATGTTATTGATGCAACTAGACAAGTGTTAAGGAATATAAGCAGAAGAAAGTATAGCAGGAGTTAGGATGACTATTATTTTGCACATTTTCAATTATGTCTTTGTGATCTAACACTTACTGACCCACTTATTTCTCGTAATTGACTTCAGAAATATATATTAATTTATGTGTAACCCATGCTACTATATAGAGAAATAGGAAAATGTTTGTGATATGCTGAGATCTATGGAAAGAAAATAGTTTGAAAGTTGCATGTAATGATAATCTTGGCAAATTATATGATTAGCCTTACTAGCCTTTATTTGGAATTCAGTTACTATATTGCATCTATCAAACATCTGCTTGTTTGTATTTGGGAAAAAATTGCCCCTACCTTATCAAATATAATAGACTGCATTTGAAAATACAAATTTTTTTGTTAGTGTGAAGTTGCCTCCTGCGGGTTTTTTGGTCCCATACAGGTTTTCCTCTGAGACCAACATTTATGTTTTCAATGAATTTGTCAGGTATATCTTTATAGCCGATTTCTTCAAAAGGTCTCTTTACAGCTTTTCTTTTCATAGTACATGGAATGGTTTTCTTTGATGTGCAAACTGCTGGTGTACAGAGATCCATTGTTCTCTAGACTGATAGCTTCCTGTACTTTGGCTGTTCTGTTGCTGTGTTCTTATTCCTCAGCATTTACTGTCCAGTGAATTTGTATTTATAAAAAGTTAGCATGATGCAGCTTGTATCTGCACCTGCAACACAGGAACGATTTCTTACCACGGCTCTTACCAGAATTAGTACCATTGTTCATCATTCTCTGATGATAGAGATTTTTGTGTTTCTAATTTTTGTGTAAACTCCATTGCTTTGGGAAGTTTGATGACTTATGACAGATAAGCTTGTTAATACCTTCATTTCAAAATTCAGTCTCTTTCTATGGTTTAACTTACTAAAGTTAAATCATAGAGAAAGAATTCACTAAACTACAGTTTAACTATTCAGCATAACTCATCCATCCATCAGACTTTATGATGAATTTTTGCACTATGGGACTTATTTATGAAAGTTACAGGAGTTTTTTAAGACATATGGATAACAGCAACAAATTGAATTTAAAAATAACAAATTACTTATTTGAAATCTGTGAAATGTATATGCCTGGAAAAATACTGAACTCTGTAGAAATATTTTAGTGTCCCCTAATCTATTTGTCCTGTTTCCAGATGTAAGGTTTTAATCCACTACATTTTTAATGGAAATAATCTATACCAGATTACTTGAGAAATCCTCAGAATATTTCCCAGTTTTGTATTTCATGCTAATATCAAAATACAGTGCTCTATTATATTTTAGTATTATTATTAATCTAGTTCTTCCTATTTCTTGACAAATGAGAGCTTGCTCAGTACGATTAGGATTCTTTGTTAGCAATAGTTGATGGCATTAGATAAGTTTATGTTTCTTTAGCAATTGCATTAATAGGAAATTCTCAGATTCTTGTAGCCTTACAGATTTGGGCCATAAGAACTTTGGTTTTGTAAAAACCTTTGTAAAAATTAACAAGGAAGTTAAAACCATAGTGTTTGCTGTAGTGCTCTTTCTGCCAGTACAACTGGGAAAATCACTCATGAGATTATTCCAGCAATTATACAGAGCTATAGATCTAGCAAAGTGCATACCTTATATAACAAAACAATAAAAAACTAAAATAGCAGAGGGGAGAGAAGAGTGAAGGAAAGTAATTTCACTGTGGTTTTGTGAAATGCAGCACTGTATTCACTCACATTTGATCATATGGCAGCCAGCCCCTCACCCTCTGTCCTTCACAGCAGATGTGAAGGTGTTGTATAAAATACAGCTTTTTTGAACAGGTGTATAAAGACAGTGTGTGGACTTAGTTCAAGCCAGTATTCTTTAATTATTATCTTTTTAGTGCTCTGAGGAATTGCCCTCTCATTGAATTAGGCTACCTTCAATCCTTTAGCCTCCGGTGATACAAGGAAATAAAGACTGACTGCGAAACTGAGTCCAATTAGTGGGAGGCTGTGTGCAGCTTTTTAACATTATTACTCCTTTCAGAGTAACTAGCAGGTGGGATCATGGGGAAGAAATGAATGCTTTTGTTCAGCTTTTGCATTTGCATGTTCTTATGCTCTTTTTTGTTAGATATGTAAAAATTTAATAGATGTAAATTAAGGATTGTCTTTGTGGAACCTTAGCTTAATAAACAACCTGTGCTCCCTAAATGATTTTACAAAGCAAGGCTTAGGTTCATTACACATCTTTAAAACTGCAGAGTTTGCCTTTTTGTTTGTTTGTTTGTTTTGTTTTTGTGGGGAGTTATTTTTTTCTTCAATCACAAATGCAGGTTAGATCTCCTATCAAGGGCAGGTTTAGTCCGATGTCACTAGATTCTTATGCAATTCATTGGCAGGTGAAAGGTTCCTCTATTTAGAATAAGAGAGAATCAGAGTATTCTAAAGGAAAAGACAAAGCATGAGAAGAAGATAAAAAAACTGCAAGTTTTGTCAAGGGGTGGACTGTGGTAAAGGCTTTTAGTAAAGGTAAAGGCTACCAAAGTGGATCCAAATGCGAGGAAGAGGGAGGCAGGTGAAGGTAGTCACATCTTGTCTGGGGCTCATCAGTGTGTCTGTTTCATCTGACCAAAGAGTCTTCAGCCCTGTTCCCATTCTTGTCATTCCAGAGGGAGCTTAGAAGGTTTCTGCCTCCTAGCTTCTCGCTGAAGATGTAAAGTATTTTAGACTCCTTGTTCCTGTGTACAGATAAAGAAAAATGAATCATGATTTTAGACACCCCTAGATTCTGCACACAAGAAAACATATCTCACCTCTCTCTAATGCTGTTCTGTAGAAAGATGGAAGGATGATAAGCTTAGAGAAGGAAACTTGCTTTAATACTATTAATTTATGAAATGTTTCTATTCACATTAAAATTTTCATGTTGATACTGGGTTTCTTGAAGAGTGTGGAGAGTAAAACTGTAATGCTTCTTTCTACCTTTAGTCTCCTTTCCATTCAAATATGAGAAGGAGTTTTCATACAGCCACTGTGCTGTTCACTTCTTTTGTGGTGGATGATAGTGGTTACATAAAATGTATGTTTTTATTTTATTCTACAAAGAGGATCACAAAATTCCTAATCCTGGTACCACCAGTGCCAAAATCTTCCTGTGTCTGAGAGCTGCAAGATGTGTACTGCATACCTCAGAAAACTGGCATTAGCAGAGTAGTTCATGGGTGGAGGATCACAACAGCTTTTTAGGGGTTTTCCTCTGAGAGCAAAACACCATTAAATTAGCATAGCTATACGAGAAGAAATAAAATCTTTAGGTGATAGGTAACTACTAATATTTTTTGAAAACTTTCTGGAAAACAGCACAGCTTTCCTGAGGTCAATAGAGCAGAGCAGATTTAAGCCATCTGAAAATTTATTACTTATATTTTAGAAACTAAAATTGTTACAGATGGGGTTGACATCAAATTTCCAAAGACACAGCAAATGCATGGCAAGTCTGTTTTGATCTTATTGTGCCCATTTAATCATTATTTTTTGCTGCTGTTGCTAAGAATGGTGCCCATTTTAGTTTGACTAGTGATTTTTCTGAACATCAGTCTGCTATGCACTGTGCTCAGATCCACCAAACTTATTTCAAAATACATGTGAGAACATCCCACCCTTTACTCCTCCACACACTGCTCTTAATATAGGGATTGTATTCACATCAAAGCTGTCAGAATGTTTCTGTGATCTCATTAGCTATACTTATTTCTACCTACAGAATAAATGAATCATCAACTGAAACAGCACTAAAGACCAACTGCTAAAACTCACATGGCTATAAGCATACCCATGCTGAGAAGAGATATCTTCTCAAGTCTGGAGATCCAAGTTGTCAAAATTGTGAGCTCTGCAGACCTAAAAAGGGGTTAAGTCATTTTTGGAGATGAATTTGGGTCTAAAGATTTTAACTTGGAAAAAAAAATCCAATAACAAGTAGTTTTATAATTTCATATAGTCTTTAAGTAAAAACCCTATCTGTTTATATAACACTGAAGGAATAGAACCAAACCCATGCTTTAATGTTTGCAGGGTTTTTGCAGTGTTTTTATTTATGTAGTTAAAATAAAGAGTTGTTTCATTTTACAACTGAGTTTAATTAGATAGGTGGTACCAAACAGAAATTAGCTCAGTTTAATTCAGCCAATTTAAATACTTATGTATATAAACATTCACTATAGGGGAGTGAAATCCTGCTAAATTAGAAAATGAAGAGAAATTGGACATAGAAGCTAGGAGTTTAAAAAGTGAGGTAGATATATTGGTGGAGGATGATAGCAGGTATAAGATATGCATAGTGAAAAATTATATTGATATTCAAGTCCTGGTTACTAATTCTGTTTGAAGATCGTTTTAGCAGCTCAAGTGGGAAGTGTGGTGACTGGAAACAAAAATCTGTAACAACCAGCAGCCATTTCTAGAGGGGCTGGGCAATATAAATGTGTCAGCAAGTTGAGACAGGTACCTGTCTGAAAGTTCAGGACTCTCCCTCCTCATGGATGAGAGAAATGAGTCTAACAGAGAAAAGAGAGAATTCAGACTTGGTTTGTTGGTCATGGAATTCTAATTCTGTATCTTCTTTACAGTTAAAGGGGAAAGAGATATAGACAAGAAATTGAGATTTTTTTCTTTTGAAAAGTAATGTAAAGTAGGGGAAAACAAAAACACTGCATCTTCTCTTTCACTGAAACAGGTATGTAGTTGAAAAGCATTTTTTTTGCAGAGGAGCTCCATGTGTCGCTGCCACACACAGCTCCTCTGGGCCCCTGCAGAACCAATCTAGTGGAATAAGTGAAAGTCTGACCAATCAAAACAAATCTCACAACAGTGCATAAGGACACTCATATTCTGAATTGCAGGAGAAACAGCTTTTCCTGTCACAGCTTTTCAGGAGTTTGTGTCTGCATCTGTTTCACTTCAATACAATACATTAGAACTAGGTTTAAGAATTCCTACCTACACAATGGACATTTCCTCTTTCCAAAATTAAATGTCTTTTGGTTTGTTTTTTTTTTTTTTTGAGTAATAAAGTTCATACAAAAAGAGAAATGAGTTTTGCAAGAGGTCATGTGTACAGCATAGTGTCCCTTGTGATACTGTGGAGAATGTCCCAAATTCTCAGTCTGAGATCCAAGTACATCACATCAAAATTGCATGTCCTTAATAGTCTCTTGCAATTATTCAATCATGGCAGCTCATTAGCAGATGCTGGAAAACCTCTGGTAGATATTGAGTAGACAGCCTTAATTGTTTCCACATTGTGCTATATCATTCTGAGGCAAATTTTCATAAGCCAAAAGGTAAAACTTCTAAGTACCGATTGGGTGTGTAACTCCAAAACAAAAATTGCTGTGTATATGAAAACCATGTGAGACAGGGAAATATTCTTCTCATGTAAATTGGCTGAATATTATGAAGATTTATATGAACAGTGACCTTTGAAAATCTGGTATTTCAGTATCATGAAGTCAAGTAACAAATTTTTGTAATACAGTATAGCTGATTTAGCTGATTCTGTTTACTGCCAGTCTGCATATGTGTATCTAGATCAAGGAACTGAGAATTTCAGTGCAAAGGCTTTGAATGTCCTGCAGTCAGCTTATGTCCAGTCAGGCTGACTGTATTTGGAAGCCAGGGAGTAAGAAGGAGTTGGCAGTGGCAGCTTGCCAAAGGCAAATGAAGAAGGCAGCAGCATCAGCTTCAGGAGAGGATGGAGAGGAGTCTGTGGGAGGGAGCAGCCCTGTGATAGTCTAATATGTCTATTTTAATCTATTGTTTAATTTATCTCATTTATCTATCTTATCTCTGTAATTTTTATCTTTTTTTCAGTTTCACTGTAAGCAGAGATGTTGTAGTATCCAGAAACAGAACATGAGAAACAGCCTCAGCCAATATAAATCAGTGTACTTTATTTGAAGGCAGAGAATCTGGCCATTAGTATCATGTAAAGTTACTGCATTTTGATTTCAAGGAGAGTTGGCTGAGCACACATATCTCAGGGTAAAGTAAATGGAAGAGGCAGACTCAGTATCTCTGAAAATCAGGCCCGTGATTTCTAATAGGTCATAGTCATTTATAAAAGAATGATTAAATTCTGCTATGTTTTAAAGGCTGTGAGCCCACCACCTTAGCCATAGTTACAGAGCTCTGTGTGGTAAATAGATATAATTAAGGAAAATCCTGGGTTTGTTTTGGTGTTGATTTTTTGTGGTTTTGTTTTTGTTTTTTCTCTTTTCTCATTTTAGTTTAATTATGAAAACATGCTTACTTCCAGATATATTTTCTGTGTTATGATGGACCACATTTTTCACAGATTCCAGGATGGGCTGAGTAATACCTGTGAAATGATTGGGGAAACTCAATACAAGCTTTGCTATGAGGATCTGCTGAAGTTTTAAACATAAATTCTTTTCGAGCAGGGAGTAGGCAAAGGCTAGAAAACTACTTTGGAATTTACTCCCTTTTTACTTCAGGCAAGTAACATTAACAATATCAGGTCCAGCTGAATTTTGCCTGTGCTGTGATCTGTCCATCCTCGAGGCATATACTGCCCATGAAGGTGAGAGAATTAGAGGTATTTTCTCCAAGGAATTTTCACACACATTGGGAAATTCACTGATTATTCACTCTGCAGATAATGATTAAAAACAAAGTGCTATGTTAACTGGATTTTAAGTTATGTTACTGTGTACGTTTTTATGGATAGGAAAAAAGGAAGTATGGGCCATAAGTCAAAAACCTGAAGTAACGCAAACTTCTGTTACACTTGACATTTGAGCTTTTCCAGTGAGTTCTTTGTGTAAAAGTCCATTCCTGGGCATTACTGTCACTTCTGCTTTCTCTATGGAACATTAACTCTGTTTTCATTGCTCACATCTAGCAATGATCAGATGAAGCGTGGCATATCCAAGCTGATAACCTATGATTTGCTTTCTTTATGTACAGACATATACACATATTTCAGTACTGGCTTCTTTTGTTAAGATGCTGGTTGTTACATGTAGAAGAAAATAAAAAAGAAACAAACCCAAACAACAGACATCTTTCCATTTTTTAATTTTTTTTTTCTCTTCCTTTGCTGATGAGATATTTAAAGATGTGCTTGTGAAATGATACAACTGACCCATCAGGCTGGATCTTGACAGGTCATAAGTTAGCTCAAGCTCTCAAGCTATCTTCTATCCAAATTGAGTCATCTCTCAGGATTGAATTTTGTTAGGATGAAAAGAATTACAGGAGGGATGTATCTCTGCTGTGTATGTAGTCCTGTTTTGCAGAGTTGCTAGTGAAAGCCTTGGGAACTAAGACTGATAACTTACTCCTCTGATGTTCCCTTTCTGCAGATATAACTGCAGTCTGAGATACCCACTGAACCTCCAGCCAAGGGAGGATTCCTAAATCCTGCTGTCCACTGAAAACTGGAGATGAAATATTTTGCAAAACTGGTTGTGTGGCAGCTTGAGAGGAATGTGCATAACTCAGCTCTGTGGTGTGGGCAGAGGGGCTATGACGGTGGGGCAACTGGAGACTGAAACAACGGTGAAGTTATTGATCTGGGGTGAAGTGAAACTATTTATTTACAGAAGACTTAGTTTTATGTATTTTTCTATTTATTTGTTATTACACCAACTTACCTGTTAATAACTCTTATTAACTTTAGGATGATGTGAGCTAGGGTGTTAGTATAGAAAGCTTGTTCCTCTGTGCATTTTATGTGTTATCTAAAGAATAATTAAATATTTTCTATTCATAGGGCTATCATGTTTCTTGTAACATAGATGATAACCCAACTATGATACACAGGAGTGATACAGCCTAGCAGAGGATATAAGGAAGAATGTGATGGGGGCAGAGGGATAGAAAGAAAATTATGGAGATTGTAAAATGAGAGTGATTACAACCAATTGTATTACAACTATTGAAGTGCTAGTTTCCCCCTATGCTCACAGGCTCTTCTAGTCTCCATAAGAAGAGAGAGCAAAGCTGAAACAGATCATACAAAGGAAAGTGAGAGTTAAGCCAGTGGCCTCAAGACTTAATGTTCCATTGGTCATTTTGTTGAAAAACAGGGGATTAAGTAAGGGAAGGTGGAATAATCTTGCATTTGCAGTTATGCTGTATTTCTTCTCTTGAGCATTGGGTGTTAGGTAAATTTAAAAAGAAAAACTGCAGGTTTGCTATAGAGTTAAACATCTCCTATTGCTGAAGTCACTAACCTGAAGTCACTAACTCACTAGGAATATCTTATGGCCATATGCAAAAGTCATTAATTTTCAGAATTGCTCAACTCTTCGTGCAGATCTGTGACATTTTCAGATTTAGAGGCAGCCAAGTGTGTGAACTTCACTAATTTCCATATAGTGTGTGGAAAATTATCCAGAATGTTTTACATTAAAATTCAAGGTTCATACAGCACACCTTCTGTATAGCACTGCTGCAGATTAAATTCACTTATACATTAGGACAGCTGCCAATGCAATCATAATAGAAGGCTGAAGTGCTGAAATGATGAAGTAGTTCTTTCGCTGCCTTCCTTGGCACATGTTCAGCACCCCACTTTGATTCAAACATCATACCCTTTTTGGTAAGACTCTTGAGAGTAATAATAAATTATCTATCATGAACCAGATTTGTTAGGAGAGGATGTGAAGCACACAGGAAATCTGGTACAAAATAACCATAGGTTTTTCAGATCATGCATATAACAGTTCTGAAAATTTAGTTTTCATATCTGTGTACTTTTGAATAAAGAACTGAGAGTGGCTCTTCAGTAAATGCTATAGGAATATAGTCCTGCTTTGGACATGTCCCACAGATAGAAAAGCAACTAGTCCCCCAATCTCATCAGCTGGACAAAGCCCATTGAATGTTTTTAATACCAAAGCAATGTCATTTGTGTCAAGATTGTGTAGCATGTCATTTTTCTGTGCACTCAGACTGATTGATTAGTTCCCAGTCATTCTAAATGTACTCCTGTTAAATAGCTGTAGAGCTGATTGCTTTTGAAAGGATTTTTTTTTCATACAAGAAAAGGTCATTTATCCCAATAGCACTTTAGAAAGGAA
>VWYP01009340.1:63383-75020 GCA_013400435.1 Pycnonotus jocosus
AAAAAGGAGGAAAGGACTAAATGCAGCTAAAACTGAAGACCACAAATTTTAGAAAGACTTCTCAGCCTGTGAATGAATTAAATATGACTACTATAATACTGTAGATAGCTAGATGGCACTAGGGAATCCAAGAGAAGAAATGTTAGTATTTCATTTGGTCAAGTAAAAGTTTTATGTGTTTTAAAGCTTAAAGATGCTTAGTGGTAAAAGATCTTTACAAAAATCTATATTTTTCCTTAAACAAACATTTCTATCTGAACTATTATACTGTGAACCAGCACCATGGACCTGGAACCAGGAAGATCTGGGTGTTTCAACTGGTGGCATTTGTTGTTTCCCCATCCACTCTTGTGTCACCATTTTCCTCTGGGAACCTCTGTGGATTGAAACTGAAAGAGTGTCGTGGAATCACCTTTAGGTTGATGAACTTTCAAGAGATCACAGCCAAATGTTTTTGTGCTGTTTCTCAGGGACCCTGTTTCCTTGGTGTCCAGTCCTGAGTGATCAGTTCTCCGTGTTTTCCCAGGAGTGTGGGGGACAGACCATTGTGTAGAACAGGAGGCCATGCAGCTGTCCAGGAGCTCTATCTCATCTGGTTCTTGACTAAATAGGGGGATGAAGCTTAAAAATGTTTTTCACTGATAAATATTTTCATGAGATTTCAAGTAATCTATTGTGGGTTATGTCTAAATATTTTTCTTGATTTATTTCTAATTGAACCTTGAATGTAAGCCTAGAGGTTATTTGCTTATACCAGTCATGAATACATGTGCACACACAAATATATGGTTTTTATATCTGCATACATTCTTTCCAGAAAAAAAAAAATCTTAATTCATTTTAAGGGGAGATACAGCTTTAGCGTAATGAAAAACTGGTGATCATAATTAAAAGGAAAGAAATAATGCGGTACCAAATAGGACACATGTAAAAGCAAATGTTAGCAAAAAAAGGAGATAAAATTGTGTTTTAATACATTAAATAAACAACTAAATTGTATTTCTAAAAATTTTTGTGTATATTTTTTTTGTCAAGAGCAGTAAACACAGCATACAGATAGAATTCGAGTTTTTACAATGGTTGCTGCCTATTCAATAGAAATCTCTCAATTTCCTTGACGTTAAGGATCTACCTAACTGAAATATTTTGGAAACTTTTATTGTTCTTCTCCTCCCTCATTTTGGTAATTTTTTTCAATTTTTTTTGCTTTTAGCTTTTTTCCCTTCTTCTTCCCTCTTAGTACACTTTCTTTTATTTTTCTTCTCCGTTTCTTTTTTAAGGCTTGATTTAACCTTTTTAGTAGCAATGGCAGGTCTGTGTGGTGGAAAGGATGTGGACTCTTAATCACAGAATCATAGAATCATAGAATATGCTGAGTTGGAAGGGACAATTCCAATTTATCAACTTTTCAGTGTCATTGCAGGGACATTGTGAATTAATTCACAGCAAAATTTATAGGACTTTAGACTTGACTCATCTACATGTGAACAGGTCCATTGAGTTGCTATCGTTTGGGAATAAAATAACATCCTATTGTATATCAGTGATATAGCTTTTTTATACAGTTATGCAATTTTAGATCCTGTTCTTCCTGCCTAAAAAAGAAATGAAGCCTGAAAATTGTGAAAAATTTATTCTCACTTCAAGGCTGTTCTTTCATATAACTTATTATACTGCTATCATCTTCAAATCATGCAAAAGCTGCCCTTTTCAAAGTGAAGTATGATGAATAGGTATTTAATGAAGGCTTATCAAAAAAATTGTACAAGAATGCAGTAATATCAGCAAAACATTAGTGTGCCAATATCTAGTGCATGCACTAGCACAGTAGATGGCCTTTATGGACATAATTAGTGCAGTCTTTCAGCATATGACTGGCTTTGTAGGGGAAGTGCAGCCACGTTCTTTACACAATATATTCAATAGTGTGCTGGTTGTGTGCAGGGGACACACCCTCCAGTTTTCAGAGCTGAAGTAGATGTGATGTTTGGCTGCACCTGATCAGCTCTGTTCTGAGATAGTGTATGTCACATGTTCAGCATCATAGCTGCTGTGCTGCTGCTTAATTTGACAGAGAGAAAGAGCTTCACGGTAATGGTAACTGCAAAAGGCATAACACATAGAAACCATGGGCAATAGGTCTTTATATCAACATCCTAGCCTTTACTATTCCTAGCTCTGTGTATGGTATCTCATGAGCAACCAGATCTGATTTTCGGTAATAGCATTACAATTCTGGTTTTTAGTGAGTTTTGGTTGGCATCTCCACTTAACTGCAAGTTGAAATAACATTGTTCTCTGGTTATAAGATATTTCCAGCATGTAAGAAATTAATTTTCCCCTCCACCAGTGTCTGGGGGAGCCGAGCTGGAAGAGTCTTAGCTGTGCATCTTCCTGCCCTTATCTTTCAAGAAATACTTAACATAAAGCTTGCAGCTCCTTATGCATTTAGTACATTCTGTCTTCTGGTATTACATTATAATGTAAATAAGACAAAGTTGTTTGGGAAGAGGGTATTACAAATTTCAAATTGCTTATTTTCCTCAGCCTTATAAGCATTAATTAATATTCACCCATCTGTCTCCATGCACTTCCTCCTTCTCTCCTTACGCAAAATCAGTTTAGTGTGGAGGCTGCCAGGCCATTAAGGGGCGCTTTGTGCTAATGCATTGCAAAAAAAAGAATCTTCTCCCTGTTTCTTATAAGCTCAGAGGCTGGCTTTGAGAAAGTATGCCTCCAAGTATGAAACATAAATAAAATCTAATGCCAGACAAAATGTAATCATCAGAACTTTGTATTTTAACAGCTTATGAGAAGTATGCCAGGGAAGAGTGAGGTGTATTCCTGCAGAAGTCTTCATCATGAAATAAGTCAAGGACCTGACTAAAAGCCTATCTATGTAGGATGTTGATGAAGTCAACACAGGATAAAGACTAATTTCTTCAGGCATTTTGCAGCCTAATCACACACAAAATCAAACACATGAATCTTTTAAGTTGGAAAAGACCTCTAAAATCAACAAGTCCAACCACTGACCTATCTCCACCTTGTTAACTAGACAGTAGCACTAATTGCCATGTCTATGCATTTCCTGAACCCTTCCAGGGATGGTGACTCCACATTTTCCCTGGGCAGCCCACTCCAGTGCTTAACAACCCCTTCTGTGAAGAAATTCCTCCTGATCTTTATCTAATGTAAGCTTCCCCTGGTGCAATTTGAGGCTATGACCTCTCTCCTGTTATTAGCTGCCTGATAAAAGAGACCAATCCCAACCTGGCCAAAACCTTGTTTCAGGGACTTGTAGAAAGTGATAAGGCCTCCCCTGAGCCTCCTTTTCTCCAGGCTAAACAGCCCCAGCTCTCTCAGCTGCTCCTCATGAGACTTGTGCTCCAAACCCTTCCCCAGCCCAGTTGCCCTTCTCTGGACACACTCCAGCACCTCAATGTCTTTCTTGTAGTGACAGGCCTGAAACTGAACACAAGGTTTGAGGTAGAGCATCACCACTGCTGATTACACCCTGGTCCTGCTGGTCACAATATTCTTGCTACAAGCCAGGATGCCATTGGCCTTCTGGTCCACCTGGGCTCACATTCAACACCCCCAGGTCCTTTTCTGCTGGGCATCTTCTCAGCCACTCCTCTGCAAGCCTGTTGCAGTGCCTGGGGTTGTTGTGACTAAAGGGTAGGACCCAGAACTTTATCTTACTGAACCTCATACCGGTGTTCTTGGCCCATCTATCCAACCTTTCCTCATCCCTCTGCAGAATCTTCCTATCTCCAGCAGATGAATGCTCCCACTCAGTGTCATTCCCAGGCACTTGTGTCTTCTAAAGGTTGAATATTTCATGATTCCCCTTAAATCCTTGCTGAAAATTATGAGATTTTCCATTTTGTAGGTGAACAGAAGACTGTAAATTGATGGTTGAAAGTTGATCATTGGTGGTCTGCATGTATTCTGGTGAATCCTAATCCAACACTTATTTGGATCTGCCCTAAATTTTTTAATATCTTCGTCTATTGCAATTGTTAAAATATTCATTATACTGTGAACTCTTGCACAAATGGGGGAATGAGACACAGGCTGAATGCTAGATGCACAAAGAGAACTTCCTGACTCTTGTACTAGCTACAAAATTAAGCATCTGAATGGTAGAGTTTATGTTTTTCCAACATCTGAAAAGCATCCATAGTTTTAGCAGTAAGTAGGAGAGGGGAACTTTAAAAGCCCTCCAGTATGAGAACAGTTTGTATTGCATATAGTTGCTCCTTTTAAAAACTGAAGAGGGCTGTCTGTTTTCTTTGTTTTTCAAGTGCTCATTTCTGATCACGACTATTCTGAAGAGTGAATCGGAATGGAATGAACTTTTTAGCTTCTCTCATTTCCTGGTTGAAATATGCCTTGGAGCTTGAGGATTTATCTCTCTAAAATTATTCTATTTCATATGTTCTCATCAAGCCTATTAAGTCTAATGCTTATCTGCATTCTATTAATCTCATTTTGAGTGCTATCTTAGCACAGATAAAACTATATATTGAAGGTGCTTTGTTTTAAACTTTAAAAAAAATCCTGCTTTTGGTTGAAATTGAATATTGCTCTCTTCTTCTTTGAGTTGTAAAGATAAGAATCTCCAGGGAAGTGTTCCCAGTGAGGGTTGCCAAGTTTGGAGTATCTCTTTTGCATTGTCCACAAAAGTGGGTAATCACCACAGATGGTTAGGTTATCTCCAAATCATGATCACGTGGCCAAGATCATCCATGTTAGGGCCTTGAGTGTTCTAATAGCTCTAATGGTCCAGACCATCCTCAGCTTTGGCCTCCATCCACATCTGTGTCTGTAAACCAAAGAGCTCTGTGTTGGCTCACTCTGGAGTCTTCAGCCTCTGTCTCAGCTGGCAGCGTTGGTTGCTGTCTGGCTTAGCCCAGACACAGATGGACTGACTTCCTATCTTGACCTGTCCTGTGCCTCTGAACCTGCTCTCTGACCTCTGGATAATATCTCACCCTGATTACCCGTGAGTGCCTCTGACCCACAGATTGTTGTCCTGGTTTGATCTGGATCCTGCACTATGGTTATGCATCTCCCTGTTGATTTGCACTCTTGGCTGAACTTGGCCATTATCTCTGCTACCTCTCTGATGGGCTCTGCCTTACTAACCTTTTTGTCTCATTTGGCTTCTGTCTCTTCATCGCTTAGGGAGCAGCTAACCCTTGCTAGATGATCATTCTGCGTTCAGATCTGTGATGAGGAATGGTAGGAGAATTACTATCTGTGAAAGTTGCCTCCTCATGCTTTGTGACATGATGGTCAAGTGCAGAGTGAGAAAGAAATAATTTAAAATATAGGCATATTTCAGAACCCTCTTTAGAATATTGTGAAACCATTCTTTATATTTGAGTGGTGTCATGTCTACCACACCAGACACGATACACAAGCAGAAAGGAAAAATTCAGTTCTGAAAGTAGCCACAGAAATTAAGTGGGGCTGTATTAGGCCACTTGGAATTTGATTGAAAACAAAACTGGTCTTGGAAGACATTTTAATTTTGGAAACTGGGCTGCAAATTGGCAATTGTCTTGTAAGTACTCTTTGAAAAAACCCATAAATAGTAGCCTGTCTTGTGGAACCAAATTTTCATGTATTACTTTTTGTGATCACTGGGTCACAATCAGTAGGTGAATTGCAGTTACTGGAAAAAAGGACAAGTATGGACTAAAGGCAGATCACTGATTGCTGTCATGCTCTTGGCTGCTGCGTTCAATCTGTTCTCTATGTGTTGGGTCTGACTACCTTAAAGAATGCTTTACTGTGGAAATAATTTTGGCTTATCACACCAGACATGAGACCAGCCAGTACCAAGTACCATTTCCACAAATTGTTGGTCTTCCACAAGTGTATCCAAGCCAGCTAGGCAATTGTTTTATTCAGGTTTGGAGAACATCACCAGGAGTAGTTCCTAGATCTCGTATTGGAAAGAATCCTCTCATCCTCATTACTATTTATAAGATCTGTCTTAGCTAGTGCCAAATCCTGCTCTAGAATGTGGATAGAGAGATGGAAATCTGCTGGGTAATAAAAATGGTAAAACTTTGCTTACCTGTTGTTCTGGTAAAATGATTATGAATTTGGGGAGAAGAGTTCTTGAAAGTGTAGTCACTTCTTGGTGGAAGCACTTGCTGGGATTTTCTTGCTCTCGTCAGAATGGATCTCATGGCAAGGCCCTTGGGTGTTTTGCAGACAGGACTTGTCTTGCTTTCCTTTTCTACTCTAAGTGCATTATACAACTATTGTCTGAGATCTCTTTGCACTTGGTTTCTAACACACAGTCTAGCCTTTAGGATAGCCTTGATGAATCAAGGGTACTTCTCTTGCTAATGACTATTGTAGTTGTTGATGGTCACAATGACTGTCAACCACAAATTATCTTGTTCTAGAAAAACAAACTTTGATAATAAGCATGTGATATGTATTCATGGCACAGTATCTATGGTAAGATATATATTAAAGATACACACCTTCCTAAATCAGGTAAGATCTTAAAATTTCTTAGTTCTCCAGTGGCTGTTCTGGCTGGCACACAACTGCTGCATCCATTTGGTCAGACAAATACACCTCAAAACTATTTATAGTGTTTTAATATTCTAAGTTTTTTGGGTGTTTTGTTTTGGTTTTTTTTTCTTTACAAAAGAGACAAGACTCTTACTGGTGAAATTATCACTGAGCATCCTTTCTAACTTGGTATAATTAAGATAGTTCTATTTTCTGTAATGTTCAGTGCTAAATGTGGAAGGATAGATTGAAGGTTTTTCATCACCAAAAGCTAGGGTATGATGTGTCCTGAAGTTAAAATGTAGAAGAGGCAGTAATGATGCTTTTCAAACTGCTTGTTGTGTTAGTTCAGTGTGGTTTAGATCTTAAAATGGCTTTAGAAGGAGAATGTTTCTTACTCCTTCCTTTCTTCTTTCAGATTATTAGTCCTAGAATGCTTCTGAAGTTCCCCTGATAAAGCTGGTACCTAAATAAGACAGTGTTAAAGTGGTCAATGATGAAATCAGCAAAATATTTTGTTGGAAATTGAGGGCTGAGTAGTGTAGACACTGATTTTCATTAGATAGCTACATATTTAAACAACTGGAAACATCTGAAAGCAGCTTGTGAATGCATGTGTGTTCATCACGTCAGTATTGATTTGTTCATCAGAATGGTATCATGCCTATGCTATATTTGAGAGAGCAGGTACTGTAAGTATCATGTTGCATACCATATTAATTAGAAGTCTTGACTGCATGTTTTTGGATAAAAAATTCCAAAGCTCAAGGACACAATTATCTCATTTTATTACACTTCTCTTTATTACATTTTTTTCAGTAGCTGAAATGTTCCCTTAGAAAATATCATAGGGAGACAAATGAGAATATTGAGATTAGAACATGAGTTGTAAAAGGATGCAGCACATTTTGGATCTTTCATTTCTAGTTTCTGAGCTGTAGAACCATTTATCTTCATAGTTTATCGGTTATGCCTCTATGTCTGTTTCTCACAGATTTTAAAAGGAGAGAAAGTAAGCTTCAGCTTTTCATTGTTTATTATGTTTGAAATGAAAGCTCTCCAAGTGGCAAATGAAAAAGAAGTAATGGATTTTTTGTTAGCACAAAAAGCTACTTCAAGTGTGCAGATTATAAAAAGGGTCCTTAACAAAATGTTTTTGGTAACATTAAAATTTCTCTTAAATTGAGTTGCTAGAATAAAGGACAAGACTAGACTAGGCTTTTGAAATCTCTTTAAAACAGAAGGAAATTTTATGAAGTTGAATTTATCCATTGCTTAGCAAAAAACTTATAGTATACAGAAATGCGCCTAAAAAATTTTCAACTTTTAAACAAGCATTTTTACTCCTGAAATACTTATATTCAGATTATATATTTTAACACAGGATTTAGACTCATCTGACATCTGCACCAAAGGACACTTCTCTTTGCTGCACAGATGAAGAAGTTTGGTGTTGCTAGTAGAGATCTAGCAGGCACTTCTTGTTTCACTCCAGTTTTGGTCTTGTCCTTTGTGTAAGAATACTCTGGGAGTATGTACAAGAAAAGAAGACCAAAAATCCATCCTTTCCCAAATGAGGTAAACACCCTTCATGCATTTTGGCTCTCCTTCTAAAGCTGTTTCTGTTAGTCCATTTCTTCTTTGATGTCATTTTTAATGAGTCTAGGAATCATGTGTCAGATCTGGATAGTATCCATGTTAATCTGTTTATTCTAAAAAGCATTTAGATAATTTGATGATTAAATTGTGTGCCTGTTCTAGAAAGTTCTTTGAATACATATTGATGAGAGATACTTGGATTAACCAAGGTAGGAGAAAACACTGCATGAACAATTTCACATGTATGTTATATGCATGTAATACATTTCAATAACTTATAGATCTGGAAGAAGGTACTGGTGGTAATCTAGTGCTTTTTGCTAGCATTTAGAACTTTTCATTGAAGGACAAAAATTATTGTGTATATTTATTTTAGAGTTTACAAACAAGTCTTTTGTGGTTGTTCTGGGGAAGTCCAGAGCTGAATGAGATTTTCTTCCAATGAAGTACTGAAACTCTTTTCAAGATGATATAGTTTACCCATTCCCTACCTACCCACCAAAGATCAGCTCAAAAGACTGATTTCATCAGTCCAACTTAATCTCTTAATCCAGAGAACTTTTTACTTAGCACTTTAGGAAATACTGAAGGGACTTTTATATTTACAGTTTTTGACAATGCTGTAAGCCTCACAGGCCTTTCTTCCTAAATTAAATAAAATCTGTAGTGCAAACTATGCAAATGCATTTTGTCATTCTCCCCCCAGAGCTGCCTCTTAGCATTTTATTTCAGTGAGTGTGATTAGATTAGAGTAGTGGTTTCCTACAAGCACCTGTTGTACATCTAAAGTGAAAAGAAAAAAAAAAAGATGATGGGGGAAAAACTTGCATCCCATGGCTTTGTGCCATGTCTATCTTCTCCTCAAATAATGACATTAGCACTGCCACCTCTAATTGTGAAATCATTGTGAGACATCCATCATTAAAAGAATGTTTCTGATGATTTCATGTGTGAGGTTTCTGTACCATAGCCTCAGCTTTTTATTCCAGTTAGACAAAAAAATATGGTTGTCAGCACTTGAATTGACTGTGCCAGTAATCCATGTAACTCAGACAGAATTTTTTCCAGATGAAACCTAGGGCTGTGGGGCAAGAAGTTCAGAAAAACCTTTCTTTGACTTCATCATGCAGTAGCATAGAGATTAATTGTGGAGAGGGTAACGTCAGCTCCCATCAGCAGGGCCTGAGTCTAATTTGCAAAAGGGTGGATGTTACAGTATGTGAATTTTTGATTACTAGATGAAGTGTAATAAGCCGGAAGAATGGGTTACATCCTTTACTGACAGAAAATGTGTACAGAGTGATTAGTGCCCTTGTCAAGTAACCAGGTAATGGTGTATCTCACTGCCACAGGTCTGTGGTTTTCCTCATGAAGAAAGCATCTAATTAAGGGGCTTTCCATTCTCTATGCTTTAAAAAAAATATTTTGTTTTAACATTAATCTGTCATTTGTAGTGTTAAATCATTTCATATCGGAACTTCTACTGCATTTTAAGTTTATACATAATTTAAAACCTTTTGATTTTGAGGCTATCTAAATCTAAATCAGTTAGAGCAAATGAAGATAATAATGTAGTGACTGACACTACTGAGGCCCTTTTTTAGGTATCATTTTTATTTAATTAGGCCTTGACTAAGAAGTCAGCCAGTCTGACTTCTCTTCAACCAAGAACACTCCGGACTCCACCCTAATCAATAAAAGTAAGGCAAAATATTGATTCATTACCATAGCAGAAGCAATCATCTGTCTTTTAGAGACTGTATCATACCACAGTCAAATAAGTATTGCAGAAATAGAAAACAGAACATATAGCCATATATTAGAATCAGCTCTGAAAATGAGAAATTGCACTTTAGATGTTGCACAGACCTTCTGAAAAGTATATGAGTATCAAGGGAGCTTGCTTAGTAGATAATGATGTATCATTGAGAATGAAACTGTATAAATTGAAATGCAGATAAAGGAAGAAGCAGGTAAACCTTCAAGCTGTTGAGGTTGAAGACACAGTAGGTGTTTTGTCTATTCATCTCTTACAAAGCCCATTTTTTTTCCCCTCACATCTTCTTTTAATTTCCATAGGTAGTTGTCCAAAGAAATCAACCATGAAAGGTATATGAGTTCAGTGAGCAACCAAAAAGCTTGAGCTAGTAAATGCACAGCCTCCAGCCATGCTCCTGGTGCCTTTTTCTTTAGTTGTCTTAGGAGCTTTATGTATCTATGATGGATGATGTGATACAGGATACTGACAAAACTGTGGGTGTAAGATGTTCAGACATCTCCAAGGCTGCAAAAGAAACTCTATCTGTTTGTCAGTACACTTGCATTAAAATTAATGTTGCCAGGGGAGCATTTAAATGGTTTTATAAGGTGGACAGTGCTACAGTGTATGAGTTTACTTATGACAAATATTATCTATATCTGTATGGGTAAGACATGGTTCTCTGATGGTTTTAATGCCAACAGTTCCTCTCTTCTGTAGCGTTTGCTCAAAATCCTGGGGAAAATCTGTGTGCATAAGAAAAGGTATCTGTCAAGGTTCTGAGAATCCAAAACTAAGGTAGAAGAAGGAAAGATAGTAAAAATGAAGATTTTTATGTATGTATGTATTTTTATGAATGTAGCTAGGCCTGCTTATCCTAGAGCAGTTTCTATACCTTCTTTGAAAACCAAAACACAGCAGAATATCTCCTTATAAGAAATCAGGATGCTAAGTAAGCACTTGCAATCAAATAAATAGTGAAACTTTTCATGAAGGTCAACAGTTTGTCACCCTTCCATTCAGATATTCCATGAGTAAGTAAGCTGAATAATTGTTATTCAGTTATAAGAGTAGGTATATTTCCACTGCAGAAATATTGAAACTAAAAAAACTTTATTGGCTGCAGAGCTGTTTTGAATCAGTTAGGGTGGAGCTATATGGATTTCAAATGCAATGCCTTTTAAAATACTTTGAGAAGCTGAGAAAAGATTTCAGAGGTGTATGGTCAGCAGCTAATGGACAATTGCACAGCTTTGCTGAGATTTTCCTGAAAAGAGATGGTGCAACTAATTCCTCAACCTTGCCTGTGCTGTCTTAAGAGCAAAGGATGATTGGAACTTTCTACAACCAAATAACAACAGATTTTTTCCCTGAGGTACACAAATAGAAACTGTAGAAACCTGTATATATATATATCCATATATATATAGATGTGTGTGAACCTTCATGAATTTGTGTATATGTATTTTTATATCTGCATATATAGATAGACTCAAACACTGACGTGTTTGACTGGAGGTCTCCAGAATCCTTCCCACTCCTAATACTTCTTTGACAGATAACAATTTGAAAATGAGAGAGCATTTGCTGAAGATGGGTAGGTAGCACACTGGAGGGTCGTATTTCAAAAGATGGTGTGATATTTAGGCAACTCTGGAATGTTTGCCTTACTTTTCTTTCTTTCTTTGATAACCTCAGTTCTTCACTGGGAATCCAACAGTCCTGCTATACAA
>VWYP01009341.1:0-18386 GCA_013400435.1 Pycnonotus jocosus
GATTTTTTTTTTCTTTTTTGGTGGTAGTTTATTCATTTTGGCCCTGTAGTTGAGCAGGAGTAAACCAATAATTTATTTTACAATGAGAACAATCAGTCTTTGGAATAATCTCCCAAGGGAAATGGTGGATTCCCCAATGCTGGATACTTTTAAGGTTCAGTTGGAATGAGTACTGGGCCATGCTGTCTAGACTCTGCTTTTTCCAAGATGGGCTGGATCACATGATGCTTGAGCTTCCTTACAACCACGGAATATAGTGTGATTCAGTAGAGTCCTGGATCCTCATTCAGATTGGGTACTAGGTTTCTATTGAAATTGTATTATTTTTGAAATATTTTAAATACATGAAGATTTCTTAGAGAGAACTGTAATTTTTAACTCTCCTAAAAGCCTTAAGCAGATCTCAACTCCCTCATACAAAAGAACTGCAAAGAGAAAGGTCCTAGCTGCTTCTCTTTTCCGTCCCCAGTCTCAGGCAATAGAGATTTTAGATATAATGTAGGAACTGAGAAATGTGAACAGTTAATGAAGCCTGCACCTGAATTTATGAAGATATGGGTCATTGGGCAGGGCTTGAAAGTTTGTATGGTGAGTCAGTATTTCACTAGAATTTTTGAGAACAGACCTTGACATTGAATTTGATTTAAAAAGGAAAAAAATGAGGAAAGGAAAAAAAAACCCCAAAACACAACCTTAAAATTATATAGAATAAGAATCTTATAAATACTTTTTTTTTCTTTTTTTTTTTCATTTATTTCTGACACTAATTGCACCAAGTACAAGAACTGTGAGTGCAGATAAAATGCACAAATCCAAATTCAAGGTTTTTATTCCCAGTGTTGATGTGGTATACTTATAGTACTAACTTTTACATTTACTAAAATCATTTTATGTGACTCATCTCCAGTTGCTTTATAAAAGCTGTGGAGAAGTGCTTAGAGTTCTTGGAAGAGCTGCAATATCTTCTATTTTGGGGTGAGTTTCACAGTTGTACTATGAAAAACTTTTCCAGTCATTCTCAAGACTTTTGTTATATCATGGGAGCTGAGAAATCCATTTTTCTGAGTCATTTGTTGAAACTGATGTCCTATTTTTGTTCCTTCTGGGAATTTCACCAATCTGTTCTGGTTCCTGTCAATGTGGAAAAAAAAAAAAAAAAACAAAAAAGCCCCAAACCAAAAACAAAACCAAAACCAAACCAAAACAAAACAAAACAAAAAAACAACAAAACAAAACACCCCCCCACAAAACAAACAAAAAACCCACCAAAAATAAAGCCATCAAACCAAACCCAGAAAAAATTGTATATTTTCTCAAATGATAACGAAACATTTCCCTTACTTTCTATGTATTTTCCTCTCCTCAGCATCTCTTCTTCCTTTATGTCTGTATGTGGCCTCAACTGCCTGAATTAACAGAGTGAGACACTGAGCTGAAAGTTGCCTATGGTACAGGAAGACATTGTGACTCTGGAGATACATGGATTTAAAGATCTTTGTGAATTGGCAATGGGATGCCTGTAATTTTCAAGGATTCTGGAAGTAGGTAGTATGTGCAAGTGATTTATAAATTGGAACCATAATCTCTCTGTTGATTGTACTAAACACCAGATTAGGCTGATTGTTATTTTGAATTAGTCTTGTTATGTGATTATAGCCAGGCTTAAGGATTCACATTAAAAAAGCTTCAGCTTAGAAAGGATTCTCTATCACACCAGGAGCAATAGAACCTCTTGACTAGTTCAAATTTGGGTTTATTCTGTAACACTGTATTTTCATCATCAGCACTCCAAATTTGTCTTTGAGACTGTATATATATATATTTTTTTTTGCCACTAATTTGGACTTTCAGCTGTGCTGAACGCTACTGCAGACTGTTTCTTATCATTCATATCCCACTGCATCATGCAAATTGCTGATTCCCATGTGTAGTGGGTTGATCCTGGCTGGATGCCAGGCACCCCTCAAAGCCGCTCTGTCACTCCCCTTCTCAGCTGGATATGTGAGGAAAAAGTACAATAAAGGGTTCATGAGTTGAGATAAGGACCCAAAGAGACCGATCACCAAACACTGTCATGGGTAAAACAGGCTCAAACTAGAGATACCAATTAAATTTATTACTAACAAAATCAGAATACAATAATGACAAGTAAAATAAGACCTTAAAAACATCTTTCCTTCACCCCTCCCTCCTTCCCAGCTCTACCTTCTCCTCCAGTGGTGCAGAGAGATTGGAATGGGAATTATGGCCAGTTTATCACACATTGTTCCGGCTGCTGCTCCTGAGAGGAGTCCTACCCCTGCTCCAGCATGGGGATGTTCCCACAGGACACAGTTCTCCATGAACATCTCCAGTATGAGTCCATCCCATGGGAAACAGATCTCCACCAGCTGCTCCAGTGTGGCTCACTATTCCATGGCTGCAGTCCTTCAAGGACAGGCCTGTCCTAGTGTGGGTCCTCCAATGGATCACAAATCCTACTAGGAAACCTGCTCCAGCCTGAGGTCCTCCCTCTACAGGTACTGCCAAGATCCTGCTCCAGCGCAAGCTTCCCATGGAGTCACAGCCTCCTTTGGGCATTCCCCTGCTCCAGCCTGGGCTCCTCCAGGGGCTGCAGGTGGATCTCTGCTCCCCCGTGCCCTCCCTGTGCTGCAGGGACACAGCTGCCTCACCATGGGCTGCTCCAGGGGCTGCAGGCGAATCTGAGCTCCGGAGCCTGGAGCAGCTCCTGCCCCTCCTCCTGCACTGCCCTGCCTGTCTGCAGGCCTGCTGCTCTCACATGTTCTCACCCTGCTCTTCTTTGGATGCAATTAAATTTGTGTAATAACTTTTTCTTCGTTATTCTTAAATACAGGCCTCTTATGACAGGCCTGCTATTTCTAATTGGCCCATCCTTGACCATTGCAGGAACCATCCTTCAGCTGCCTGGCATTGTCTCTACCAGACACAAGTGAAGCTTCCAGCAGCTTCTTTCAGAAACCACCCCTATAGCCCCCCCTGTTTCCAAAACCTGGCCATATAAACCAAACATACCAGGATGTTCTGCATTTATCACCATGGCCTACAAGACAGACAGACTATTAAGTCATGAAAAACTTTAAGTCAACTTCTCAAACTGTACTTCGGAATTAAAGGGTAAAGTGGAAAAGGAGATGCCTACAGATTTGGGAATTTTATCTAAAATTCAAGACATTCCCTCATAACTTGTTAGTTCAAAATTGCCTGTAGACACAGGCAAAAAGAAAACTGCAGCAAAAACCTGGCTTGCTAATTAAAACCCCCCTGAAGCATAGCCAGTAGGTGAGATATTTAACAAACATTAAAGAAATTGTAAAGGATTTATTTCTCAGATAAACTCTCCTGATAAGCTCCTAGGTTTTAAAATTGTTTTCTGGAAATCAGACATCAGACACAACTCAGGAGTTTCAAGGAAGTCTCTGGGCAATTATTTGCACTTGCACCATATATGCTGCCTCACAGATCACTGTGCTCAGCAGTCCCAGTGCCCTGAGAGTGTTCTCCTCTCCTTTTAGTTTGGATACCCACACTTAAGGATGGCTCTCAGATATGGCTCAGGTGTCTAATTTTTGTTGAGTCTGCTGTGAAAAAGTATTTGAGTGAAGCATCTTCAGGGGCTCCCTGTTCTTGAAATTAGCTTTGAATGCAGGGCTGCTGACACTTGTCTGAGCTGTAGGAGCTCTGTTGCACTGTGTGGCAGCCATGCCCATGCCTGGTTGTGCCCTTTCCTGAATGCTGACCTAAAACCTGACTCCCCAACTTGATGTCAGGCATGTCTCGTTGTCTTGGACACCACTGGCTGTCATGGGACATGATTCTGACCCAGATTATTGCCTTCAGCTCTCATCCTGATCCTTGGATTTATCTCAGCACTAGGAACTTGTTTGATGACCACTGAATGATGACCTCAGACTGGTTACCCTCTCTAGACACTCTCCCTGGTTTGGCACTGTGGGACTGTGCCCTTTGTAGTCGAGCCCACTGCCCTTTCTGTCTTGCCATCATGTCTGAGAGGAATTAACCCCACATATCATCTGGGTTCTGACTAGGTAAAAACCAACACTGCAGAACCTGAGAGCTCCTAGTGGGAAAAACTTGAACACAAGCTGCAAGCATGCCTTTGCACAGATGAAACTGCATTCTGGGTTTCATCAGCAAAAGTGGAGCCTGCAGTCCTGGGGAAGCAACCATTCCCCACCATTTGGCACAAGAGAGGATTTTCTCAGGGTGTTGCTTCCCCATAGAAGAAGGATGGACATGAACATGAAGTGGAGTCAGTCCAGCAGTGCAGCTTCAGAATGGACAGGACACTACAGCTTAGAACAAGAAGTTGGACTAGATGACCTCTGGAGGTCTCTTCCAAACTAATTTTTAATTTATAATTTTTTGGATAAAAGGACTTTATGGCCAGCTAGCTTCCCATACGTATAAGATCACTTGCTAAGAATTCTGTGGTGACCAATGAAATCACAGTTACATTTTCTAGAGAAGGACATGAACTGCTGTCTGCATAAAAAATCCCTCAAAGAGGCCTCAGGTGTGTTAATCTGGTTTCTTTTGCAAGCATAGATATGGAAGACCAACTAAATTGTAAGCTAGGACATTCCTGAAGATATCTAAACCATTCTTTCAAGCTGATGTTTCAGTTAATTCTGATTAACATTATCAAACCTCCCTCGATTAACTAAACATCTCTCCTGAAATGGGAAACAGGAGAGACTCACTCTTGAACCTTGTAATTTTGCTTTTTGAGAGTGCTCTAATTATTGGTCTCTTCTTCTGCTGAGGGCCCAGAATGTGGATGCTTCTGGTTGTTATACTGAAATTAAAATCACACTGATATAGAACATGGAAACTTGGCCTGTCTTGGATTTCAGGAATTCTTTCTCTTTTTTAAGATAGTGACTTATCTCAAGTGTTTAGGCAGGTGCCATTGTAACTTTGCATTTCAAAGTGCAGATAGGTTTAATTCATCTGGCTTCTGAATTAGGTGATTATTAACTAAGGATTTTGTAGTCTTGCAATCAGGTACCCTGTACTACCTTCTGTGAGTTCAACTAACTGACTTTGGGAACACCTTCTGATTTAGGTATCATAACTAATCTAAAAGAAAACATGGTAACTACAACTCCATATTTTGACACAAACATTAACTTCTGAAATATAACACCTTACTTCTTATCAAAGGTAGAGACAAACTCCCAAACATTTATTTTAAAGTGAAGAAGTTTGAATTTTAATTTTCAGATAAAAAACATAAACCATCCAAGATTGCTAAAAGGCTGTTTCTCTCATTCCTTCTCCATGGTAAAGACCATGAACTTCAGCTGCTTTTGTGTTGGGTAAATTAAATCCCAGCTGGATTCAGGGGAAGCATCTTCCTTGCTGCAATATTGTCCAATTATATGACATACTGCAATTGCAATTAAAAAGTCAACACTTGCACAGCACAATATGAAAGTCACAGCACAGAAAAATAAAACAGTGCATCAGATACTATAGCTTAGTGACTGTAACTGATGGCATTTTAATGATACTTATATTGTTATTTTAAGTCTTCATTGGAAATATCTAGTAGAACCAGACTAAAGTAGCAGTCACAGTTATTTTGTGTATTATATTATTCTGACTTATTCACTTAGCTTTGTAATTATTGCTCAGTTTTGGATCTGAAGCCAACCCATAAGATTTCAAAAAATATTCTGCAGGATGATGATTTTTTTAGGATGAAAACAGTGCCATTAAAAAAAAATGTTGAACTGAACTTTCTGTGTTGATATATCAAGGTGTTTCATTTTGGTTGTGATGCTATGTACATAAACTATTTTTAATGGAGAAATAAAACCTGAAGAAAAAACATAATGTAAACCTCCCATTTGTATGGAGATAAAAATATTCTCCCTTCAAAGCCAAAGCTTCATCAAACTAATATTGTCCCATGGGATAGTTTTACTCCTGATAAGGGAAAATGTTTAGCCTATTATGGAGACTCAAATTTAATTATATTCTCTTTAGGAGAGACAGAGGTGTAAAAGCTTTT
The DNA here is from genome assembly GCA_013400435.1 of Pycnonotus jocosus. Lineage (NCBI taxonomy): Eukaryota > Metazoa > Chordata > Aves > Passeriformes > Pycnonotidae > Pycnonotus > Pycnonotus jocosus. Next base: position 6,059 of record VWYP01009341.1, read on the forward strand.
AAAATTATTATTACAATTTTATTTTTATGATAGTTCTTGTGGGTTGTTTTTTAGTCATTATGTGACAAGGAAAATTCTGCAAAGACTATTTCACTCTATCATAAATAAGCCTTTTTTTAAGTAGATGTATCTAATCCTGCAAGTTTCAGGACAGCTCCCATTGTCTCTTTTGCAAAGCTACAATTCATTACAAATATGGCAACTACCATGACTCATTTTTCATTATTTATTATGTCCAAACCCAGTGGTGGATTCTACATGCATTTTCAGGCATCCAGCCACAGAGATTTATGAGTCAGTGCAGCCCTATTTATGGGTGGAGTTTGGCTCAGAAGATATTCAGGATAATGAATGAGTTGCTATATTTGGCATCAACGAGGTATTGGGACAATACTGCAGAAACAGAAGAAGAGAGGAAAAAGAAAAATAAAAAAAATCAACACTTGCTCAGTGATAAAATATAGGACTAAATCCTAAAGACCGTCCTTCGTTTATTTTTCTGATAATTTCATTTTTCCTCAGACACAGGCCTCTGGAAATACTGAGGTTTTCTACTTGGGCTTTTTGTTGGTTGTTTTGGGATTTTTTTGTTGTTGTTGTGGTTTTTTGTTTGTTTGTTTTTCTTTTTTTTTTTTTTTAAGGGAGAATGAAAATTGAATAAAAACTTAAGTTTATCTTATTATACTGTGATTTTTTTACCACAAGATAAAAACAGGTGCCATGCTCATGGAAAGGACTAGGAGTTAAATATAGAATTTGTGCATTTCTGCAAAAATTAACTATGATGTTTGAGTGTCTCAATTTTCCTTGATTTAAAGCAGATTCTTACCATAAGATTGTTCATTCTGTTTGATTAATTGGCATTTATAGCAATAACAGTAAGCAATAAATTATAAAATAACAACAAGCAATTGAGATGAAAATAATTCCCCAAGGATTATTGGGGAATTCAGGGCCTGGCTCTGCACACGACACACGAAGGATCACACTCTTTTTCCTGACAGCATTGTCCAAATTCTTCTTGAACTCTTTCAGGCTTACAGTTGTGACCACTTCCCTAGGGAGCCTATTCCAGTGCCCAGCCAGTCTTGGGTGAAGAACCTTTTCCTGATATCCAACATAACCCTCTCCTAATACAAAATCAGGCCATTCCTTCAGGTCCTGTCACTGGTCACCAGAGACAAAAGATCAGTGCCTGACCCTCCTCTCCCCCAAACTTCCACAGTAGATTGGGGAGAAGGGAGGATGAGCCTGTGGCTCTGCCCTCCGACTCACAGCTCTGTGCTTGACTTAAAGAAACACAACAGGCCTGTGGCACCTCCTGTGAAACCTACAGGGGGTCTTGGTGCTGCCAAGAATTGACCACATTATCTGGTGGAAAGGATGTGAAGAGCTGAGTGGCAGCAATATTTTTAAGTCTTCTGCTGTTTAGTCAATGGCTTTAACTCTGGTCTCTGTGTTTTGTCTGAAAAGGAGAACTTGACACCAGATGAGAGTCTTATTTGAGCTGCCTGAAGACATACAAGGTCAGTCGACTTTCACACTTCAGTTTCTTTCCCACTGAACAGGGAGACCTGCAAAACCCTTCAAGTCAGTTAAGCACCAAACTACTTTTGATTCAAAAAGCATTCTTGTAGTCAGCATGTTTCCCTTCTCCAATTCACAGGATGCAATTGGCTTATTTTTTTTAGAAGGCTTTAGATAATGTTGAACAATAAAAATAGCTAATTAAATTTGATAGTAGGTCCACATGGTGGACAGAGGGGATAGGGTGGACCCTATCTTACAGATGTCTCAACATCAATAGGAAATGGAGGCTCCTAGTTTGTCTCCTTTGTTCTCTCAAAATTAGTGAACGCCCAGGGAGCTGGCAGAGTAAAGAGAAAAGATAAATCACCTGGCCATAGACCCTGTGAAATTCAAGCACATTCCACACTTCTGTTTCTTAATAAAATACACACCATCCCCAGGAGACACTGGTAGGGAGCTGGGGAGAAAGTAATTTTTAATGGATTCATTTCATTTATGAATAGAATATTTTCTCCATTCTGCCTTCCCCCCCTCTTTCTGACAAAACCCTCGGCTTCTTGAGATGTGAAATAGGTGAAAGAAAATACAGTTTGGGACCATTAATTATGCTTTCTTATTGAGTATATAAATTTGATGTCAAGCAGGCCAAGCTGAATGGTATATATTTATTTCAAAAATATCATCTCTGTGAGGCACTGCTGCATCATCCTATTGATTTAGGTATTTTTGTTATTGTGCTTGATGCTTTTATGAAAGGCAGGCTATTAACAAACAAAATGGCAAAACTAGTGAGTCAGACTTTTCTTGGATGATCCTGAGTGCTACTTGCAGGCAGCTTTAAATTAGAAAGTACTGTAAAAGACTTTTTTTTTTTCTAATGGGGTGGTCTCCCCTTTGCAATCCATATGCCTTTTTTGTTGTAAAGAAAAAAAATAAAGGAAAGTAAAACAAGATAGAATTCTCATGCTCCACTTCAAGTTGCCTCTTTTCCTCTCCTATATATAAAAATGTTAATATTTCCATTTCAAAGGGTCATTATTTTTGACCTTGTTGGACGCTTGTATTAAAATCCTGTGTAAAACATGGCCACCTTAAAAGAGCAACATTGAATATTTTGTGTTCATGCAAACAGGATCCAAGGCGCAGCAGTTTGCTGCTTTCTTTTCAAACACAAATTTACACAGTTAAACCTGGGTAGGCTGGCGGCAAAGTAACCAAAGGAAGGAGGCTGACTTTTGGTGCTGCTTGAGGCTACTTCCCTTCTCCCTCAGCCTCTTCCTTCTCACTGCTCATAGGATTTTTTCCTGAATTCCATTAAAAAATAAAGGGGAAAAAATCAAATCAAAACAAAGCAAAAAAACTAAAAGGAAAGTTAATCAAAGCTCTAATATTTTACTTAGTTACGTTGGGAAACCACGTATCATCACCTGGAAATAGGTCACCTGAAAGAGTCTTGGGAACCTTTGTGCACAGGAAAGCTCCAAATCTTGTTGCACTTTCTGGTGTGACAAAGGAAAAATGGTGAATAGTGCAGCTGTAGGGACTCTATCAGTCAGTTATCACAAATCTTAAGCAATGAGGGGTGGTCCCTGGCTTTGGAACACGGTGGCAGTTTGAACGCTTGGGGTTAAATTTTTACCCAAGGCTGTAAGCACAGAGAATTTTTTTTCCCCTCTTTCTCTCCTGCTTTTCCTTCTCAGTACTTACTTGACAGACTTACTGGGTCAGGCTGAGGTTCTGCCCATGGCAGATAGCAATAAAGGATACTTATAAACCATATAATGAGTGAGGTGGTACTATTGATACTGCCTCCATCACACTCTTATAAGTTGGAGCTTCAGGAGTTGTGCAGTCAAATATGGAATCTTCATCTTTCATGGTCTTCAACAACTTTTTTCTTCCAATAGTTTTCCCAGTTACCCTTTGAAGTCATAAAATCTTTCAAGGTCCACAATAATTTTTGATATTAAGCATAACTCTGCTCTGCGGGAGGAATCTCTCTCTGCTCTTTGTTTTGAATCTGTGTGCTCCAGCTATGATTCTCAATTGGTATCACGTTTGAGAGAAACCAGCAATCAAAAAACACTTTTCTGCAAAGCCTCAAAATGAAATTTTGATTAGGTAGGGCCACAGAATGTCATGCTCATTTGTATGTTTTGGCTGCTAACTACCAGCTTGAACCAAAAGAGCAAATAGTGAATTGAAGGAGTGCAAAACAAAATATGAGAAATTTCAGAAGACATGCTGGCCTTATTGTAAGATTCTTTGCAAAAATTTGTAGATTTTTCGGTGATAAGCTCAGAGGACTTACTTCTAAAGGTTTTTGCCCAAATCAAGCTTACACTGAATCACCAGCTGTGTGGTCTGGATTTTTAGATGCACTTCAGCTGTTAGATCAGATTCAACATGAACCTAAACTCTGAACCTTGGCCACAGGCTTGAATTCCTCCCAAATACCTTAGAGTGTCCTTATTCAAATGGTATCCTGAAAAATCATTTAAATATAGACAATTTTAATTTTCATTTTTCCCTGAAGTTTCTAATGGCAGAACACTGCCATTGAATATACTAATTCCAGTCTTTTGGTACAGGATAGAGAGCCTTGAATTTTCTACCCTCTTCCAGGTCCTCACTTCTAATCAAGGTAGGATGACATAATAAAAGGAGAAGTGTATCTCTGATTTTAAACAGTGTAAATATCAGATGGATGAGAAATGTTTTCTGTGTCTCAGGAAGGGTGACTTAATCCAGTGTTAAGTCTGTGTTTTTACCTATCAGAACTAGTGGCTTTGCTAGCTGTAAGTCTGACCCCAGTTACATGTAAAATTGTACTTGTTGCATTGGTACTACTGTGATGTCTTTGTAAATTGTAAACAGGACATCAAATTAAGCCTTCTTCCAGCTCACCCCTTTTCCCAAGGTTAATAGAAAAGTTGCAAGGAAGGAGGTAATGTACACAAGCAAGATTGCCATTAGCTGGCAGCTATCAGAGAGTTCCAGCTGCAGTCAGACTCCCCTGTCTCCAGCTGGAGGAGGGGAATGCCCATCCTTGGACTGCACACCACCAGCTCTGGGCAGCAAGAGGAGCCATCACTGCCTGACTTTCTGAGGGCAATCACAAGTCTATTGATGTTATTGCTCCCATTACACAGACAAACAAACTGACAGCAGGAACATTCAGGATTTGGATATATCTGCCTTGTTTCCAGACATATGGGATCTCAGAAGTGGTTCTTTTCTGCTGATTTCCCAGGTCCTGTGTTGAAATGCTTTGAGAATACGTGCTTTTTAAAGAGGCAGAAAGATGGACAAGCAACATTTTTTTTCCTTTTTGTCCTCTTCTCACTTTCTTAGCACAAGACTTTGTGGTTTTGTAGCCCTCTGTTCAAAATGGCAGGCTTACTGACCCTCCAGTTGAAAATGTATGTTGGCCTAACCAATAAAGAAATAGTTGGTAGGAATAATAGAGCATAAAAAGCTGCTGTAATGAAATGTCTGAGAACGAAAAATGCTAGCTCTTTGGGTCTTAAATAAATAGACTTTTGATTTTAATGTGCCCATGCCAATATTAGAAGGAATCTTAGCCAAAGGAAAAATATGTCAACCCAAAAGGAGACAAATTAGATGCACTTATCACAGACATACAGGTTAGAATATTTTCTCATGCAGAGTGTAGATGTTTCAGAAAGTCTCCTTTTCCAACAGGTATTGAAATACAGCAAAAGTTAATTATAAACATGTTTTTTAATTTAGTCCTGAGCTCCTTCTGAAAGGCAAGGAATTCAGGGTTGCAGCTTCTGTAAGAAAAACTCTCCAGCAACCTCAGATGGAACAAACCCTATCTCTGGCTCAACCCTGTCTTCTACCTCCTGCCAGATCATACCCTCTCAGCTTCAAAGATCAATACCAGTGTTTGAAGACAGTTCTCCTCACTTGTAAAAGCTCTGGCAGAGGTTATGGTCTGGCAGCAGCAAACTGGTTATCAGAGCAGGGAAGGTAAGGAAAAATGAAGCTGATACCAGCACAGGGAGATATTTAGTCTCCCTGTGTGTCTTTAAAGGGGCACCATGAACTCAAAAATCATTCTTCTGTCTGAAGCTTCCTTATCACCTGCTGTTAAAGTAGCACTGTCAAGTACCATAGCTGAGAGAAAGCATATATGTGGAGTTTTCTGGTATAGTTCTATTTATTTATTTGTTTGATTAGTGTCATTTTTCTCTTTTCTTTCATTATCAGTGTAGGGCCTAAAAGGTCCTTAATTATGCCTCTGGTAGAGTCCAATCAGTCTCCAGTTTATGTGGGCTTTCATCTCAACGAAAGGGATGGATTTGTTGGAAGGGGGTGGGGGTAGAAAGGAGGGGGAGAACATGATTCAGGAAAAAAAAACTTTAAAATAACAGTCACCTTATAAAAATTAACACTGAGAGCACCTTTGAGCATGGAATTCAGACTAAACAGCACAGAGTGAGTCAGCAGCAGCTTCGTGAGCATAAACTGTTTAGAGCTTGGGCACTGAGGAAGTAGCTTTTGCTTCAGACTACCTTACCTTACCATGTAAGGTAGTATTTAGGAGCCAATTTTCCACAAAATAAAAGTAAACTCTTTTATGTGAGGGGAGGTTTTTCATGCTAGTAAATGGAATTGGACCTCAGCTGTAGCAGAGGTTTTGAGGATTTTGGTTGGATGGTTGGGGTGGGTTTTTTGGGTTTTTTTTAGGTTTGTTTGGTTTTGTTTGTTTGTTTGTTTGTTGTGTTTTTTGTGGGTTTTTTTTTGTTTGGTTGGTTTTTTTTAAATCTGTAGCACTCTATCAGGGGAATTACACTGTACAAGTAAAAGAGAAGAAGTAGCTTAAATGGCAGCCTACCCCCCAAGGGAAACCTGACTTCACTAGTAAGCTTTAACTCAATTTCAGCTCCTTCGAGGTCAAATCTACTTCAGTTTTCCTTGGTTTCTTATTTTTTTTTTTCCATATTCTTTATTTTTTCCCCTTTCCCACTGACATTTATTTTGAACAGCATCCTTATATCTTGCTTATATTTTTTTTCTATCATTAAGGCAATAAAAGATCACTCTCTTTCCGTATACCCTGTCTGCTTGAAGAAGAAAACCTCATGTGCCCTAGAAAGAAAATAATGATAATAATAATAATAGCAATAATAATAGCATCTTCAGTTTAAATAGTGCCTTTCATCCCAAAGCTGATTAAATGTCGGGCCAATTTGTGCTTTCAGTTGTATGGCTATGCCTCCAAAATAAATCTGTCAAAATCAGTAGTGTCTCTCTGGATTTATCCCAGAATACATTTCTATAGGATTTAGGCATGTAGAGGTCACTGCATCATCCTTCTTTCCTGCATCAGATATTCAGCATTCACAAGCAGCATATGAGGCCCCAGCCAGCCTGACCCTGTCTGTATGTGCTCTCTGTCATGACTTTGGCAGGAGCATAACAAACACTTGCTCCACAAACATTCAGTTTTAGTCTGTCAGCTGGTGTCAAGGATTCTGGATATCCTGGACAAATTTTCTTTGATTTGGTGGAAAATGTAGTGTGATATTGTGTGTGTGTGTGTTTTACAAACCTTTCTGCACTCCACTCTGTCAGAGATGAGATCATTGCAGCCCTGGCTGAAGAACCAAGATGATGAAGGTCTGGTTACTCCCAGCCCTCATTATTACACAATAGTGCAGGTAGAAAAGAATAACATAGACAATAGGTGCAAATGGAGCTGTAAAACGGCCTGGGCAACATGCCAAGGATAGGATTTCCAACCACTTCCCAGTGCTCTGCCTCTGTCTCTCTCTCTCACTCTGAGTTACCCTTTTATGTCAAATTGAAGATCTGGAGGCACAGTTCTTTCCTCCCATTGATCTATAATGCCTGGCATGGGGATGATGCTTCTAAATGTTAGTGCAAGTTAGAAGTGATGTCAAATGTTACTACAATGTCTGTATAAACTGGAAGATGAAAGAACAATTGTGCTAGGACATGTGTCATACCCCAAAGGGCCTTAGTTTCTGTACAATAATCTACTACAACAATAATCTCTGTGCAATAATCTCTGCAACAATCTATCTACTTCTACCCACCATAGGGCAGGAGTAGACAGCTTTACAAGCTCAGCGACATGTCACACACTGTGAATGGTCAGAGACAGAGTGGTGTGGAGCACAGCAGAATGCCTGTGCTCAGCAATCTAGGCCCAACCTGTGTCACAATCTGAAATCTTTCAAATTAGGTAATTTCCGTCATGCTTTGCTTAAGAGGCCAGTGATTTGTGTTTTCTGATGTAACCTCTTATTGTTCTGCCTCGTCCAAGTCTTTGTAGCTGCCACATGAAATGCAGCCTTGCATTTGTGGGCTCTCCCAGGAATCTCACATGAATTCCATTTTTATTTATCCAGGCAAGCTTTCCTGGCAATCAGTCCAGGAGTGAGTTTCCTCGTGGTAATTCTGGTACTTTCTACTTCAATTCCTGGATGAAAATGCCATGAGAACAACCTATTTCACAGCATTTTCACATGAAAATGAAACAAAACTGAATGAAGCTCTTTCTAAATGGGAGAAAATTATGTTTGGATCAAGTTCAGCTTGAAGTTTGAAGGGTGAGGATAAGGAGGATTTATTCTATCCAGAGAAATTGGTTTGGTCACCCTCAGCTATAGACTGTACAAAATTCACAATATCAAGTAGCTAGTTCTTGTATAAATAGATTGTACACTTACAAAGCGAAGGATTAAAACCATCTTCCTTAATTACATAGTATAATTCATACCAGGATAACCTTGTAAAAGATCAAACAGTAATGGGGGCAGAAAGGGCTTAGCATACAGCACAGAAGAATAGCAAGAGTTTGCCCTTTCCAGTACACAGTCTGCAAAGAGTCATGCAGGACATGACCATTTAGAAACTTAGAGACAAGAGGAGAGAGGGGGGACAATAACTGTTGCAGGGGCTGAATCTGTAAATGTTTATTCATGCAGCAATCAATTCTAGCTAGCTACCTCTGATGCAGACACACATACATATGTGAGCTCTCTGTATCAGAGCAGATCTCAATAATTTATAGGCTTCTCTACACAACATCTTTATGAAGCAGGGTGTTTTTTTCTTTTGCTGCTCTTCAGAGTAAGGGGTTGAAGTGCAAGAAGACTAGTACTAAAATATTTTCTATTACCAGGAAATTGATCATGTCCTCCACATACAGAAAAGAATTCAGGATTTTCCAACATTGGTTAATTTCTGTAATCTGAGACTTGGAGGGGTTAGAAACCTTATATCATAAAATAAGATTAGGCTCACTCTAAGTTGTATTTTAGTTTGCTTCTTTTTTTTAACTGCAGTGACAGTGGATCTACTTATCTACCTCATAATTTACTTGATTCCATAACATATTGTTGGAGTCCAGGGCATGGGGAAACCCTTCCTGCTGTCCTAGGGGGTCCAAAACCCTGGCTGGGACTCCAGGAAAGCATTGCCTTTGACTTCAGTCCATGGGAAAAACTTCTAACACTCATAGATGAGTTGAAAACAACAAAAATGTAGAATAGGTAGTATTTTAGTTTCTCACAGGTTGAAAATTTGTAGTTTTGGGTTTTTAGAATGGAAGTGGGTGAGAGCAAGATGGAGAATTCTGGGTGGTGCCTCGGGTTCTTCTCCTTCGACTCCATCTCCTGCTGTGACCGTGGCACAAAGACATTGGTAGATGTAGGAATTGCATGTTTAGAATCGATAGTGATTATTGGCACAAAACTGTAAATATAATGTTTTAAGAGTTAATTGGACTAGAGAGCCTTAAAAGACCTTGAGCACCTGCTGTCCAGGGCACTCGGCAGCGTCTTCCAGCACATTAAGTCTGGTGTTGGCGGCATGCGAATCTTGAGATAAGGAATTAAATAAACATCTTTGAAGACAGAAGCTGCGAGTCCCACTCATCTTTCAAACCCTGGTACAGGACTTTGTAAGGAAAAATCCCCTAATTAGAGAGTTCCCAGAAGATTGGAACCAATAATATGTTATTGATGGTATTCTCCACAGACTGGATGATGTAAATTTGCTTTCTTTTGTCTAAGGATCCCATACTCCATGATTGCGAAATATGGGCATGCAAAAGTTTTGTCGTTGTCACCTTGAAAAATTACCTGGTTTCAGAATAGTAGTTCCACTGTCTTTAGTGCCTGTATTTCATGCAGCAGTACAAGTTTAGTGTAGATTAGGTGAGGACACACAGCTGGTTTGTTTCAAATTCAAGTAGACAACTAATAAATTTATATTTTAGGGCTGGTCCTCTCTCCTCTATAAAAGACACAGATCTGCCTCGGCATAAGGTATAAGAGTGAAAAGCTAACCCATAAGCCCCCTTTAGCAGGATTTATCAGAAATTTCTTTGGATCTGGGATCAGCAATCTGCTCACAAATAGCTGTCAGGTGATATCTCAGTCTTCATGGTGACTAGCTCTGCTCTGCTGCCTGTGCTGCACATGGGTTTCCTGATCTGTTGCATATAAAGTCCCTGCACTGGTAGACAGCAGACCTGACACTTGCCTTACAAATCTCTTTTGTGGAAAGTGACTTGCAATTTATCAGAGATAACCAGTGTTGGAGCTGAATTGGTCCAATGGGTTCACTGTGGACCTTACCTCCAGCAGCTTGTCTGGAGTCACACCAGAAGGCTGAAAAGAATGATGAGCCTCTGTGTTTGACTAGCTTCTTATTCCAAAAAAGGTTACAGTCTGAAAACACTGGCACTGCTATCACACCCTGGGGTAAAGATTATGCAAACCTTTATTTGTGCTTTTTCATCTTGGTTTGATATGATTTTTTTTTCATCCCCTGCAACTTCTACAGCATTTGAATGTGTCTCAGTTTTGTGTCTCAGCTTCTCCATTTTATGTTTTTCTTTTAACTTGTGACAATGATTCAAACCTAATGTACTTTTCTTGTGATTTCATTGCTTCAGAAGAGAGCAGAGGAAAAGACTCCAGCTGTTTATATGCACTATATAACAATTAAAAATTTAATTTCCAGAACCTTTCTGCAGGTGTGGTAGAACTGCCAGGAGAGTGAAGAGAGGTAGTTACAATTTCTCTGGGTAAATTTTTATCTTTGAACCCATATAGTTAGCTTCCAGAAGAAACACTGACTATACACTAATATGGCAATGTGCTACTATCCAGCTTCTCTCCTGTGAGAGTCCACAGCTGCCAAACATTGAAGATGTACCAGCAAAGAAATTTCAGGTAAGGGACAGATCATTTACTACCAGATTTATCTTGGCTGTTCCTATTTTTGAGGTAGGAAACTTCACTTTCATGAGCCCAACTTTCTGAGGCCATTCATGATGGGCAATTGTCTTTCTTCCTGGAAATCTAATCTTCAGCTGTACTGCCAATGAATTAATTAACATAGTCATTCTCTTGCAGCAACACTGACTCTATCTTGCATAACTTCTCCTTAATTGCCCAATAATCTCACCTCAATGTATATATAGAGAAAAACATATTTTTACGCAGCCCCAGGTTAACCTTACTTTCTCTCAAGGAATGGATCCTTCACAGCCAAATCATTGCTCCAGTCCAACCTAGACTGATTTTTCCAGATACCTTTATTCAAATCAGAATGAGAGAACTGTATGAAGTCAACATCTGACTTATAACATTCCATTCATTCCTCCTTTGAATAGATTATTTATTATTATTATTATTATTATTGTTACTATTGTTATTACTGCTACTTCATGTCAGTGATCCATAGCTGATGATTGGATAAAACACTCAGGTTTTATCCCTAATTTCTTCCCTCTTCTGTATTCCTTAGAACTTTGAACATAGCGTACAAAGGAAATTATTTGTGCCTCAATACAAGACGCTACTTTACCTAATATATTTATTTCTAGTTTCTTCTTCTTCAAAATTCAGTCTGATTCCCCTCTGTGCTGACAATCTCTGGTTTTGTATCTCCACCAGTTTGAAATAACATACTCTGGTTTCCAAGTAAAGAAAAGGAAGCAGTGGTTCTAGCCTATCTGATCAAGAACTGTTGCCCTTCCCTAATAATTCACCAGCCAGCTCCTTACATATTTATAGTTCCTCATCTAACTTCTCAACTAATCCCCATCCCGTCTAGCTTTGATAACAATTTCTAGCATGGACCATATTAAATGTTTTCTTGAAGTCCAGGCAGATTAGATCTATTAAATTTCACTTGTCTGGAAAAATCAGTTATCTTATCATAAAAGAGTATCAGTTTGGTTTGGCAGTCTATTGTTGGTAAACCCATCTAATTTTTTTTATTTTTTTCATCTTTCCTCCTTTAATATTTTTTTCAGAGTATGTCCTAAAACCTTGCTTAGTATACATCCTAAACCCAGTGGTCTATATTTTCCCAAGCCACAGATCTGATTTAAAAATAACAAGATGATCTTTTCTTTCAGAGAAGATGCAAGAAATTTCTCCCAACCTGGCCTAGCTGAGGAGAAAGAACCTGTGAAAAGCATATGATATGTTTCTTGCTGAGACAAGTGACAACCTTCTCAAGCACAGGTGATCTTGAAAAGCAGTCTTTTGAGTGTCAGTGGAGCATCCTCGTCTTATGCAGTTCATGAACTCACTCCACAGTATTCCTCTTCTTACTGTCTCTGGCTCCTGCAGAGGACTGCTACTGTCATGCCTAATTCTACCCCAACTGACGAAGGAAGGAGGAAAAGAAAAGGAAAACGAATTACAACAGAAAGGAAAAAAAAAAAAAAAAAAAAGAAAAGGGAATTTAAAAAAAAAAAAAGAGGGGGGAAAGAAGAGAA
>VWYP01009341.1:27244-38386 GCA_013400435.1 Pycnonotus jocosus
ACATTTTTTTTCAGAAAGAATTAGCTTTGCAAATATTTTGAAGCTGTCATTCCCAGATCTTTGCCATGATGAGGTGCAAGTAAAAGTGGAACTCATTAAATCATTCAGTGCTTTTAGAAGTCATGTAAAATTAATTTAGATTTAATCTAAACATTACCTGGATGATTTGAGACTTCTTTTCTGTACCAAGGGGGTTTTTTGAGGTTTTTCCCATTCTTAACATTTTCTGTTTTAAACATGCATCTAAAACCACAAGAAAATTATGTCTCTCTTCAGCTAGAAATCAAGAAAATATTATGGTTTCTCAGTTCCAAAGTTTTTGAAAGAATTATTTAGTTCTGATGCTTCAAGCAAAGTAACATCTAGTTGGCTCAGCAAAAGGCAGCTCCAAAGGGAATCTGCCTCTGGGTTGGGGAATCTACAGTGATATTCCTAAAATATATGCTTTTGAATTTTTATCATAATACAACAGATGAAAGGTTGAATGTTTTTGAAACTATGTTGGTGGGAGATTTAAATTTCCTTTGGTGAATTTCAGAATATTGATAAAAATAGCAGGTCATAATTGTCAACTGACTTGAGCTGTAACTCTGAGTTACTAGTTTGAGTGGAACAGCTGAAAACACAAAAAGTTGAACACAAGCATGAGTGCTTCCAGTAGGACCTCAGCCACAAAACTTAGCAGAAGGCATTTTTCTAAGCCCTCAAGAGAAATTTGAAAATACTAACCAAGTATATTAAATCACCAATACTTTAAGGTTTCCAGAGTCAACATAAAGGACACAGTTTCACTTAATGATTGTAAGAGCTTCATGACAAGAATATAATGACAAAGAAATAATAATAGTTTTATACAAGGTCTAGAAAACATAAATGTGAAAGAAATTAACTCCAAACATTTACAACTTTTACAATCTTTCTATAGCTTGTTTTTATCCATCTTTCTGAGTTCTTTAGAAAAATATAATTTCCTATTCAGTGTTCTACAACAGTGCAAAAAAAAGCCAAATGAAATGTTTTCATTCCCTATTACATTCTCTAGGACTTTTTGTCCTGAAGTGGCAGTTTCTGTGTTTCTCAGTGCTAACCTAGTGGACTTAATAGCTGAGCTTCAACAAAATGACCAAGAACCCTGATATTTCTCTACTTAGTCACAATGGCACTTTAGGTTAAACAATCATTGGCTCAGTCGTGAAAAATGAGATGAATTAAAATAATTTTCTTTGCGAGGACCAAAGACTTGGCAAGTAATGTATTGAAGAAATTTCCTGGACATAATAGGTTACATTAATTTTCAACTGCAAAACAATTCCTTTAGCATTATTTTTCAAGCAAGTAAAAATCCCAGCACGACTTCCTATTTGCTGTATTTATTTCTTATTGAGAAGTGAAAATACATTTCAAAGAAGAAATTAGGAAAACTGTATCAGGAGATATTACCAAAAAAAAAAAGCAACCCAAAAATATAAAGTATTTCAGCTAATTGGTCATCCATTTGCCTTCATCTAAATGTAGTCAGTCTTAGCTATAATGGAATACAAAAAAAAAATAGTCTGTTATTTTTATCTTAATATAATTTCCTTCATTTTTTAAAACAAACTTTTACAGAAATCCATCTACTCTTCAGATACTCCTTATTCACTTCCATTATATTTCTTTGTCATTTGAATAAATTGAAGAGAATGTCATTTCTGCTCAAGGCTTCAGCTCTCAACCTATTCCTGCACAACAACTGATAACAAATGTTGCTGTTCTCTGATCTCAATGGCCTCTCACTACCTTATTTAAAATGAATGCAGTGATTACAGACCTGTTTCAATAACTCTGGGTTTTATTCACTTCTGGTCTAAATTGGCATTGCTCTGTTGTAGTTAATGGAGCTGTGATGACTTTGACCAGTAGAGAATTCAGCCATCAGGGAGCCCATCACTCAAATTATCCCTGAAATTGCTGTTAATTGAGACCTCTGTGGGCAGTCACAGCAGAGGGGCCAAGGTGTGAACGAGCAGAGGTCTGATCTCTGATCTCTATAAGTAGTGAGCAGAAGAATGAGCAGGGGAAAAGCCAGAGCAGGTCACGCAAAAACATGTCTAGCCCACTGTCCTGCTCTCAACAATGACCAATTGCAGATGTCTGAAGGAGTAAATAATATTAGGACAAACATTTTCCTGTTATGTTCTGATGCTCACTAGTGATTCATGAGCACAGCAACTTTCTGAGCCATAAGTGGTATCTTTGTAGCACAAGACTCCTCAGAATTTTCTTCCTTCAATTTCTTTTTATCTTCATTTTGTATTTATGCATGCACTTTTCATACACTACATTCTACAACTTAAGTTTGAACTATGGACAAAATCATTACATCATCTATATGCATATATGTGGAGCTTTGCACAGTTTATCACAATAATTTTTTTTGTAGCTAAACTGAAACAGTCTAATTTTGCACCCAAAAGAATAGAAGTGCTCTTTTAAAAGGGGAAAAAACCCCAAAAACAAAAACAAACCCCTACACACACAAAACCCCCCCAAACTAAACCAAAACAACAACAAAAACCACCACCACAACAAACAAAAACAAAACAAAACCAAATCAAAACAAAACAAACAAAAAAAATCCCACAAAAAACCCCTAAACCTCAAAAACAACCCACAACAACAATACACAAGTATATCAGTAATTTGTGGGCACCTTCAAAAATATTGAAGTTTGCCAATGACTAAATTAACTGTTGAAATGAATCCACCACCTATGGCATACTTCAACAATGAATAAATATCCATATTTCATTGAAATGCTCAAATTAATCCCAAAAATGCCTTGATATCTTGGGTTTTCAGGAGCTGTTCTGATTCCTTAGCAATTATATAATTAAAGAAAATAAAACAAAAATAAAAATCTGAAACTGTCATGAGAACTTGTATATTGACAGTACTAATATTAGCATTCATGCCCTGCATGGTCAATATCAAAACCAGTCCTTACTGTAATAAAATATACTTCAACTCTCAATAGTTTGTCAAGATATAAGGGAAACCCTGGTTTCCTTTACATAACTTACCTCCTGATTCAATAATTTCTCCTTTAAGTGTGCTCTTCTCGCCCCCCTCTAAAAAATAAAAAAAAAAAGAGGCTTGTCTTTTCTTCTTTTATGCAAAAATCCCTACAGTGAAAAATGATTCTCCATTCTAAGACATGGTACAACTTAAATGTTATCACTGAATGAATAAACATTGAATTATTCAGACAGGAACTGTATAAACAAAAATGTCAAAAAAATCCTTAAAATTAAACAATCCAAAGGGAATATATGTCAACATTTTTACAACTATTTTTATTGTGTTTGAAAAATGTACGGTTTTTCTTCAAGATAATTTTGAAATACAAATATCAATGTAAGCTGACTACTTCAGTTCATCAAATAAGGGAATTATTTTAAATAATTATGATCGAAACACATTTCCATCAAGAAAAATCCTTTAGAATTTTTTGTTGAACGTTGATGATTATCCTTTTTTGGTGTATTTATTTATGGCAATATTTGTACATCACCACTCTCTACCATTTCCTAATAGATTTTTAATGTGGATATATTTATTGAATTTATTTTAAAAAATGGAGATAAAAGTGTATGGAATGGTGTTCATTTGTTTTTGATTTATTTATGAAACAATATGGTGGACTATTATGGGATGTCTCAAAGCAGACAGTATCATATGGAAAAACTGTCTTCATGGCTTTAAGTACTGTTCAGTTTCAAGTACTGAATAATCCAATACAACTAAAAAAAATAAACACAGAGTCAATAGAATAGTGTGAGAGTAGGAAACTAAAGCAGAAGATAACAAACACACAAAGAGGTTAGGCAGTATTATTTGCACCTTGAGTTGTGCCACAAGTTTCTTAGGCATGTCCTCTCAGTCCAGAAAAATCTGCCCTGTTGCATTATTACAACTTTCATTGTAATTAATAGCTGATGGAGAAAAAAAGGCAAGTTCAGAGAGATTTACCCTATCTCTGAGCTACAGAACTGTCTGGAAACACCTATCCTTGCTCTGTGATGAAGATAGAGTCCAAGGTGGCTACACTTTTATTTTACTGTCTTGACTAAATGCATAGGGCCACAAGGATAGTGAAGGGATTTGGGGGGAAGCTGCAAGAGGAGCAGCTAAGGTGCTAGGTTTGTTCAGCCTGGAGAAGAGAAAACAGAGTTGACACCTTGTTGTGGTCCTCAACATCTTCACAAGGGGAAGCAAAGAGGCAGGCACTGACCTTTTTTCTGTGGTGACCGGTGACAGGACCTCAGGAGACAGCCTGAGTCTGGGTCAGGGGAGGTTTAGGTTGGATATAAGGAAAAGGTTCTACACCCAGTAGGTGTTTGGGCCCTGGAAGAGGTTTCTCAGCGAAGTGGTCACAGCACCAAGCCTGTTGGAATTCAAGAAATGTCTGGACACCCCCTCAGGCACAGGGTGTGACAGGGTGTGTGTGGTGTCCTGTGCAGGGACAGGAGTGGGACTCAATGATCTTGACTGGTACCTTCCAAGTCAGTATAATCTATGATTCCATGATTCTATAAAATCAGGTAGAATAAATCTAAGCCACTGTTTCTTGGAGCCTCTCAGGATTGTTATAGAGATGAATATCTAAAGCTGTCCTCTACTAGAAGGTATATAAATACTTTAGATGATAGCTTAATGCCATCTGAATAAGTTAATTGATGGCTGTGACAAAACAAGTTCTTTACTTTTTCTGACATGCTTGACATGCAAGACAACATTGCCTTATCTATGTTATTGAAATTCAGATATGATTAAACTTCCAGGTGCATTTTGATCCCAGAGAGTACATGGGAAGCAGATAAATTAGAATCTCCACAATTAGACTTTGGTATAGCAAAGGTTGTGTGATGAAGACTTTAAGGAAATACACCCCGACACTTCAACAACGAGTCATGCTTAAGTTAGTTTGGTGTAAATGTTTCAGATACCTAAATACATGTTCAGGAAGTTCTTGTGAGACAAATGATAGAACAAAAAGGAAGTGTGGATATAATTTTTTAAATATATTTTATTTTAATTTTTTTAACTGTTTACATAGTTTGTGTCACCTGTATAGTATTTAAAGTGTTTCTGGTTTTTTGTTTTTATTCAAATAATTTTGCTATGGTCCTCACATAATTTTTCTTCTTTTTACAAACAAATGGTGAAATTGATATTTTTAGGGCTGTGTTCAACATCAAATGTCCTCAGAGAGGCAGGATTTGATGCAGTTTGGGGTGGATATCTCAAGCTTCAATATTTCTAATCTCAGCTAAGAGGACTTTGATCTTTAGTCATTGATGTAAAATTAACCAACCTGAATGTGTTTTGGTTGAGCTAAAAATCTCTTTGAGGTGTGGGATTTTCAAAGAGTTTTAAGGTCACTTCACATGCAGCTACCACTGACATACAAGTTTCTAGATTTGGGTAAACATGGGTTTCCTTTGCTTTGTTCCTTGAAGCTTTATTGGAGTTCTTGCCTCTCTTTCTCCTGGTACTAACAGCATTGGATAACACTAACACTTCCCTTTCTCTCAGGTTTTGAAGTGGAGATTAAAAGACAACAAAGGATTTAAAATTTATGCTGTACTGTGCAGCAGAATCATCACAAATGCACTGACTGTGTATCCAAACTTCAGCCTCATCCCAGTATGAGTTACAGCTGCAAGAATGGAATTTATACAGAAAATCTGTGCTCCTTCATTCAAAGGCCGTGTGATCCAGTCGCTGACCCTGCAGTACATCACTAGCAGATATTTATCTCTGAAGTCCTGAAGATGCGTCCATTCCATATTTTCCTGCTGACATAATTTTGACATTTGCTTTATTGGGTCTGACCTCGTACTAGCCTTCCTTTTATTACTATGGCCCAACTTGGAGAGAGAGCTTAATTTACAGTGGGGTCTATCAACCTCTTTTGGAGCAGTTTTCATAAGTGTAGACAGCCATTGGGATTTACAGAAGTAAATGGCTTGGTGAAATACAGGGATCCATGCCACATGAGTGGAGAAAGAGTGATTCTTCATCCGTGAGTGGAGCCTGTGTTCTGTGAGACCCAAAATCCAATGCTGGAGCTGTGGCTCCAGCACAAGTGAACATCTGTGAAAGGATGTGGAGTAAAGTATGGCCCCTTATGTCACTGCCACAGCTGGGCTTCCTGCAGCTTAATTTGCCCTCTCAGCATGTTGCACTGATTATAAATACAATGCTGATCTTGTTGCCAGAGGCCATGACACATCGCTTGGCACTTTGCAACCCTCAGAACAAATTTTTTCCCTTTCCCTGTTCACCTCAGTCAATCAAGGCTTCAGAAAGCAGCCCTCTGCCACCCAGCATAGGATTACATGTCATTTATAGTTTTACTCGCTTCAAAAAGCTAATGCTTAAGTTAATAAAGTGGAAAGATAGCAAGCACAGTGTCCCAACCAGGGAGAGGCAGATTGAAGTTGTTATTATTTGGGTTGTGGGGCACAGTAGGGGTCAGGAAAAGGGAGACGTAAAAATAAAGAGCTAATAACCTCTCTGATGTCAAGAAAGAGAAAAGGAATCAGCTCTTCAGCAAGACATAAAATATTTATAGCTCTCATTGGAAAAAAAGCTGCTTTTCTTTTTCTTTTATTCATTTAAAAATATATATGCATTTCTAAGCATAAAGTTTATTCAAATGAAAGCTTTCTGCTGGGTGTTTTAATCATATGAGAACTCAGAGAATTTCCTGAACTTTTAATTTACTTAATGGGTAAACTGGTAGCATAAAGCTTAAAAAGAATAGATGCTTTTCTAACTTCAATCTGACTCACCTTAGAAATCTGTGGTTTGTTTGTACCTGCATCATAGGCATTGGGATATGAGTAAATTTGCTGAAAAACCTTTTAGTCAAAACTAAGTTTAAAAGACATATGATGCTGCAATTCAATCATGGACAATCCTTTTAATTCAAATATTTGGTGGCAAGGGAAATAACTCTCAACTGTGCAGGGAAATATTTTGTTTTTTTCCAAATCCAACTGATTTAAATATCATTGGATCAGAGTCATAATAAACTAAAAATTAACAACATTAATAATCATATATGTAGACTAATTCAAGCAGTAAACTTTATTGGACAAGTGAGACAGGATTTTAAATACAATAGTAAAAGTTGAGAATAACATTTATAAACAAACAAACCAAAATCAAAGCATATTAATCTTTGAAAATAAATACTTATTTTACCAAACAGTCACAACTACATAAAAGAAATAAATGAAAATAAAATTAAAAAGCAAAACACAAAACTATTTATGCACATCCTTTAATTCACAGTAGGTCTAAAATATTTAAAATATCTTGATATCAATGGATTGTAAAGATGTGGTTAGAGTAGTGTGTACTTCAGAGATTTTAACTTCAAGATCTATGATTAAGTGCATTGCTCATCTGACTAACCAGATCATGTCAACCTTTCATATATTTGCTGATACAGAAGCAGTAAAAACATGAAATAAACTGCAGTCCCACTAGCTTACCAAAAGAACAGAAAGCAAATGACTTCTTTTTTTTTTTTACAGTTACTCTCCTGAATTATACATGTTGTTTTTGACTAATGGATTAAAGATACATAAATATATATTCAGAAATTTGGTTGATGTGCTCTACAAGAGACTGATTCAGTGACAGGATCTATCCAGATTTAAATAAGTATCTTTATATGCAACATGTAATATGAGGTTGCTATTTGTACTCCACACCTACTGACAAATTACAATAGGACAAAATGGAGCAGTGTTCATGGTACTGTTCAGGAAAAAAAAAATACATTCAACATATGACCTTACAAGGCAAAAAGAAGTGCACATATATGTTCAATGCAATTAAACATCTTCAAAAGGAAGGAATGTGATTTATGCTAGTGACAAAAAACAGCAAGAGAATTTGATAAAAAAAGTTCCATGATTTCCATGTATGCAACTGTCTTTAGTCCTGGATTATTAGATAGTTCAGGATCACATACTTTGTCTTTTATTTCTGTGTGATTGTTTTTTGGTGATTTGTTTATTGTGGGTTTGGTTTTTTGGGGGGAGTGGGGCTAGTAATAAATCAGGAAGTTTTTATTTTATAGTAAGTTGAAAACAAATTTCAGATTTTTTTCTTTCTTTTTTTTTCTTTATAAAACAAAATTATTGTTTTTAAAAACTTCTTTCAATGCCTGATTATTCTCTTATTTGACTAAGTCCTATACTGGAGGAAATATTTATCTCATACTAAATTGCTCAAGTTTTGTTGACTTGTCCTCAGGCTATCCCAAATGATTTGAAGTTGTGATATCCTTTAAAATCTCTGATATAGAAAATTAAAAAACTGATTTTGAATAAAATTTTCACTGATATTTACTACTGTACTTTATTTTCTGAAACAGAGACTGTTACATTTTAAACAGTCTTGTGTACTGTACTCTTTGCACCTCAGTCAATCAAAAATTAGTGTCACTTTCTGGTTCCCAGTGATGAAGGATACAAAAAGTACTTCTACTTTCTCAAACTCATGTAAAAACCACTGGCCTATGAATTCTAATTTAAAATTATTGGCACTACTTTAACCTTACTTGAACTTAAAATATATGAATAATTACATGGAAACAGACCAAGAAACCACTTTAGCTCAGTTTCCCTTCTCATTCATGCAGTCAGGTCCAAAGAAAGACCCTAATTTTAAGATAAGTATAATTTTTGATACTGTGTAGAAGTTTCTTACTACTGAAACGATTTTTGGGAAAAAAAATCAAAACAAACAAAAAGACCTACAGCCAAACAACCAACCAAACAAAATCAAATAAACAAAACCAACCAAAATATTCCAAACCCGTCCCCACCCCCTCCACTTTCTTCCCTAGAGCTTGTTTCTTTGCATCTAACAGATTTCATTTAATTTCTCTTCCATGACCATATCCAATCATTTCTGTAATACATATAAAATTGCAATAACTGCTGCATCCTGAAGCAAGGAGTTTCACAATGTAATTATTTGGTGCACTTTCAGACTCTTAAGCATATATGCTTCAATAGAGGAAAAGAATTGTATTATGCTATTAGGAAAGTCATAATTGTTGGTGATGGCATTGATGTTATCTAGTTTAACTGTCCATCTATAAAGATTGGTCCAAACTAACTGTTTAAGTTCTGAACAATGATGAGAATGAGGGAAATGTACAGGACAGCTCTTTTAATACAAACTCTCATTGAGTGAATCACCCTTTATATGTGTCAATTTCTCTCCATTAGCTAAAAATGGAGCCAGGACAATTAATTCTGAGATGCCAAGAATTTTTATCCAATGAATGTGAACGAGGTGAATCATTCCCCATATGGCTTTGGAGAAGACGAATCTTCACTTGACATCAAAAGTATCTAAAACCCCAAACACTAAATGAACAATTTTGTGCTTGATAATCTTCATATACCTTCTAAAGCATGACTGCATTCTCAGGTATTTCAGAAGGGAGCAGGAAAACACAATGGGTTGTTTTTGGTTTTGGTTTTTGTTTTTTGCTACAAGAGCAAACAGGAACTTCATTATTGCCAACAGACAGATTTTGTGTTTGACTCTTGGTAGATAGGCATATCTCAATCTTTAATTCATCATGAAGGAGAGAGATATTGATGTAACAAAATTAGTTTAATTAATGATTGCCTTATGTTAGCCAAAACTGGTTTGATTAGCTTGAATTGGGGAAATCTTACATTTATTGGCACAGGTTTGGAACAATCTTCTGAGATATATTTTTGAAAGCCTTTTTGCTGCCTCTTATTCTTTCAAAATACTTCTTAATATAATCTCATTACATAGGATAGCATTAGCAATTAATAGATTTTCTAGGATTATCAAGAGGGCTTTAAAGCAATATAAATGAGGGAAAATGATACTATGACAATCAAGTGGCACATACTTAAAAATTAAAGCCAGCCTGTAGGCTCCTTATTATGACAAATCCCTTTACAAAAAGTTATGAAAGGAACACAACCTTTAGCTGGGTATCCATTAAGGGAAGCATCTGAGAATGGTACTTAGGACACCTAATTCAGGTATTTAATTTGCACCTAAATTTTGAAAATCCTAAACCAGTCATTGTTATTATAGATCTCTTACTCAAATGTCTGAAATAATGTACAATGAAGGACCTAAGAAAAAGCTGTTTTGCAATAAAAGACAAAATGTTTTACTTCCATTAATTTAATTGCAGGATCTTAACATAATGGATTATAAAAACATGATTTGTTGACCTTGGCATTAACAGTCTTCTAGGCACTAAATCTCATGATCTTTCTACATTGATTTTTTTATGATATCTTTCCATTCATTTTTAAAACTACCTCAATACTGGGAAAATTCTTAAGATAATTATTACCAAAATTTCAAACCTGAAATATTTAAGCATATTTCTCACTGTTTAAGTGTATTTCACATTTTTCATTAGTACTTAAATTTCAAAATGCAGAAAAAATGGAAATATTTATGATGTTGTCACATCAATTAAAACAAGATCTGAAAGTCTGAATTTTAAAATTCTTTTTAATGTTTCAATATAAAAGCTATGGAAACAGGGAAATATATGGTAAAAATATGAATTGCCAGTTTAATAATATGGATATCAGATGAGAAAAGTAAAAAAATAATCCTGTTGACTAATGGAAATTATGAAAGAAAAAATATTTTAAAAATTATATGAACAAAAAAGAATGTCTGCTAGTTGCAGATGGTAAAAATATAAATAGGGACTCAGAAAGAGCACAAATATTCAGTATATGTTTCTGTTCTATATTTGGAATTAAGGAGATAGATGTATCTGTGTCATATGATACTGCGGATAAAATACATTTACCATCTGTAACAAAGAGAGATGTGAGACAGCATTTATGGGCTGAGAAACAGTTTTTCAGACTGTTTAATGTGACCATCTTGGCAAAACCAAGACTGAGGCTTCACTTTTGTCTGAAATCATTTACACAAAAAAGTGTAAGTTAATCAGAGACCTTTCTTACCAACCAAAGCATTACACAGAAACTAACGAATAGACACAGAAATTAATGCATTTCAGCACTGGAAAAAAAATCTAATTTATAAGAA
>VWYP01009342.1:0-33214 GCA_013400435.1 Pycnonotus jocosus
ACCCCAGCACATCTGGAACCCACAAGCTGCAGTACCCCAGCACATCTGGAATCTGCCACCAGCACCACCCCAGCACATCTGGAATCCACCACCAGCAGTAACACTGCACATCTGGAACCCACCAGCAGCAGTACCATGGCAGAGCTGGAGCTCACCACCACCAGCAGTAGCACAGCAGGGCTGGGATCCTCCACCAGCAGTACCCCAGCACAGCTGGAACCCACCATCGATAGTACCCCAGCAGGGCTGGAGCTCACCACCACCAGCATGTCAACTCCAACCTCCTTGGCCACAACACCCAACTGTGACAAGACTACCACTTTCACATCTGTGGGGACCAGCACGGCCCTGGCTGTCAGCTCATTTGGAGTTGAAATGAGCACGCTGCCTCCCCCCACCTCTACTCTTCTCTCCTCCACTGGGGTGGGCACCACGCTTGGCACCAGCCCCCACCAAGGGCCAGCCACGACCACACTGCTTGGCAGCACATCCCCAGGGACCAGCACTACCTCTTTCACCACCCCTGAAGTGACAGACACTTTAGATGGGCCCTTGACGACTCCATCAGACACCATGGTCTCCCTTGTTACCACCACTGAAGTCCCTGAGAGCACCCCTGGCCCCAGCCAGCCAGTTAGGACCACGCCTAGGACCACTCCTGGTACCTCCATCCCACCAGAACCAGAGACCCCTAGTGACACTGCAGGTGAGTGCAGCTACAGGGCACCTGGAGGGCAAGATCAGGGTGGTAAATCCCCACGGGATCTGCCATCTTGCTCAGCCAGGCACTTGGCTTCTTCCCCCAGGGGTCACCCTGTGTCCAGGCTCTGCTGGCCAGTGGGTGGGTCCCAGGCTGGGGACCTGTGCTGAGGTGTGACAGTACTGCCGTGTGGCTGTGCCCCCAGCACTGAGCCTGTACGTACACACTCCCTGGAGAATCTATGTACCCTGTACCCCAGGGAGTGTGACTGTACCCCAGCAGTCCCCCCAGGCAGCTGTCCCCTGGCAGTGCTGCTTGCTGGGCACCCACGTCCTGTCAGTGTGGCTGTATCCTGGTGGCTGTTGCAGGAGCCTGAATCCTGGGGCTGCAGATGTACCCTGGTGACAGCCTACTCCCTGCCCCTCAACCAGGACAGGGAGACTGTACCCTGCCCCAGTACCTCTGGCCATGCACATGTTCCTGGTGTCCCTGTACCCCAGCAGAGCTACTGTATCCTCACAGAGCACCTCACAGAGTACCTGCACCCTGGCCCGGTGCCTAAGGTGTGAGAGCCCCTCATCAGAGTGCCAGTACCCTGGTGATGGCCTCTGTGTGCCTGTGCCCTGGCAGTGTCCCCATGCAGCTGTTCAGCAGCACGGTGGCTGTGCCCTGACAATCCTCCAGCATTCCTGCCTGCCTGTGGAATGCAAATACCGGGCCCGGTGCCTGCAGGCGCCTCCGAGTGCGCTTGTCTCTGACCCTGAGAAGAAGGAAGCAGCCCCAGCTGTCGGCAGTGCGCTTGGGCCGTGTGACACGGGGAAGTGATGCCTGTACAGACAGCCCAGGGGACAAACCCTCAGCCTGGAGCACGCCCTTCCTGAGCGCCGCCTGTGCTCTTGGCCAGCTCCTCGCGCTCAGACGGAGCTGGCTGTTGTCTCCTGAGGGCGTTGGTGCTGGGAGCCACCACCAAACATCACCCCTGTGGTGAAGTGCGGGGTTCCAGGCAGCCTGGCTCATCCCTGGGCTTTTTCCCGTTGTCACCCTCCCCACAGCAGGCAGAGGACGGCCACAGGAGCCAGGTCTGTGGTAGTGGTGGCCTTGGTGGCCTGCCCTGCCCACTTTTTGTGGCTGTTCTGGGTCCAGCCGTGCAGTTGATGTTTGCTGGGCTTTGCACCAGTCCCTGGGAGTGTCCGTGTCAGGTGGAACCCACTGCCTCGCTGCCAGCACCTGGAGGGTAAAAGGACCCACCTGGATGCTCCTCCTCTGCCGGGTGAAGGAGACCTGGAAACCGCAGTGCTGGGGCTGTGGGGAGCACTCAGAGCGGTGCCTGCAGGGGTTTGTCAGCTCCTGCTCGCCTGGACATGGCTGGGCAGAGAGGAGGGCTGTCCCTGTCCCTGCCCTGGTCCCTGCTGCTGCTGCTGCTGCTGAGCCTCACCTGCTTCGCTGTGCTGCACCTGGCTCTGGGTAAGGGCTGAGTGGGA
This sequence comes from Pycnonotus jocosus, assembly GCA_013400435.1. NCBI lineage: Eukaryota > Metazoa > Chordata > Aves > Passeriformes > Pycnonotidae > Pycnonotus > Pycnonotus jocosus. The sequence goes on from VWYP01009342.1 coordinate 2,182, forward strand.
TGCCATGCTCTCCACAGGGTGGGTGGTGAGCGGGGAGCATCATTCCCCAGGGTGGAGGGGTGGCAGCTGTGGGGTGCAGGGGGGTGGAATGCTGTGGGGCTGTTTCCTGATTCTTAAATGGGAAGCAGATGTGGACTTGCTGCTTCTCCCTTTGTGAGGATGAGGCCCTTCTGTGCAGACACTCACCTGGCAAGAGCTGGGGTCAGACCTTTACCCTTCTCTGTATTTTTGTTTAACTAGCTGCTTTGTGCAGGAAGAGCATGGTTGCCAGGGGCTTTGGGAGTTTCTGGCTGGGTTGGCTGAAAGCAGATGGCAGCTTGTGGTTCAGTTGCCCATCCTCATGCAAGCGGAACCCCAGACTCACTGGGTTTGTGCTGGGATCACTGTGGAATCCACTCTGGTATCTCAAAGCCACCACCTCACAGACACCCCTTGACAAAGGTCCAGGCAGCCAGGCTGTCCTACCTGTCCTTTGGGGAGGGTTACAGATCCTTGGGCTTTTCTGTGGACAGCACACTGCTCTGGTACAGTCCATACTGGAAGAGAGGACAGCCCTCCTGTGTCCCACCCCCTCCCCCAGAGCTTTTGTGGGTCACAGCACGTCTCTAACAGCTCATCCTGAGCTGCAAGCTGGGATTTGTTCCTTTGTGGGGCTGCTTCCCCCGTTGCCATTATTTACACCCACCGCTATCAGTTCCTGACTATCTGCAGCACAGAGGGTTTGTTTAAATTGCTGCTGCTGCATTTCCAGACCATCTCAGGGTCACCAGTTCCTGCTTGGCTCTTCCTGTCAGACGGGTTTGTCTGACTTCCTCCAGGGATGGGTGAAGATGGTGGAATGGGTCTTAGGACTGGCGCCGAGAGGAGTTTCTGCCCTGAAACCAGTGATGGCCATGGCTTGTTCCTGCTTTGTCAGGCTGGGGATTTATGTGGTCTGTCTGATTGATACCCATTGAAAAGATCTGTGTGTTTGATCCATGCAGGACAGTGGACTTCCACTCACAATGCTCCATGGCTGATGTGCAGCTCTGAGCTCCTCAGGGAGCTCACTGTGGTGGTGATGCTGCACCATCCCCAGCATAGCCATGGACTCATCCTTTCACCACCAACCCTTGTGCATCTCATTGTCCCAACTCTTTGCAGAGACCACTGCCATGGGTGTGACAGCAACTGTGTCCCCAGCTCTCCCTGCCTCCTCAACACCTGTGGAAAGCTCAACACTGCTGCCTACCACTGACTCCACCACCGCAGCCACCCTCCTTTCCTCCAGCCCTGAAACAGAAGCCTCCACCTCAGAGGAGTCCAGCACATTCCCAGAGACTGGCAACACCTCCCCTCCCACTGAGCCTCCTCCCACCACAACTACAGAAGATTCAGTGGAGTCCTCTGCAACCCTGGCAGACACCACAGCCAGCCCTGTTATCAGCACATCCAACCCCATGAGCACCCCCTCTTCAAGCTACTCAGACAGAACCACCCCTGACATCTCCTCAACTATGGACTCGACTCCAGGTACCCTGAGAGTATCTGGGACCCCTGGTGCAGCCATGGGTGGGTTCAGCCAGGGGGCACCTGAAAGGCAGGGATATGCTCAGGGTGACAAATCCCCATAGGAATCCCACGTACTTGGGTGGCTTCACATAGGTGGCTTCACTTAGGCCTGCCCCCAATTGCAGGAGCACCCTGTAGCTCTGCAGGCAGCACTAACCTAACATTGCTTTGCCCAGGCACTGAGCCCTCTTCCCCTGCCACCAGCTCAGCCCAGACCTCAGAGGCTACTACCCTGAGCACATCTACAGATCTGCCAACGCTGCCGCCAGTCTGCCCCTCTGGCTCGTCCAACACCAGTAAGTGCTGTGCCCCTGGGCATCACCACCCCCAGCATCAGTGCCTGGGGCTCCTGGGGCCCCACTCCTCTTGCTGTGCTCGCAGTGTGGAGATGCTGATGCTTTGAGGTACATGTGGTTTGCAGTACAGTGAGAGGCTTCTTCTGACAGTGTAGTGTGTCCATGATACAATTAACCTGGGAGGATGTTCCATGTCTGTGCCAGCAACCCTGAGGGGAGACCCCCAGGTCCTCTGGCACAGCCCAGGGTTCAAGGGCAATAACCAGAGTCCTGTTTTTAATCCCTAGGTGCATCTCACCTCTTTGTGTCACTGCAGTTAACCACCCCTGTGGATCTGGGGAACACTACGGTGCAGGAGCTGGTGTTGTCCAAGGTGAGGTGTGCAGGAGGAGATCCCACTCTGCATCTGCCAGCTCTGGTTCACTCAGTCAGGGAGGGTTAATGACATTCATCTTGCATTGAATGTCATCCGGAGCCCTTTCAGATTAAGGGCCTGATCCTTTGGCTGCCATACTCTAGGATCAGGCCCTTTCTACATGGGGACAGGGGGTAGGAAGCCCCCTCTGGCACAGTTTGATGGCTGTTCTTTCCCCCCAGCTCCGTGAAGACCTGCAGACAGCATTCCCATGTGCTGGCCTGTCACTGGCCTGGCGAGGGAAGAGGAGGACTTGACCACTGCCCCTCACTCAGCCTGTTCCTGCCTGAACTGCCAAGCCAACTGCTCCCAGCTCCTCACTCCGTGGTGGTGCAGGCCCCTGGGGAGTCCCATATGGCTCCTCTTGAGCCTGGGGCTTCCTGTCCTTCACTCTGTGCCCCCAGAGGACCCACAGTGCCCCTCATGCCCCTTCCCACAGCCTGTCTGAGGAGCCTGAGCTCTCCTACCACCCTGCTCCAGACCTGACTCCTGTGGTGGGACCCAGCTCTGCTGAGGGGCTGGGAGAAGGGCACCCCATGGGAGTGGGCTTTTACATCTGGGATTGAGCTGGCTCAGCCATCAAAGCCACCCTGGGGACAAAGGAATCAGAGGAAGGAGACCTGAAGCCCCCCGTACTGCTGTGCCCAAGGCTCACCTGTGGTATTGCTGACAGAGGAGAACCCATGCCGGGCAGTAAATAGAAATTCCATGTTTTCTGTGTCGAAGTGATGACTTCTTTATTTTCCAAGGTGCCTTTCCCAATTTTCAGCTTTGCCATCTGTTGGAGGTACCGGTGAGGAAAACTGAGTCCCAAGAGCTTTGCGTGGAGAGACGGGCTCAGTGCTGTCCCCTCCCACCAGGGGCTGCTGCAGACATTCCCAAGGATGGCTCGGCACCCTGGCAGACTGGTGGTCTCTGCTTTGGAGCTCTCTGCCCCATGACACACACCCCACAGCTTCAGGGGCAGCACTGTCCACGGTGGGGCTGTGGAAATCCCGTGGGCTGTGCTCCTTCCCTGTTTTTTCCAGTCCCCAGCTAAGGAGACGGCTGCAACATCTGTCCCCCTGCAGCAAAGTCATTTATTAACTGATTAATTAGCCCGATAAAATCCAACTGAAGCAATTATTAGCCTAAGCAAGCCACCTCGCCTGGAGATTGAAAACTGAAATAATTAGCAAAATAGCCTTGTTGCGTGTCAGGGGTTGTTTTTGGCTGATCCCTGCTTCTCACTGGCAGCCCTCACTGCCCCGGCACAGGGAGGGCTGGGAGGGGGTGTGGGGTTGTAGAATTCCTAACCTGGGGACTTCTTTCAGGCTGCCTGGATTGTCAGCTGGGTGGGAAGGAGCCAGCAGCTGGACAGGATGGGGAGAGACACCGTGGGATCACCCAGCTGCCTGCCAGTTCACAGGGCCTGGGAGAGGCTGGAGGCTGTGCCCAGGCAGCTTGTCAGGATGCTCCCATTTGGGGTGCCCCTTGCATTCCAGGGTGGCCCCTTTGCTCTTTAGGATGCTGCCTGGCTTTTGTGGGCTTGTGGGACCCACTGAGACTGAGAGAGGTCCCATAGCAGCTGGGCAAGGAGCTGGGGAGCAGGGCAAAGCCTGCTGGAAGGGGTCCCTGTGCTGGCTGCCTGGTGGGGTGCTGGGAAAGAAATCCTTGTGGTCTGCCTACGCCTTGGAGCTGGGCCAAGAGTCCTCCCACGTTGCGTCCCACTGGGCTGTTTTCTCCGGCTGTTGAATCCATAACTTCAGACCCCGGGACATGGCTGGGTGCCAAGGCCGGGGTAATGAAGCCAACTGCGTCACAAAGGGAGGAAAAGGTCCTGAAGTGCTGGGATGAAAAGGTGACCAGGGTACTCACTGTTCTCTGCTGGCACAGCCACCTTCCACCGTTATTGTGGTTGGGGGGCAGTGGGGGGAGGAGATGCTCTGGTCCCCTCTGCCACTAGCCTGGGACGGAGAAGAGGGGCACAGTGGGAGGATGTGGCTCCCATGAGAGTGCTGTCACTGCCCAGGCAGTGATGGCACAGAGCTCTGACAAGCCCCCAGCACTGCCCATAGTCTCTGTGCCTGCTGTCCTTGAGGTGCCACCTTCACCCCAAGGCTGCTTGCCTGCCACAGACCACTGACCAGAGGGTCTTGGGAGGCTGGGTCCAAGTCCTGCTGCTTTCCTGCTCCACAAAAGACTTCTCAGCCTCTTTGCTGTAATAATCTCCAATCTCTCAGCATTGTCCAAAGGAACAAACCTTGTGTCCAAAATGACTGTCACCTTCAGAGGACCTGGCAGCATCACGGGGTGTGTCTCAGGTCCCTTGTGACTCTGGTGTCCCTTGCAGTGCCCCCTTTCCCTTCACCCCTACTGATGGCTATAGCCCAGCTCCCACTCTTTGGCAGGAGGGTGTTGCAACACCCAGCATGCCAAGTCATCCAGAACCTGTGGGGTTGATGGATAACCTGGTTTCCCCCATTGCTACCCCTGAGCCCACTCCAAATGCCCTTGCCAGGAGGCTGGAGGGAAGCCAGTTAGGAGATGCTGTGTTCTCCACAGGACTGGAACAACCAGCTCATTAATTCCAGGAAAGCTGATAAGGCACTGTGCTGGGCCATGCTCTGCCATGCTGGATGGTGCAGAACCCCTGGGTGCTGGGATTCATGGAATTGCCCCCTGGCTACAGGCTCCTGAAGGGCTCCAGTGCCCACGTGGTGCCTTGGTCTTTGGTAACAGCGGATTAATGACTCTTACCGGAACCGTGCTTTGCCAGGACCTTGGTTTCAGACATAGCAAAAAGATCAAGGAAAAGTTACCTGAGTGGTAACAGGATACTGTCCTCAAGATGAGGCATCTTTTGGTGGCTTTGGGCTTTCTTGGGAGGGTGTGCCAATGCCTTAGCAGAGGGATGAGTTTGGTTTGTCAGCCCTGTGCCTCTGCTGGGAGATGGGCATTTCTGGGAGACAGCATGGGCAGGAGTTGCAGGCACAAGGGTCTCCAGACAGTGCTGGCCTCTGTGGAGCACAGACAAGAGCTTGCAGGCAGGCTGGGGCCAGCATTTTGCTTCAGCTGTGTTGTTTTCCTCTATGCTGAGCAGCATGTTTGCAACAATCCCTGTGGTTCCCACCACATTTTGCACCTCAAACACCATCTGGAGCAACACTCTCCAGCGTCAGCATGTCTTCCCTGTTAGGGTTGCTTTCCAAAGTGATACAGCATTGTCAGCAGGGGCAGGAACCACTCTCCCACGGCAGGTTTACATCTCTCAAATCCTCCATCAGTCCTGGTGTGGTCACTGCTCAGGTGGTCACTGATGGGTCAGTCACCCCATGATGTGCAGTGTTGGTTGCAAGACCCCAATGCACTGTCCCCCCCAGCTTTGCACCCACAGTGGCATTTCTGGTGGGCAGGTGTTTAGTTCCAGGTGAGCGATGCTCCCTCTGCCCCAGTTTATCGTCTGTGCCCTGCTCCCACTGCCCGGGGTAATGCGTGGGTTTTACAGGATGGTGTTCGATCAGCCGTGACTCGGCCTCCCCTGGCATTTCCCCATCCCCACTGCCCCGTGCTGGGTCGGGGTGTCACTCGATGTGCTGCCTGCCCAGCTCCAGCGGGACACTGTGTACTGCCTAACACCCTTCACAACACTTTGCAGGAGTTGCCTGGGGGCATTTCTGCTGAAGGAGTGTTTAATTGACTACAAAACCATGTAGTGGTGGGAGTTTGCATAATGCTGTTCACAGGGGAGCTGGCACCAGTTTTCCAGGGGGCGTGAAGGAATTGCTGGTCCAGGAGGTGGAGGGGGGGTGAGACATAGGGGTGAAGTGACTCAGGGGACCCCCACAGCAGGGAAGGGGGTCTGGATCTGTTCCTTTTCCTGCTCCATCCTCGGGGGATGCTAGTCCAACCTTGCAGAGAAGCTTCCCTGGACCATTTACTCCCTCCCAGCACCCTAGCACTGCTGTGCCCAGACTGAGGTGCAGGTTTCAAACCCTGCTGGGGTGTGCTGGGGCTCTGAAGAGGGATCCCCAGTGCTTCAGCTTGCAGCTGAGCACTGTAGAGCTCAACTGACACCCCAGGGCCTGACCCCAGCCATGCTTCTCCCTGCTTTATAACCTGGTGGAGACTTGTGTCCTGCCTTGCTCTGGGCTGAGACATGGCTCAGCTGGTGATTTTAGTGTCCATGGTGTCCTCACAGGTGACACCAGCTGGTGACACCAGCTGGCATTGCCCTGTCACCACCACACACTGCTCAGTGGCCCCATACTCTGCATGTGGAGCAGGTTCTGTGGGGTCTGTGGGGTGACTACCATGCCACTGTTGGCAGTGCCACACACTGCTCTGGGCTCAGCTTCACCTTCTGGTGCTGGCAGCCCAGGGAGCTGCACCAGGCTGAGCCCAGGTCCTAGGGGAGAATGAGGGTCCCTGCAGGGTGGGCTCTGGGTACACCCCAGCCCATGCCCCAGCTGAACAGGGCATCCAGCCCTTGGGAAGGGGAGGGCTCGACCGGAAGGGAAGGGTGACAGGGACGTTGGAGGGAAGGGACCGGGGGCGGGAGACGACGTCGGCAACCTGCCTCCTTCTGCCATCCCTATAAATAGGAGGGAGCAGGAGCACCTGTGGGACTCCAGCTCTGCAGGAGAGGCAGGCAGGGAGGGACGGAGGGAGCTGCTCCTTGCTGCTCTCTCCTCCCTTTGAGCTTCCTCGTGCTCTGCCTGTGTGGAGGCCTGAGGCATGGGGACCGGGCGATGGACGCTCTCCACCTTCCTGGGATGCTGCACATGGATCCTGCATGGTATGTCCTATATTTTTCTGCCAGCCCATGTGCTACCCCAGCCCTGTCAGGGTGCAGCAGGTACACTGTGAGATGCTTTTCACTCCTGGCTGTACTGGAAACTGCTGTTACGACCAGTCCTTGCAAGGCATTGCAGCCAAAGAGCTGGAAAAGCATTTTACAGGGCAGGCATCACCCCGAGGGGCTGGTTGCAGGCGTGGAGCCGTGGGAGAGATGGGAGCCCAGCCCAGAAGCCTGCAGGCAGCTGTGTACCCCTCCAGCAAGGAGCCAAGGGAAGCCAGCTGGCAGAGCCAGACCCAGGGATGCTCCCATCCCTCCCACATGCCGGGGAAGAGCAAATGCTGTGCTCCATGCTGGGGCCCCTCTTGCACAAACTTCCCATAAATGGGTGTGTGGGGTAGATGGTGTTTCCTGCTCTGCATTGAAGAATTAAGATAAAACAGGGATTTACCAGGGTGAGTGGGCCATACTAAACTAGGGTGACTTGACAGATGGGGAGATGTCTCTTCCCTGAGATGGGGATGGAAGCTGCTGAGCTCCTTTGGCTGAGGGGACTGGTACAAAGAGCCTTTACCAGCCAAGGAAGATGACACTGAAGCAGCCTGCCCGGAAAGGGAATGTGGGTCTACCAGAGGATGGACCCCTCGAGGACTGGTCTGGAACAGGAGCTAATATTCATTAATGACTCTGCACAAGCTAGCTGGGAGCTAATGAGCTGAGCCAGTGGTGAGGTTGGAGGCACCTCTGCTGCAGGGAGACCTGGCTGCCTGTCAGGGGGAACCTGATGAACTGGGGCACCAGGATTGGAACAGGCTGGGGCTGTCAGGCTGTGGCAAAGCCCTGCTGGATCTTGCCATCGGGGTGCTTTTTGTCTCCCCTAATTGAAGCTCCCTAAAGCCAAGCGTCAGCAGATCCACCCGGCTCCTCGTGGAGCCAAGGGCGGCAGCTGGGTCACCCCAGAGCCTGTGTCCCTGGCCTGAAAATAAGACCGTGTGAAACGTCACCCATGGGTGCCAGTAGGTTCTGGGAGACACGTCTGGGATGTGGGCAGGTGTCTCCCCCTTTCAGCAGAGCTTCTGGATGTGGGTTAGGATTTTGGCAGCAAGAGGAGAGAACTGAAAGCAGGGCTTAGTCCTGGGAGCTTGCAAATATTTCCTCCATGAATGGGGAACCCCTGGTGCCTTCAGTCAGCTGGAGGCAAGAGGGATGGGGGCAGGAGCAGGCAGGTGCCCAGCCAAGCAGAGTTTTATTGAACCTGCTTTAAGTGCAGCACCCAAAAGGTGAAAAAAACACAGAACCCCCCCAGGCTGTGGGGAAGCGACTGTGCTCAGAGCTGTCCCTGCAGTGATGGAAAGAGGACTGAGGGTTGCCCTGAGGTGGCAGAGCTCCACAGACACCCCCAGGGCTATCAATGAGACTTAATGGGCTCCAGCTCTACCCAGTGGCCAGGCATTCCAGCACCATCCCCAGCATGACTGGACTGGGTTTCAGCAGCTGCTTTTGCCTCCATGCTTGCACCAGTGTCTCTCTCTGACCTGTGATGAGTTGTGTCCTGTCTCAGCTGCCAGCTGCTGACGCTGAGGATGTGAGCAGTGCTGTGCAGTGCTGTACCCAAGGTAGCCCAGACTGCACTCCTTGGCTTTTAAATCACGGCCTTGTAACGCTGTCGGATGAGGCAGAAAGGATTTAAGTAGTGGTGGGAGCTTCGTGACTCTCACTGAGAGGTGTCTGAGCCCGGCAGGCTGCCAGCTCCTACCCTAACACTCCACTTTGTGCTTCTCTGCAGGGCTTGGGGCTGTTGCTGCTGTCCCCGTCACTACTGACGGGCCCTTTACTGTGGGGACAGCTTTCCCCACAATAGAGGATGAGTGGCCCAGTACTACCTTCACTATAGAGGTGAGCCCCACAGCGGCTCACGCTGAGACCTCCCCTCCCTGGACTGAGACAGACCCATTGACGGTGACAAGCGAAAACAGCTCTTCAGGGCCAGCTTCGGTGAATGGGACCAAGGCTCCTAACACGACTCAGAGTACTGAGGGAATTTCAGCTGCTCCCAACACAGCCACGACTGCTGCTGCCATCACTGCACAGTACTCCGCTGTCACCCCAGAAGCAGGGCAGGATGAACTAGAGGTCCCTCCTGACGTCCCTCTGGGGACCACCCCTGTCCTTGAGGATGTGAAGGAGGATATCCGTGCAAATGGAGGAGAAGACACAGACCTCAGTACTGGCACTACATCCTTTCACACCACCTCTCCACTGGCAGTCACCTGGGTGCCACAGCCAACTCCTGGTGTCACTGTGCTGCTGAGCCAAGGGCTGACCACAGCCAAGGCAGCAGTCGAGGAAGGCGTAATCCTGCCTGAAGCTATTCAAAGTGAAGCCAGTGCCAACTCCTCGGGCCCCAGTCCTGATGCCGGGGAGCTGCTTCCAACCCAGCAGGGTGGAGCAGTGAGTGGGGTTGAGGCCATTAACCCAGAGCCAGCAGGAGAAATTGCCCCAGCTGGTGAGGAAAGTCCTCTGGCTGCAGGACCCGGAGAAGTAGGAGATGCAATAAACGGTGAATTCAGCACAGCCAGCTCATCCCATCTACTTCCGGAGAGCCCAGTGATTTCAGGAACAGTGGAAAGCCCTGGGAAGTCCTCCCTCCTCCCTGGTCAGGAACTGAGCCCAGACATTTCACTGACACCATCCAATGGTGGGGACGTGGATGGGCAGGGAGTTCCTGGGGTGGCATCAGAGGCTTCTGCTTCAGCCTTGTCACCTGAAGCCAGCAGGGCACCAGTGGCACCTGAGGAAACAAAGGACGCTGCAACCTCACTGCCAGCACTAGGAGTTCTCACTGATGCACAGAGTGACACGAATCTCCCAGTCTCAGCCACTGTGCTGCCCACAGAAGATATGGGAGCTGTGGATCTGGCCAGTCCATCCCTCCAGCCTGCCCCGTGGCAGACCCCCACTGCAGAACAGCCACTGCTGCTTCCTGATGATCTGACAGCCCCCACAGAGAACCCCAGTGCTCCCAGGGCTGCTTACCCAGCTCCAGAGGCTGAAGCTAGTGCCCTGCCTGAAGCTGATGGCGCAGCAGAGGCACCAGCAGGTCCTGACTTTGCTACTGGCCCAGAAGCAGCTGTGTCTCCATCTCTGGGGGAGTCACAGCCAGCTGGAGCTCCCCTGGAAGCTGATGGACTTGACACTGGCTTGAGTTCAAATCCAGATGCTCCCAGCCCAGTGCCTTTTGAACCTGATGGACTGGCATGGCCCACCGCTGGTATCCAAGGTCAGGAAGCTGAAGGGGTAGGGGACATGGAGCAGGCAGGAGGTCCAGGGGATGCCAGTCCCTATGAAGATACCCAGAGTGACACGAGTCCTCCAGCCCTTCAGCCATCAGTGTCTCCCAATGGAGATAATGGAGAGCTGCTGACCAGAGGAACAGAAGGCTTGGCAAATGCTGAACTGCCCCCTCCATCAGCACTTGGGGATGGAACAGGAACAAGAGGAGCCCCGGCACTGGAACAAGCATTCTCACCTAGTCCTGTACCTCCTAGCAATGCTGGAATTACGCCTGATCTCTCAGGAGCTGAAGGACCAGGAGATTTGCCCAGTGAATCTGCCAGTGCTCCTGGGGCTGTTTTCTCACCCCTGGGATCTGAAGCTGGCCCCGTGCCTGAGGCAGAGACACCAGTGAGCCCTGACCTCAGTGCTGCCCAGGGAGCACCTGGGTCTCCATCCTCTGATGGGACACAGCCATGGGGAACAGCAGCTGGTGCTCCCGTGGGAACAGGTCTCCCTGGGGCTGAAGGGCCAGACACCGACTCGACTTCAGCTTGGGATACCCCCAGCTCAGCAGCTCATGAACCAGCAGGACCCCCATCACCAGGCCTTGGGGACCAGCTTGGCACAAATGTGGGGCTGCCAGCAGCAGAAGGGCAAGGAGCCAGCATTGCAGAACCAGCACTGGAAGGAGCAGGCAGTGGGATTGAGTCTGAGCCATCCCTGAGCTCCACTGCAGGGAATGGAATAGCAGCTGGGATAGATCAACTGCCCAGTGCTGGTTCCCCATCTGGTATTGCCTCTCCCAGTGATGTGGTGGCACCTTCTGTGTCAAGGGGTGATGGAGCAGGACTCATCTCATCTGCAGCCCCTGGCCTTGACAGTCTGTCCCCAACCTCTCCAGAGGGTGAAACTGGCCCAGGGCTTGGTCTGGAGCAGGGTGCTGAGAGTGCAGGGGATGTGGCACAAGCAGGAAACCCAGAGAGTGAAAATGCCAACACGGAGACAAATCCTTCAGCCGTCAGCCCTCAGCAGGACCTTACTAACACTGGAGAGCTGCCAGCAGAAGAAACAGGGGATATGGTTCATGCTGAACTTTCCCCTCCATCAGCACTTGGGGATGGAACAGGAACAGGAGGAGCCCCAGCACTGGGACAAGTGTCTTTGCCTAATCCTGTACCTCCTAGCAATGCTGGAAGTATGCCTGATCTCCCAGGAGCTGAAGGACCAGGAGACCTGCCCAGTGAATCTGCCAGTGCTCCTGGGGCTGTTTTCTCACCCCTGGGATCTGAAGCTGGCCCCGTGCCTGAGGCAGAGACACCAGTGAGCCCTGACCTCAGTGCTGCCCAGGGAGCACCTGGGTCTCCATCCTCTGATGGGGCACAGCCATGGGGAACAGCAGCTGGTGCTCCCGTGGGAACAGGTCTCCCTGGGGCTGAAGGGCCAGACACCGACTCGACTTCAGCTTGGGATACCCCCAGCTCAGCAGCTCATGAACCAGCAGGACCCCCATCACCAGGCCCTGGGGACCAGCTTGGCACAAATGTGGGGCTGCCAGCAGCAGAAGGGCAAGGAGCCAGCATTGCAGAACCAGCACTGGAAGGAGCAGGCAGTGGGATTGAGTCTGAGCCATCCCTGAGCTCCACTGCAGGGAATGGAATAGCAGCTGGGATAGATCAACTGCCCAGTGCTGGTTCCCCATCTGGTATTGCCTCTCCCAGTGATGTGGTGGCACCTTCTGTGTCAAGGGGTGATGGAGCAGGACCCACCTCATCTGCAGCCCCTGGCCTTGACAGTCTGTCCCCAGCCTCTCCAGAGGGTGAAACTGGCCCAGGGCTTGGTCTGGAGCAGGGTGCTGAGAGTGCAGGGGATGTGGCACAAGCAGGAAACGCAGAGAGTGAAAATGCCAACACAGAGACAAGTCCTTCAGCTGTCAGCCCTCAGCAGGGTGAACTGCCTGGTGCAGGTTCCTCATCTGGTTCAGCTTCTCCCAATGGTGATGTTGCAGCATCCTCTGTTTCAGATTCATCCAGCCTGGGTGCACTCAACGGAGCAGACAGTGCTGCTGAAAGTCTTCAACCCTCCCTGGGTGCTGGCACTGGGATCCTTCCTGCTGCAGGAGAAGGGCCAAGTGAAGGGGCTAGTGATGGAGGGTCCACAGTGCAGTCCCAGGCTCCTACTGGAATTGGATCAGCTGCTTCAGAAACCCTCAATGGAGAAACGGGAGGTGTGTTGCAGTCTGCGTCTTCTTCCTTGTCTACAGAGGGGTCTTCATCACCTGGGAGGACAGGTGAGGCTGCTGATGAAACAACATTTCCTGGAGCTGCTGCAGCTGGTGGTGGCTTGAACACAGGCTTGGAGGCTGCTGGCCCTCAAGAAGCCTCTGTGTCTGCCCCTGGCACCCAAAGTGGTGCCAATACTGAACTTTCTGATGGAGAACTGAGCAAAGTCAATGTGGTGGAGGTGCCTGGAGGAGACTCGGTGAATGGGGGACCTTCCCCTGGTGCCAGCCTGGTCCCAGTGGCTCCAGACAACAGTGGTGTTTCCAAAGGCGTGACCACATCGGTGGCGGCTTCTCTGCTTCTCCCTGGACATGGGCTGAGCTCAGGGCTGGCACCCAATGGGCACCCTGACTCTATACCAAGCACCCAGAGTGGGAGCAGCCCTCCGCTGCCAGGGTCACCAGGTGGGCTGTTGGAAGCTGGAAGTGCTCAGTCGTGGTCTGTTGAAGATGAGGTGGCCTCAGGCATGCCAGCACCTTTGGGAGAAGTGTCCCCTCACGCTCCCATATCCCCCAACGCTGCCCCGGCGCTGCCTTCTGCTCCACAGGGAGGAAATCCTGCAGAGGGGGTGTCTGCCAGCCCTGGGCTTTCCGCACGTGAGTCGATAGTGGGGTCCTCTGCAGGGGGAAAGGGGGAGCTGGGGCTTGCTGTGCCAGGGGGGGCTGCCTTGCTCCTGCCTCCCCACCAGCCGGGCAGCCCTGGAGCCCCCTCTGGGGCTGCCCACAGCCCTGCTCCTGGAGAAGGGAGTGCTGTGCTCCATGGAACCATGACAGGGCAAGGGGATGGAACCCCTCTCCTTCCCAGTGCCGCTGGATCCGGGGCACAGAAGGAGACTCACTCCGCTCCTGAGGGGAGCCCAGGGCTCCCTGGCCTTCCCTCCGCTGGGAACACTGCTGGCAGTCCCGGAGCAAAACCCCTGGGGCCAGGACCTGCTGGTGGCTCCTCACCCGCTGCCCTGCAGCCGTTCCCGGGCAGGGAGCTGACCACCAGCCTGGCAAACAGAGCCCCTGCAAGCTCTGGGTCGAGCCTTTCTGGAGCCTTCCCAGGCCGAGGGGGATCCCAGAGCGGGCCCCCAGCTACTGCACGCCCAGCCACATCCTGCAGCCCGGCCCTGGCCGGCCCAGCCCCGCCAGCACCCCTGCCCCGGGGCAGGGAGGGCCTTCCCAGGCCAGGAGCAGCCACTGTCACCTCCCGCGCATCGTCCCCCGTGGTTCCAGCTCCGCCAGGAGTGCCAGCAGCTGCCCCAGCCCTGCTGCCCAGTCCCGCAGGTACGTGATGCTCGCAGAGGAGCCTGGGTGGGACTGCTGATGGACCATCCTCAGGGACATTCAGCGCCCAAAAAACAAGGGATCTTTATGAAGGCGGGATCCCGGGGGAGACGCGGCACGAGGAGCCCTTGTACACGAGCTTGCACTGTTGGCAGGCTGAGCCTGCCTTCAATACAGTCCCATCGGCTGGAAAGCCCATCCCCTCCAAATGTTTTTTTTAAGAGACATAAATAGGGAGCTGGAGGCTGTAAAAGTCTCTAGAAAGTGCTGTGGGTGTTTAATTCTGTGCTGTTCCCTGCCACAGTCCTTGTACAATAGTCTTCCCATCCTAATGGCAGTCATTCAGCACAGTGTCCCAACAGGGCTGGTTGAAGCAGGGGACAGTGACCACAAAGGCCATCATAGCAGGTTTAGAACAGCTGTGTTTGTGTAAGGCAGTGAAAGGGAGGAGAACAAGCTCCTGCAAGGGAAGGTGACAGGCAGAATGTCCCTGGAGGCTTTTGGCAGTGTCCCCCCATCCTTCTGCTGCCCAGGCTCTGTTTTGTAGGAGCAAGATAATTTCAGCCCTTTAAAATTTTTGATACAGACCAGAGGCTTTGCTGTAAATGTGGTTTGGTTTTATTGTTTGTTTGTTTTCTTTTCTAGTTCCAGGTGTGCCCCTCTATGGGTATGGACCAAAGGAAAATGATCAGGAGTACGTGAAAAGGAGAGTGGATTTTAGTTCTCCACTTTTCAAGCCTGAGACTGGATTCCCATTTGGGAAAACGCTGCGCAGCTCTCTCTATGTGAGTCTACTTGGTCTTGACTCGTTGGGCAAGCAGCCATCACTCAAAAGCCTGAGGGAGGCACCACGGACCGGGTGCCTGGGATGGGATTCTTGTAGCCAAAGCTACTGGCATGCTGCTGTGGTCTGTTTGCAGCAGGAGGTGACTTTGTGGCCATTTCAGCAGTGGCAGGTGGTGGCTTCCTTTAGGCATTGCTCAAAATGGACTTAGAAATGAGAGGGCTGCCAGCCCATGCCAGGGTGTGCTGCTGGTCCTGATCTCACCTGATGGAGGGATCTCTCTGCTCAGTTTACAGACAATGGACAGATCATTTTCCCAGCCTCGGACAACAATGCCCTCACATACCCCAACCCTCCTCCCAATGGCTTCAATGGCCATGAAGAGGTCCCCATGATCGCTGTATTTTGGGACAACGCTGACTTCTCCAGAGGTGTTGGCACCACCTTTTACCAGGTGAGTGAAGCCACCAGGGAGCATGATTGCACAAAACACCTTTTGATTATAAGCTCATCATCTATTCTGTGGATGCCTCTTGAGATGTGTAATTAATGGAGCCCATAAATGGGTTTTCCCTTTTCTGAGCCAAATCTAAGAGCTTTTGATGCTATGTCACCTCTTGAGCCATCTAAACCCCATCCAGCACTCTGGTTACAGGGGTCTGTGCGTGACCCCAGTCTAGGCCTGTTGTCCCACTGGAGCTAACATGGATGTGTGTGTTCCCAACCCACAGGAGTTCTCCACCCTCAACACAGCCAAGCCACCGTTTGTCCGTGACGTGGAAGCAAAGGTCCGGCAGTACCTGAGGTCCTCCTACTCTGCAGTCTGGACCTTGAAAATCACCTGGGAGAAGGCACCTGCCTATGCACCACGGACTGACACCCGGAAGGTAAGGGACTGATGGAACTCGGGCACTGTTGAGTTGTCAAAAAACCCCAAGACCCTCAGGCAATGACCTTCTCTGTGCCTGAAAACAAGAACCAGTTTTGTGACAAAGGCCAGTCTTGAAGAATTTTGCTAAAAAGGACTGGGCTGTGCTCATATTTTGGTGGTTTTCAGGTTTTTTGAGGGACACCTTTAGTTGAACTTCCCCCATTCCATAAACCCTTTCTCTTTAAGGTGGTGGGAGTTTATTGCACACCAGAAATGCTGTTTTTCAGGGGTATAAAATTGGGCAAATTTGAAGCTTGTCATGGAACAGTTTCAAAGTAAAACCATCACATTTTCCATGTGAAATGTGAACCAGGCCTGGCTGTGTTTGCCTTGTTTCCCTCCAGACCTCAGTCTGGCCATTCCCCAGCAAGCACTGCCCCACATCTTCACTCACTTTCTTACCTGTCTGCAATGCTTCTCTCCAGACAATCACATACCAGGCTGTCCTGACCACTGATGGCTTCAGGTCCTACATCCTGATGCTGTACCAGGACGGAGGCATGCAGTGGGATTACAACAGGCTCCCTTCCACCAATGTCCTCATCGGCTACACCAGGTACAGCAGCTCAGCACTCCATCTCTGCCCCCTCTAGCACTGGGATGCGTCCCACCCACAGCTTCTGCTGTTTGAATCCTTCCTCCATGCCCCAGGGAGTGCCCTACAAGGATAAGGACAGCCCAGATGAGCTCTGCATGCCCATATATCCTAGCATATAGGGCCCTCATAAACAAATTTACCCCATTAGGGGCTGGATCATGCTGCAGCATGCTGTCTTGCTGGGCTATGCTTGTTGTAAGATCCACAAATCCCTCTGGAGTCGTGGGCCCCCAGCATCCTGGCGGTTTGAGTGGAAGGAGTGGGAAATAGGGGATGTTTGCTGAACTTTGCACCAGCCGAGGGAAGGGATTTCCGTGCTTGGCCGGAGCAGTTGCTTCCTGCCTCCTCACATTACGTCTTGCCCTGTACACGCTGCCTCCAGGGTTTTCTCATTAGCTGCTTGCTGCAGCTGGGTAAGGAAAAGGTGGCCTGGATGGGAAGTGTGGGCGGCACAGGCATGTGTATGTGACCACTCCTGGGTTTCTGCTCCAAATCGCCTGGCAAAATGCTGGAAACCAGGGAAGCTGCTCGTGGGGGTCCTCAGGTGCCTGTGGGCTCTGCTCCTGATGCAGCAGGGGTGCTTGCAGCACCCAAAAAGAACTGTACCCTACATAGAGGAGGAAGTAGGCTGGGGCAGCTCATGCTTTTGCCCTCCTGTCCCCAGAGCTGCCATGTGGCTGCTGCATTTCCACTGGCACGGGATCAGGATGGCTGGAGGGCAAGCTGGGACTGGGGCTAGGTATGGGGCTGGGATAATCCCACCCAGGAAGAGCAACCCCTGATTTTTCCTCTTTCCTCTTCACTCAGTGGGGATGGCTTTTACTACAATGATGACCTGACTAAGAGACCTCCAGCTGCTAAATATCGCCCTGACCAGTTCAAGGGCTACAACACAGGTAGTGCCACACAGCTGGGGTGGGTTCACAAGGAGGGGAATATTCCCAGGGAATGAAATCCAGCCTGCCACTGTGGTGAGGCTCTCACTGAGTTCTCAAGGCCAAGCTTTCCTCCTCAAGCACATTTCCCCTGAGTACCAACTCTGTCCTAAGGCTGAAACATCCCTGCTGTGCCCATGGTCACTTTTTGGGCCAATGGCTCTGTCCCAAGGCTTTCTTCTTTGACAAGAACCTCTCCCCCTGTTTCCCTTCTGTTGAGTACTGTTGAACATGGGGTCCCATGGCTGGAGGTCAGCATGGGCTTAGCTTCCAGCATCAGCCCCACACGACTCTCACCTTGACACAAAACAGCCCCTGTGGTCCCTTTAGCCAAAGGTGACAGCTCATGGTTTCTCCCCCTGCTCAGACCTCCGTGGGTTGTGGATTTACAAGCTGGAGAGCCGTGTCGGCAACAACTACTGGCTGAAGTGCCTGGCATGGACGGGGCAGCAGCAGGAGCCCAGGGCATGGAGCCAGGGCCTGCCCACCTGCCCCTGCTCCCTGCAGCAAGGGCAGCAGGACCCACGCTTCAAGAGCAGCCGTGGAGGCAAGTGGACATGCTGCTTTCTCACCCTCCTCATCCCCAAGCTGTCCTTCCCCACCTTTCCAGCAAGGGTGGCTGGGGTCCCAGCTGGCAGGGTGGGCAGGTCCCCTAAGGAAAAAGAGAGGGGGACTGGCCTACCCTTCAGAGACTGGAAAAACAAGGAGGATTGAGGGCTGACCTCCTCTGATTAGACTGGCCAGGGTTGATATGACCTGCATGGGGGTGCTGGAGACCAGGGTCTCCCCCTGGGGGACCGGTTGGATGGTCTCCATCAGTTCCTCCAAACCCCTATAGCACCGTGGGTGGTGTGATGGGAGTGGTGGATAACGAGGAGCCAGCTCTGGCCCGATCCTTGCCCCAAGGCAGGTGTGCTGGCTGGGCAGAGCTGTCTGAGGCTCACTGCTGGCCCATTCCAGGCAGGTGGGGTGCCCGTGTCTCCATGCTGTACTCGGCCTCCCCCAACCAGCACGGTGCCGGCATCCGCTGCCTGTACGACAGCCAGAACCAGCTCATCGAGGGGCGGCAGGAGAGGTACTGGAGGTTCTTCAGGCAGGCATCACCCTTACGTGGTAAGCACAGCCAGCCTTGGCATCCCGGGGCTGAGGCTGGCATTGTTGTAGCCTGTAAATAATTTTAATCTCTGTGCCAACCTGTTTCCTGACATTCTGTTTCCCATGGAGGGAGTGTGGAGCTGCCAAAAGCCGAGGAAAGCCTCGCCTGGAACCGGCCCATCTCCCTCCTCTTCCCTTCAGCCCCTTACTCTCCTTTTTGCCTCCAGACCAGGAGCTGAAGCTGTACGACTGGTGCTGTAATCGGGCTGGCAGTGCCCACCTCTGCGCCCGCTACAGTGAGAAGAGGCCAAAGATTGGCTGCGATGGATACCAGTCACCCAGCACGGGTGGGTTTGCAGCTCATGTGACCTGGGGTGATGCTGTCTTGGTGCCCAGGGCTGGGAGGGGAGTGGGAATGTCCCAGCCTCCCTGTGGTTAAGGCAGCAAGAGCCCTGAGCAAATAGGGGAAGGGTTTTGGGGTGCTCGTGTGCAGGTTGTGCCATGCCATGGGCTGTGTGGGGTTGTGGGGACATGTCCCTCAGCACATAACCACCANGTGCCCTGGGTTGTGTGGGGTTGTGGGGACAACAACCCTGTGCTGAGGTTATGTCCCTCAGCACATAACCACCAACATAGTCTGGAGGTAATTCTGCTGGGAGGTGAGGAGCACCACAGCAAATGTCGTTATGGTATAAGCTGATGTGGAGCTTTCTTGCAACCCTCAACAGATTCCTCTGAGGAGGCAGAGAATGACTCAGATGATCAGATAGGTGAGCAGGATTATGGGGTCTCCTTTCCCTCTGTTCCTGTGCCCCCGCAAGAAAATGCCCTGGGGCTCCCAGATTGCCCCACAGGGAGAAGGTGGCTGAGCAAATCTCATTTCTTCTTTGCAGATGGAGAGGACAAGTAACTGGGAGGTTGCACACCTGCAGCATGCTCTGGGCCATGGCTGATCCTCCAAGTCCTTTGATCTGCTCTTCTCCTGTGTCCCCTCACAGAACCCATCACCCCTGCCCACCACGCAGGGCAGCTCACTTGGCCAGTGCCTGCAGATGCCTGCCCTGGCACAAGTTCACATTTCTAACCCAGACATGTCCCAAGGATTCAGTTGCTTTAGTTGCCCTTTCCCAGCTGCAGCTGTGGGGCAGAACTGATGGGGAGGTGGGCAGGTACCCCCCCCTGTACACACCACCCTTGTCCTTCCTGCATCCCACTGTGCTCCCATGCTGCAGGGTGAGGCTGGATCCCTAGCACCAAGGGAAAGGGTTAAACACCACATATGGGTTGACTGTGGCCAAGCCCTTAAATACCAGGGTGCACCAGGCTTGTCCTGTGAGCCAGTCCTGTCTTGTCCCCCTCTTCTATTTCCCAGCCATCCCTCCCTGGGTGGTCCCTGGGCCCTGTGCTCAGGAGAAGGGACAATTCTCCAGATCAATACGTCTGCTGGGTGTGTGAGGGCAAAATGCAACCCCATGATCAGAAATGTTGGGAGAAAAATAATTTTTTGTGTGTAAGAGAACATCTTCCTTTCTTAAAAAAATAATAAATCATTGTCAAATCTTGTTTGTTCAATAAGACCTTGGAAGGATTTGAGTATCACTGACCCTGCAGCAGCCATGTCCTCTGCCAAACTGGGGTGGGAAGCAGTGACGGGGCAGGCTTGGAGCAGCAGGGTTACAGGATATTTCTGTTCTCAGCTCTAGTGGTGGAGATAGAGCTAAGCCAGGGTCTAGGGCAGTGAATAGGGTGAGAGTTGGGGGTCTGATGGGTCTGATATACCCTTCTTGGATCAACATCTCCCACTCATCAGGGCTGAAGGGCTGTGGGATATTTGTGGGCACCAAAACCTGACCTGTGTGATCTGAGCCACTGTAGGCAGTGTCCATAAAAGCAGTGTGAGGAGACTTGAAGGTGTATAGGGAAAATTAGGGGATGATTCCACCAGAAAATTTACATCCATATTTACTTTGGCTCTGTGTATGGGACCAGCAGAAAGCAGGGACTTGAGGGCTCAATAACAGCGAAGCAGGGCTGGCGTAGCAACCCTTGAGGTGCAGACAATTTAACAGCAAGGCAACATTTTTGGTTTATTCTATTTGGTTCCTAAGGGATTACAATCACTGCATTGGCTCACCTGACTCTGCTCTCAGGGCCTCTGCAGGGTCTGGTTATATTGCAGTAACACATACTCTGGGGCAGGCACATTCAAGAATGATCCCAGATGTCTCTGCAGGTCCTCAGGGGAAGGTGAAATCCTCCTGCCTTGGTCACCCAACATAAACACACATTCAAAAAAGCACCTCCTCCAGAGTGAATCCTTCCAGAACCCAAAAGGCAGCTGCCTGTCTCCTGCTGCCCTGTGTTGCTGCTGCTGGAGACCTCGAGAGCAAGCGGCAGAGCAGGCAGGAGTGTCTGGCTCCTCTGTGAGCCTGGAGGTGCCAGAAAAGGACTGGAGGAAAGTTAGGGCTGCTGAGGGGACTGGCTTGGAGGCATAACATGGGGTCTCTGGATTCTTATCTGTAAAGGAGGAACAGGCCATGTGTCAATGTGGCATTGGCTCTGAGCTTTGTGATGAGCTCAGACTGGGGTGTGGATCCCAGTGCTGCCCAAAGCATCGGTGATGCTTCAGGATGAGGCACAGCCCCTGAGCACCTTTGAGGCACAGGGCCAGGATTCAGAGCCCAGCCCAAAGATCCCCACCCCAATACTCCACGGAAACAGTAACCCCAGGGCACACCTGGGCTGAAGGGTCAATGGCCTGGAGCTGCAGTTTCAAATGCCTTTCCAGGGAGTGGGAGATGGTGGGCTCTTCTTGCTCTCCTGCCATCGTTAAAGCTGGAGCAGGGAAGATGATCAGAGCTTGAGGACTGGGATGAAGCAGAGCCTTAGTGGGGGGTTTCACAGGCATGTACTCACAGGAGAAGGGCCGTGTCCTCCACAAGGTCTCCTTGGCCCTGAGAGGGGGGAACAGAATAGGGAGAACATGTCAGCACAGGTCAGAACCCCTGCCTGATGCCGTTATCTGTGTCAGATGGCAAAGGGGAGCCGTGACTGACTGTAGGGGCGAGATGGGGCTGTAAGAGGAGGAAAAACTCCAGTTGTGCACACACAATTTCTTGCCTTGCCATAAGTCCAAATGAACAGAAGAACTTCCCAGAGATCCCTGACTCCAGGGCTGGCAGGGAGCTGAGAGCAGGGGCAGGACACAGCTCTGAACAGAGCCAGGGGCTTGGGAGATCCCCTAAGTGTGGATGACACTGGAGGACCAAGGACTGGGAAGGAGTCCTTCCCCAGGGGGGAAGGAGATGCTGGTTCTTTCACCCCAGCCTTGCACTTTGCCATTCTTCTGTTAACTCACTGCTCTGCAGAAGAGCAAGGTCCAATTCTTAAACCACTTTTCCTCACTCCAGACCAGCTCTTTCCAGACCCACATGAATTGCAGTGGAAATAATTTGGGTGGTATGCAAATTAAAATTAAATAGAAAGCCCATCTGTAACCAAGTATTGGGTGGGATGAGGAAGAAATGCAAAGGCTCCCTAACAGGGGGGAAAAAGGAAAGCTAACATTCAACCCACTGATGCTATTGCACCCCTGAGCAGCAGATGTCTGGAAAAAGGGATGGAAGATATTAAAAGGTCACCCAACCCCTCTCCCAGGCCAGAGTTCCCCTGCCCAAACCAGATGAGTTCTACCAGTGGTGGATCTTTCAGATGTGGATTTTCAATCAGTTTTTCTCTCTGACACCCACCCTGCCACAGGCCCAGCCCACAGCTCACCCCTGGCGCTGGCGGTGCCGGTGGCAGAGGCGCAGGGCCAGGCAGGCGATGGCAAACAGGAGGCAGAGCAGAGCCAGGGCCCCCAGCAGGATGCCGAGGAAGGCAGCCAGGCTGATGGCCAGCCACTCACACTGGGCTCCGGCCGGGGAGTAGATGGAGAAGGGCAGGCACCTGTGGATGGGGAGGGAGGAGCCGTGATGCCGTGGGAGAAGCAGCTGTGCAGGGTGGCCTTGTCCACCCGGGGGCCGCTGCTACCTGCACGTGGGTCCCTCGGGCAGGTGCTGGCACTGGCCACCGTGCTGGCAGTAGCCCATCTTGCAAGGGGAGATGCAGATGAAGCCAATGGTCCCCATGTAGTGGAGCTGGTAGCCTTTGTAGCCGTACAGAGAGCAGGGGAAATAGTCCCTCAGCTCATCCACTGTCACTGGGGAGGGAAAGCATATGGGTTCGGCCTTGCAGCAGCACCCCTTGATGCTTTCCCGAGCCTCCTCAAGCTGGATCTATGCCTGGAGTTGGGAGGCTGCACACTCACCTCCCCCATGGGTGTGAACCGATCCCTGGGGCACACAGGGTTATAGGGACAATGGGGACACTCCTCAGCTCAGTGCCGGGAGCAACTCACGCTTCACCAGGTCAGTGATGTTGTCCTGGTGCAGGCGCTGGAAGAGGAGCCCCGTGCCCGCCTCCCGCCGCCTCCTGTGCCCGTTGAAGGCGCCGGTGATGGCTGCGGGCAGCTCCTCGTTCAGGAAGCGGATGACGGTGCCACGGCTGTCATAGGCAAACTCGGACACCACCACGAAGGTGAAGCCATCGCTGTCTGTTCTGCAGGGAAAAGAGAGAGCTGCTGGTGGAGCTGCTGCTGCCTCCCAGTGACTGAGCCTCACTGTGCCTCAGTATTCCCATTTGGGCCATGGTAAAGAAGGGACGAGGCAGGAGTGGAAGGTGCCAACTGGCTTGTCTCTCCAAGGGTTTACCAGCATCAGCGCTGGAAAAGCAGACTCTGAGCTGGGGGAAAATGCCCTTTGTGCACCAAACTCTCTGGCCCCACACTCAGCCCTGCCCCACCAGATCCTTGGAGTGGTCATGGGATGCTTCACATCTGACTCACATCTCGGTGATGTTGGTGTTGTTCTGGAAAGCCTTTACCTCCAGGGAGTCCAGGATGGTGGAGACCTGCAGGGGGGGAAGCAGAAAGCAGAATGACACCAGCATGGGGAAAGGTTGAAGAGTGATGCAGGTGTTGTGGCCAAGCACCAAGGATGCTCTGCCTTTGGTTCATTTTCTCGGGACTTGGCACAGGGCCAGGGCTGCAGCCATCATCATGCAATTGGCACTTCCTCCCTCTGGGCTTGTGCATCTGTTGGACCCCCAGAGATCCCATGGGAAGGCATACAGAGGCACGGGCACCCCCAGCTGCCCTGCTGTCCAGTATGCCAACGTGTCCCCTGCTCTGAGCCCACCCCCTCCAGTGACCTACAGTGCTGTTGACTTCCTCAACAGTGGCATTTTGCAGTGTCTTGATCCTCATTTGGATGCTCCTCCGAGGGAGATCTGCTGGGGGAAAGCCACAGTGGTGGCTCTGGCATCCCAGGACCAGGTTGAGTGGGGTTGGGTTTCACCCCACACCGGGGACAGGTACCCACCTGTGCTGGGCAGAGGCTGAAAATCCCCTCCTGCCACCACGCAGTGCTGGTCGGTGAAAGCTGGGGGGCAGGTGCAGGTGGGGGCGCAGGTGATGGGGTGAAGGTGGCAGCGTCCCCCATTGCTGCAGTAGCCCTCAGGGCAGGAGTCACAGGCTAAGCCACAGCCTGGCCTCTCACCTGTGCAATGGAGAGCATGGTAGAGGCACAAACCTGGCTGCAGGGCAGAGCCTCAGCTCCCTGAGCCGTCCTCAGCTGCTCCATAAGGCCTTTCTTCAAGCCAAAGCATGGCTTTTATGTGTTAGGAGTTTTAGTATAAATTCAAGGAAAAGGCCCACTCCCCCTCCTTCCAGCTGAAGCCATTTGCCCTTCTTAAATCCCAGCATTAGAGCAAGAGCAAAAGTCATCAACTCAACCCCACCAAAGCACTCTAAAAACAGAGCTTGATTTAGCCCCCAGCCTCCACATGTGCATTTGAACTTAGCTGGGATGAGAATTTTTTTCTCAAGGAGAAAAGTTGCATGGGAAAAATTTCCCTTCCCAGCGGATTAGTGAGATCGACAGCCTGGGAACACGAGTGGTGGCTGGACTCTGGTCCCTTCTGCTAATGACAGCAAGGGCTTGGGCACAGAACTCAGCCAGCTCCCCCTTCTCTCCTCTCCAGCCGGCCTGGGTCCCTCAGGAGTTCTCTTCCACAGAGCCTGGGGGTGATGAGGATGAGGACCATGCCTCCCCTACTCACCCTGCTCAGTGGCCAGGCAGGAGCAGACATAGCTGCCCACAGTGTTGGTGCAGGTGCTGTTCCCCGGGCACTCCATCCCCTGGGCACACTCATCGATATCTGCCAGGGCAATGCACCATGGCACCGGGACAAACACCTTGGCTGGGCTCCCAGTGGCCATGGTGTGAGCCCCTGTCACCTGAGCAGTGCTGTCCATCCCCTGTCAGGCCAGCTGGGCAGGGGCCACAGCCGCTGAAAGGGTCACATCCCACACCAGGGAAGCATCCCTGGGAGCAGGGGTCTGGAGGATCCTGGCAGAAGGCACCCAAGTAGCCGCTCTCGCATCTGCAGGCTGCCAGCTGGGAAGGGGACAGTGACATTGGCTTAGGGAAGGTGAGGAGGACGGGTGGACAGAGAAGATAGCCAGCACAGCTGGCATGGGGTCAGGCACAGTGTGTTGCCAGAGGAGCTTTCTGGCACACTACCTGCAAGGAAGACTCCTTGACAATGACAGTGTTGCTATAGTCACACTCCTGGCTCCTGCTGCATCTGCAAAGGGTGAAGCGGAGCTGGAGGAGTGCAGAGATGTTGTTGGACCCAACAGCCTCCAGGTTGATGGTAAATGGGGCTATCCTGCTGGGCTGCCATAGCAGGGTGCCATTCTCTGCCAGGAGGAGAGGTGGGAGTTAGAGATGGCAGAGGAATTCCATCCCACTTCTTCCCATCCCAGCTGCTCCATCTCTCCTTCCTTACCTGATATGTTGAGCTCTGGTGAGAGATGGGGAATGAAGTGTGCACCTGGCCCCAAAGCATGGTACTGCGTTCTGACCTTCTGTGTCCTGAAGGCATTGATTGACGCATCACCAGTGATGACAGGAGGGAAGGCATCTGAGGAAAGAGCAGCCCAGCACACATGTGGCCTTGTCACTCCTTGGCTGTGAGTCCCTCCTCTTGAGGGTAGGACCCCAGGCAGATGCTGTCATGGCTGCCCACCAACAAGGCCCTTATGTTACACAGCATGGTGGCATCTCCCAGGTTTGGAGTGAAGCCAGAAATGAAGGTCCAGGAAATGCAATTCCAAAACCTTGGTGGCAACTGTCCTGCTGGTGGCATCTCCCAGGACTGGAGACAAGCCAGCCTGGGCAGTGTAAATCCAAGACCTTGGTGACTTCTCTTCTGTCTCATATGAAGCAAGAGAGCCCAGGAAAGGAGGAGGGCACTGCCCAGTTACATCCAAGCCATGCTTTCTCAGAGGTGAGGATGTGCTGCACTTACTGAGTGCTGTCTTCCTCTGCTGGAAGTTGGCTGCAAGGCTCTGGGTAGCCAGGCCCAGGGCCAAGTTCCCTGTGCTCAGCGAGTCATAGATGCACTCCTTGCTGCTGTGACACTGCAAGGCTGCCAGCTGGTACTGGCTTTCATTCTCCTGCCGCAGCCGAGACAAGAAGAAGGGTGTGAAGTTCAGTGCTGGTGACTCCAGAGGGTGAGTGAACAGGCAGTGCTCCCCAACAGCCCCTGCAGGACAGCACGCCATGGGTACAGGCCATTTTAAGGTTTGTTGTATTTTAGGGTTCCTTTCCACAGAGCAGTCAGGACACCAAACACCTTCCCTTGGCATTGCTTTTGCTCAGGCAGATGTTTAAATATCTCAAGCCAAAGCATGGCCAGAAGGTGCAGAAAGGAGAGGATCATCAAGCGCGATCCTAAGCCTGGACTTACAGGTCATCCCATAGCTGTAGATCTCCTCCTCACTGCTGTTCACAGGGATGCTGGTACCATTTGGCATCTGGAAGTCATCTGCAGGGTCACGGTCCCACACACCTGGTGGAGCATCACC
Organism: Pycnonotus jocosus; assembly: GCA_013400435.1. Taxonomy (NCBI): domain Eukaryota; kingdom Metazoa; phylum Chordata; class Aves; order Passeriformes; family Pycnonotidae; genus Pycnonotus; species Pycnonotus jocosus. The sequence continues at coordinate 28,359 of VWYP01009342.1, forward strand.
ACAGTGCTGGAATCCCCCATACCAGAGTTGACCTCCTCTCTGGTGCTGGCCAGTATTTAGTTTATACCCAGGTGTCCCTTCCCTCACAAGCACAATTCCCCAGTTTCCCAGTCTGCTCTAGAGTGGGAAGAGAATTTTCGCCCCGGCTGTGCGGCGGTGCCAGCAGCCCTCACCCAGGAGGCCCCTGGTGCTGCCGCGGTAGCGGTCGGGCAGGCTGCAGACCATGCTGAGCATCCCAGAGGCGGCCGAGACAGAGACAGCGACAGTCCCATCAAAGACAGCTGTGACAGAGGAGGTGTTGACCAGCAGGACACCAGGGCTGTAGTAGACATCATCACGCAGGTCTGCAAGAGAAGGAGAGCACAGAGAACCCATGCAAGGCTGGGATCTGAAAAGACAGCCATGGATTCCATGGATTCCCATCCACCCCACCCAAATCAGAGATAGGTGCAGGTGAGAGACATTTAATGGATCTCAGGATGGCTGTCCTTGCACTGGCAGGGCTGGTCCCAGGGAATGGGGACATCTCTGGCTCCCCACATACATTTAGCATTTAACAGCAGATCCTGCTCACCTTCAGAAAACAGGATGGTTTCATTGTTCAGGAGGACTTGGATGTCATCCTGGCTCCCCAAGGTCCACTCAACCTGAAAATTGTGGTGGATGTCCCAATCAGCAAGCCCCTCTGCTTGCCCCTGTCTGCTGTCCCTCCATGCCAGGACAATTGCTAACTCAGTCCTCCTCCAGCCCAGGAAGGGAGGCTCAGCCCTGGGGGCTGTGTTGGTGTGTTCTTCATCCCAGGAGACACACAGTACAGCAGCTTTGATGTTTGCACAGAGGAGGACAGCCAGCTACCTGTCACCACTGGTAAGGGGCACACCCAGGCCACCACCACTGCTCAGCTGACTTTGTCAGCATGGAGAGCTGTGCTGGGGGCTCCCAGCTTTGAGCTCCCTCCTCACACTATTCAATACCTGTTCTTGGTGACACCAGGACATTCTGCTTAATGAAACTAAATGGGTATGGGGAGCAATTCTACAAAGTCAGGAAGCACAGTCACTTGTGCTAATGTGTCAGGACAAAGAATGTGCAATGAAAAAGGTGAAGCAGACCATCTTCCTCCAGAGTCTCTAGCTCTTGCTGGCCTGTTTGCAGGAGGTGTTAGACCTGTACCTGGTGAGTATTAGTCCATTCCACCACTAATGGTACTTTGCTGAAGTGGCAGGGGGTGGCAGGAAAAGGAGAGGGGATAAATCTTGAGTCCCATCCACTTGTAGGTGATGCAGAGGTGATGCCCAACTTGCCAGAGAGGTCTCTCCCATTGGAGACTAAAACTTACACCCAGGACACTCCTACTCACTGTTGTGGTGGTGTTGGAGATGTACTGGGCAGCAAAGGCCACAAAGTTGGTGGCCTGGGCCATGCCAGTCTGTGCTGTGCGTCCCTGCAAAACGAAGCTGGTCTGGGCATCACTGGCCAGCAGCAGGACAAAGTCCCCAAGCCCATTGAAGGTGTAGGTGAGTCCATCCAGGGTGGTGATGTGAGGGTCCCCAAAAGCACCAGCTGGGGTCCAAAGGAGATGGAGATGTTTCGGGCAGAGGAAGAAGAGCAAATGCTGGTGTCATTTCAGAGAGGAGAGCAGCCCCAGAGCTGCTCAGTGGTGGCTCAGCAGTCCCCACTGGCATATTGCAAAGTGTGGCTAAGGCATGGGGTCCAGGCACAGTTCAGTGTCCTGGCATAGCAGAGGCAGAGCCTGGGGACTCACCGGGGGTGGGTGGCACATATCCTTCACAGCCAACCCTTGGTCTCTTCTCAGCAAACCTGGCACAGAACAGGGGCTTCCCCACACGCCGGCAGCACCAGTTGAATGCTTCCAGCTCCCTGTCTGTGGAGGAATGTGATGGGATGTGTCAGGGCCCTTGCTCTGCCTGTGCTTGATGCTTGGGGTATTTTAGGGTGAGGGAATGCCAGTTACCACTTCCAGTGGCAGCGCGGAAGGGGAGGCTCCATGTTCTCTCCTGCCAGCCTTCGAGCAAGCTCCGACCATTGTACAGACATCGTACCCCAGCTCCAGCTGGGCTGGGGGACACAGTGCGCAGCATCCTCACGGAGGTGTCTGCAGGGCCTGAAATAGTGGGGGGATCACGGCCACCCCCAGAGCAAGAGGGGACCATCCCCCCACCCTGCAGCTGGTCCTGGGGGCCTGTCCTTGGCACCTCTGCTCCAGTGGTAGCGGGGATCCAGCTCTGCCTGGGGCCTGGAGCAGGGGCACGGTGGCAGCTGGCTGTTCCAGGTGGCCGGCGCTGGCTCTGTGTCCAGCCACGCCAGGCACTGCAGCCTGTAATTCACCCGCGAGCGACTGTCCAGTCTGTAAATCCACAGCCCACGCACATCTGGGGGAGCAACCAGAGAACACCCGCTCAGCCAGGGGCTCTCCTCGTGCTGAGGGATCCCGTGGGACAGCTGTCCCTGGCCACTGACCTCACACGAGGTCTCCAGGCTCCCTCTAGAGCCAGCAGGGCTGTGGCAAGCCACAGGAGGACATGGGACACCCACAGTCTGGTACTGGTGGCCAGCTCTTTCTCAGTGGCTTTGCTGGCCCATCACCTCCCAGGGATGGGTGCTGGGGACATGCTCCTGGCACAGAGCACACAGCTCCTTCCATGCCCACCCACCCCAAAGACCCCACCGGTGCCATACCAAAGCCCATGCTGCTGTGCTGGTCTGGTCGGTACTTGACAGCTGGTGGCTTCTGAGTCAGCTTGTTGTTTTGGGCATAGCCATTGCCACTGTGTGGAGAGAGGAGGTTTGAGGTCATCCTTCCAACACAACCCTCCTCCTCTCCCCACACAGCAGTTGGGGTAAGAGCTGCTGTAGTTTGCAAGAGAAAGGGTTTAAATGCAGCAGGGTTGCTCCAGGAGTGGGAGCTGGGCTCTCCTGGGGATAATGCCTCTGACAATCTCAACACAGTGCTGGACCAAATCTCTGCTGTCCCAAAAGCCAGTGACACGAGTGCAGCACCTGGAGAAGCCGATGAGCACGTTGGCTGCAGCCAGCTTGGTGTAGTCCCAGCGCATGCCACCGTCCTGGTAGAGCAGCAGGGCGAAGGAGCGGATCCCATCCGTGGTGAGCACTGCCTGGTAGGTGCTCGTCTGGAGGAAACCAAGGCACCCCCTTAGCACTCCCAAAGCCTCCCCTGCTCTCCCTGCAGCACAGACTGAGGCAGTGGGACTTGAAACAGCCATCAACACTCCTCTCTGTCACCTGGGTCCCCCACTGCTCACCTGAGTGTCATCCCTCTCGGATGGGTATGCTGGAGCTTTCTCCCATGTCACCTTCAAGGTCCATTTTGCCACATAGGGGATTTTCAGGTATTTCTCAATCTTTACTTCCACATCTTGGACAACAGAGTCTTGGGTAGAGCTGAGTGTAGAGTACTCCTGCCAGATGGCAAGAGAGAGAATTAAATGAGCGAGCCAGGAATTGGTTTCTCCCAGGAGAACACCTCTGGTGGCGCTCACCTGGTACCAGGTGGTGCCAACACCCTTGGAAAAGTCTGCATCATCCCAAAAGGCAGCCACCATTGGCAAGCTCTCCCGGCCAGTGAAGCCCCGGGGAGGGGGGTTGGGGTTGGATGGGACATAGTTGTCCGTGGGTGGAAAAATGATCTGTCCGTTATCTGTAAACTAACCAAAAGAACTTGTTATTTTAAACTGACTGGGATAGCTTCTAGCCTCCATGGGTGAGGAGAAACCAACCATTTTAAATGTAAAAAAAAAAAATCAGATGAATTTGGTTTCTGCTCCATTTCCAAGTTTGTTTGTTTGTTTGTTTTACCAAAAAGGCAGCACATCCATTATGTGCTCACCAAGGGGGGGCACTCACATAGAGAAAATCTCGTAGTGACTTCCCAAAGGGAAATCCAATTTCTGGCTTGAACAGGGGTGAGTTAAAATCCACCATCCTCTGGACGTACTCTTGGTCTCCTACTTCCATGCCAAAGGGGTAGAGTGGGGTTGCTGGCTCTGCCATGGTGAGGAGATCAATGAAAAAGGTGTAAAATCATTAATGTCTGCTTTATCCATCCTGCAGCCAGGACAAACCAACCTGTTTGCTGCCAGGATGCTGTGCCTGTGCTCTGATTGACTGTAACCCAATTTTCAACCCACTTTTGGGATGCTCTCAAATGCCCTCTTTTGCCTTTCCCCATGAATCTGGCAGCCCAATGTCCAATGCAGATGGGATACCCTGGACCAGCTGTACCCTCATCCACCACAATGCTTGACTGGCTGAAAACCCCTTTCCTACTCTTGTCCTTGGCAAAAAAAAGAAAATCTACTTACTGATAAGCTCATGGGTGGGTTGGGGCTCAGATGCAGGAGTTCTGTGCCCAGTGGTGGTGTGGGCAGATGTGCTCAGTTTGGTGGATGGTCCCTTCTGTGTCCCAAAGGCATGGGACACAGAGGTGGCAGGGCTGGTGGTGGCTGATGGTCTCACTGGTGCTGTGGCACCTGGGGCTGGGAGACTTTCCTCCTCCTTGGCTGGGCTCACTGGGGCTGTGGATGCAATAGCTGTGATGCCTCCTGCAGTGGTGGCTTTGGTGCTGCCTGCAGTGGTGGCAGTGGTGTTCCCTGCAGAGGTGGCAGTGGTTCTGTCTGCAGTGGTGGCAGTGGTGCCAGTAATGTTCCCTGCAGTAGTGGCAGTGGTGCTGTCTACAGGGGTGGCAGTGGTAGCAGCAATGTTCCCTGCAGTGGTGGCAGTGGTGCTGTCTACAGGGGTGGCAGTGGTAGCAGCAATGTTCCCTGCAGTGGTGGCAGTGGTGCTGCCTGCAGAGGTGCCAGTGGTGCTGCCTGCAG
>VWYP01009342.1:33580-46540 GCA_013400435.1 Pycnonotus jocosus
CTGCAGTGGTGGCAGTGATGCTGTCTACAGGGGTGGCAGTGGTGGCAGTTATGTTCCCTGCAGTGGTGGCAGTGGTGATGCCTGCAGTGGTGGCTGTGATGCTGTCTACAGGGGTGGCAGTGGTGGCAGTGATGTTCCCTGCAGTGGTGGCAGTGATGCTGCCTGCAGTGGTGGCAGTGGTGATGCCTGGAGTGGTGGCATTGGTGATGCCTGCAGTGGTGGCAGGGGTGTTCCATGCAGTGGTGGCTGTGGTGCTGCCTGTGCTGATGGCTGTTTTCTCCTTCCAGACAGGTGCCCCTGGAGATGTCTGGAAGGCAGGGGGTGACATGCTCGCTGCTTGTCCCATGCCGTGGTAGCTGATGGATGTAGAAGTGGTGCCTGTTGCTGACTCGGTGGCAGTCTGTCCAGCTGCTGTCACCCCAGTTGCACCAACACCAAGCAGGGACAAGGGGGCTGTTGTTGCCTCCTCTGTTGGGCTGTGCAGGGTGGGGAGAGGAGAACCAGACACTGCAACAACAGTGCTGGGACCAAGGACGCCCCAGGATCCAAGAGTTGTCTCCACCAAGGGGGAATGTGATGCTGGGGATGGGACAGGCTGCCCACCTCCGCTTGTCTCGCTGTGTGTTACAGCAAGGGATGGGGCACTGCTGCTGCTGGTGGCCCGTGCTGTGCTGGTACTGGTGGCCTGTGCTCTGGCAGGTGGCACGGCTGTGGTGACCCTGGTCATAAAAGTCTCCCGGCCTGTTGAGGTGCTCGGCAGGTTAGCGTTGCTGGGGAATGTGCTGGTGGATCCTGTGGTGGCCAGCATGGTGGCCAGGCTCGGGCCAGTGGTGTTGGAGTCAGGGACATGGGTGCTGCTGGCAGTGGCTGAAGGTGCTGCACCCTTGGTGGCACTCTCAGAGTGAGTGATGTCCAGATGGGCAGTGGTACCTGTGGCACCTATCCTGGATGCAGCTGTAGCCTCCCACACATTTGTGTGGCCAACAGACGGTGAGGTGATCCCAGCTGTGGGCTTGTCCTCAGTGGCAGGTGGTTCTGGTGATGGTCTGGCAGTGACAATTGTGTGGCTGGGAGCTGGCCCTGCTGCACTGGCACGTGGGTTCTCTTCTGTGCTCATCTCCAGGAGCCCCAGCCCCATTGCTTGTTTTGTGGTGCTGCCATCGGGCTGGGGGTCGCCTGGAGCCCCCATTGCTTGCAGTGGGGCAGCCAGGGATGGTGAGGACATGACTGTTGCCATCTCTTGGGGGATGCTGGATGGGGACACCTCCAGAGCCATCCCTACATTGTCTCTGCCTTCCAGGAGAGGGGGAATGTCTGCTTGTGATGCCATGGGGACAGTGACTGCTCTGGGTCCCCCAGGGGTATCTGATACAGCTCTGCCAGTGCCTGGTGCAGTGCTGGGTGATGGCATCTCTGTCCCTGGAACTTCCACAATTTGGGGCCCAGCCCAGAGCACTGGGGTTAATGCAGATCTGGGTGTGACACCAGTTCCTGGAGTTGTTGAGCCTGCTGTGGGACCTGGCTGGCTCTGGCTGGGGTGTGCATCAGGTACAGGCAGGGTGTCTTCATTGTCCCCTGACATTGTGGTGGCACTGCCACTGACCAGTGATGCTGATCCCATCTCTGCTTCACTAATTGGAGTGTTGCTAACAAAGGAGGATGGATGGGTAGCTGGCACAGTCCCGATGCCAAACACAGTGATGGAAGGTGGTGATGCAGCAGCAGCAGCTTGAGGGGCCCTGTCTGGCTTTGCTCCACTGGTGCCTGTGAGGGACAAAGGCACAGCCATGCTGGGAGTGGCTGGAGGAGATTCGCCTGCAGCTGTCTCTGCTGTGGTGGTCCCAAGCCCTGTTGAGAGGGACTGAGGGAGCAGAGAGCCCATGGAGTGTGGAAAGGGCCTTGGAGAGGGACCATCAGGGTCATTGAGAGCTGCATGGGGGGACAGACTCACACTGAGCCTCCCTGGTGCATCCTTGGTCTCCGGGATGGCAGTGCCTGCTGTGGCTTTGGTGCTGGCCTCGTTCCTGATGGACACCAGCTCAGCACTGGTGCTTCCAAGAGGTGGGATGTGCTCTCCAGCTATGACATCCATCGCTGCAGCCTGTGTGCCTGTAGCTTGTGTGGCAGCCTGGGGCTGGATGGCAGCGTTGTCTCCAGGCAGCCCATGTCCAGCAGTGCCTGGGGCTGTGCTGTGGCTGGGGGGAGGCATCTCCCCTGTGCCCAGCACAGCATCATCAGGAAGCTGAGGCAAAAGGGTTGGAGGCAGCTGAGAGGGAGGCCCAGGAGGCTCCTGTGAGGCTTTGTGGTCAGCGCTGGGTAAGGTATGTGTCCCTGGCTCTGTAGCCTTGCTGGTGCCAATGGTGGTAGAAGAAAAGGTGACCTTTGCCAAGGATGCACTTGGGGAGTCTGCAGACACTGGGGCTGCCATGCTGGCTCCCTCTGCAGCTGTGCTGGGAGGACTGGCTGCAGCTGCTGCCATCTTCATGGGGCTGGCCCTGTCCTGAGAGATGCTGGCAGCTGTGGCTAAAGGTGAGTTGGCCTCATTCAGCCCCAGTATGACCTCCTGGGACATGAGCATGGCAGTAGTGTGTGGCTCAGCAGACCTCCTGCTTGTGCTGGGGGATGATGCTGTGCTGTGCTCATCCTGGGGGAGCAATGGCTCTGTGGTCCATGCTGTCACTGGCATCTGCTCCACGGTGACAGCACTCGGGGCAAGACCCACTGTGTGCCCCGTTGGCTTGAAGGAGAGAGGCTGCATGTGCCAAGTGCTGGTGGGAGCTGGAGGGACGCTGGTTGGGTGGCCGGCAGCACCTGGAGAGGAGACCCCAGCCCCTGACCCTGCCTGGGGGCTGCCTTGCATTGCTGGACCCCCAGGGAGAGCTGCCGGGCTGGGAGGTCCCTCCTGCTCACCACTACTTCCAGCTGGGACCAGCCCTCTCGCTGTTGCCTGTGGCACCGGGATGCCTGTGGAGCGAGAGAAGGCAGCTCCAGCTGGATCAACCCCACCGCGGCCCCAGCAGGCAGGAACCTGCCCGCGGCCAGCTGCCTGCCGGCCTTACCTGAGCTCTGGCTGCCCGCGGGGGCGCTGGTCGGGCCGGAGGGAGAGGGGAGCTCTGCCCGTGCGGCTGCGGCTCTGGGGAGCTCCTGGCACATGCCCAGGTCTGAAGGCAGCTCGGAGCTGGTGCTGTCGGCCACATGGGAGATGCTGCCCGACTCGGATAGGTCCGGCGTGGGGACAAGGGGCTGCCCCTTCATCTCCCCGGCTTGTACAGAAGGTGAGTGAGGGTAGCATGAGGGAAAAACCAGCCCGGAGTCGCCATCACCCCCACCCTTCCTCCCTTCTGCGGCAGAACCAACACTAAGAACAGGACAGGCACCTTCCCCCAGGGTGAGTCCCTCCATTTGATCCACCACCTTCCCCTGCTGCAGCTGGGGACCGTGACAAAGCTTTGGCACCCGCGGACAGAGACAGGGCACACCCCGGCCGGGCACTGGGGCTCGACCTTGCAGCGTTGTAGCAGCCGGAGGGTTGTTTGCAGCGCATCACCCGCATGGCATCGGCCATCCGGTCAGCCCGGTGAGAGAGACCTTGGCACTTACCTGGCAGCACCCAGAACCCCCACAGCACCCAGCTCCAGAGCGGCCACGGGCCCCGGCGCCCCATGGTGCTTCTTCGGTGTCAGGGAGGAAGGCGACAGGGCTGCCGCTCTCTCTCTCAAGGGAACGGCGCAACGGGTGAGCACTCCCCCAGGTGGGGGGGACAGGGACACCACGTGCCCTGCCCGGGGCACTGACGTCTCTGTGTCCCCGCAGCCTGCGCTGAGGTGGCAGCGTCCCAAGTTTGAGGACCCACTGATGCTGGGGGCCACATCCATTGTGCCATAGGAAGCTTTGAGGTCCTTCCCAGGCTGACCCCGCTGCTGACACCCCACGGCTGGGTCCCTAACCCCTGGGGAGCAACCCGGGGTGTTCAAAGTCCCTTGGCCTAAAGGCACTGGGACTGCAGGTGGGGACGGGGGTCTCAAACATCTCTGTGAGGGGTGGGTCAGTCCTGGGCTCTGCACCCCCATCCACCCTCCTGGTTGCTGTCAGGCCCCTCCACACTTGGCTGCATGACTGATAACCCCTGGCAGGGGTTGGCTCGTCACCAAGGAGGAAGAAGGAAGGAGCAGGCCACCGCTGGCGCCTTGGGGTCCCAGGTATTGACCCTGCCCTACGGCACTGCCGGTCCCTGGCATTATCTGCACATCGCGGCAAACGCCCACACAAACCCGGATGGCGTGGGGGGGGGATTTGTTCCCGCAGAGGTGGCGGGGCCAGGCATTGCCCTGGGTTGCAGGTCACCTTCCACCAGGGACAGAGGCTGGATGGACCTAGCTGCGTGAAGGCACCCAGTGAGGCCACTGCAGCAAATGTGTTTGCTTCTTCACAGGGTCTCACCCAGCTCCACGATCACTTAAAGAGAGGGAAGTTAAGTCATTGCTAGTGTTGTGCCTTCCTCGCTCCACTGACAGCCTGGCTGTGGAGGCTGCACCTTACAGAGGAAAACAGCAGCACAGAGTCCCAAGCAGTGACGTGTGACCGTGCTCGCAGCAGCACCAGCTCCCTGTCCCCTCAATCAGGGAGGGCCAGGGAATCAGAGCTGAGTGAGCTGTGGGTGCACAGGATGTGGCCAGGTACCATCTGCCACAGGGATGGATCCATGGTCATGCCAAGGTAGCCCTTTCTCACTGACTACGGCAGGGCCTCTCCTCTGAAGCCACCAGCTCTAGGGCAGAGTATCCTGGGAAGCAAGTACCACCACTATCAATGGAGCTGGTGGATTTGGGCACCAAGATCCCTTTCTGATGCTGCTAGAAGGCAGCACTGCAGGAAACCCAGCTAAGAGGCTCTGATACCCACGTGGAGGGGGGAGTGAGCACTGACACGGGCTCTGACCCCACAGGAGCCACCCCCCCACTCCCGCACCTGCTCCCGGCTCTGTCTGCGCGGAGGCACCCGGTTGCACAACACCCCTCGCGTGGGTGGGGGCGACGCCGGTGCCGCCACTCCCTGCCCGGGCATGAGTCAGGCGGCAGCCGGGAGCCGCGGGGCACCGGGCAAGGGGGGCCCGGCTGCGGGGGGCTCCCCTGCAGGCAAGCACTGCCCACTCAGAGCACGCAAAGCCAGGCCCAGCCTTCAAGCGTTGGGCCTGGGGGTGGGATACACTGTGACTAACTCCAGCAGCCCTGGATGGGGAGAACTTTGCACCCTAAAGCAGCCTGGGAAGGCTCAGCAGGAGGTTTTATAGGTGTACATGTCACACAGCTTCCTGGGGATCCCCAGAGTCTGTGCATCCCCTCCCGAGCTTCATCCCACACTGGATCCCAAGGGTCATAGTCCCAGCTACCTGCAGGGAGGAACCAGCACCCACGGAGATGTAGCCTGTCCCTGTGTGTTGGCAGGGATAAACCTGGGAGACGGCCACAGGCACCCTCCTCCTCTCCATAGAATATTTTTATATATATACATAATATATATATTAAAATTACATTTCTCTTTACAAAAACAATTCAACAAGGGGCCAAGGGATGGAGCCCATTGCCAAGGCCGGGGCACAAGCACCCTGGAAAGTCTGTGGCACTAGGCAGGGTCTTTTTTGGGGTGTCTCCACCCTCAGAGGGGGCTCAGTCCAGAGTCCTGCAGCAGGTTGTGTGGGTGGAGGTGGCAGGACTGGCCCCATGGCGAGATGCCTGCTCCGGATCCGATGCAGCTCGCCCCGTCCCCACTGTCACCACCTGCAAGGAGAGGACAGGACATGAGCTCAGGAGGGGTGACAGTGCCAGTCTGCCCATAGCAGTGTGGCACAGAGAACTACCCCCCCAAAAAACATCAATGTCCCTACTTCTGGCGGGTGGCGCTGTAGGGATCGAGGAGGTGGGAGCTGGCCTGTGCCAGGTTCCAGTCGAACATCTCCAGCACCCGCTGGCACTCACCACGGGACTTCAGCCCCAGGCAGAAGAGCTGCTCCACCTGCAAGGGGACAGGGCATGGCCAGAGGGTAACAGGGGTGCCACCACTCTTGCTAGAGCCAGGACAAGGGAACAGGGGTGTGCTGTACCTTCAGGTACTGAATAGCCCGTTGGATGCTCCAGCCATGCTTCTGCAGGGCTGCCTGGCACTCCTCGGTGGTCACACCGTGCACCGTGTCCTGCACCTGGCGGGGAGCTCGTGGTCACAGTCTGCTGCCACCCCTGGGCAGCAAGAAGCCTGTGACTGAAGCAGAGGCCCACCAGGCCCACCAGAACCATCCCTGGTTCTGTCTTCAGGGAGCACTATCAACCTGGAGCTGGGATCATTTTCATCCCTGGGATCTTAAATCTCTCCTGGGCTTTGGTGGGCCATAGTATCCCTAGCCTAGAGATACCAAGGGGACCATAGCAGCAGCCACCTTCCCCCTCCCAAAGGCCTTCAATTCCCATTTTGGCACTGCAGTGACATTTGTGCCACCCTGCACATCTGGGGCTTTCTTGTAGCCAGTCCCCTGGGGTTGAACTTGTGGAAACTGAGGCACAGGGTGAGGAAAGCTCTTGCCCAAGTGAGCGATGGCTACTCTTGCCCATGTGAGCCCACTCCTCATGGATGCTGGGAGATGACACTTACCAGCCGGATCTTGTCAGCAGGACGGCAAACATCTGGCCCATCATAAACAATCTTCTGGAGGCTGCAGGAGGCTTTCACCAGGCACTTGGGCCCAGGGTTGCTGTTGTTGGAGGAAAAGTTGGCCTTGCAGTCTGACAGAGGCTGCTGCACCATGGGACGGACGGTGGCTGTGGTGACCTGGCGGGACGTTGGCACCTCCTCGGGGCTTTTAGCCTCCTTGAAAAACTTCTCATACTTGTCCAGGTAGGCAGGGCGCTCGGGCAGCAGGTAGTAGTGGGTGCTGCTGACCTTTTGCCCATCTTTCACGATGGGCAGGATGCAGGGTCCCTTGGAGCAGTCCTTGCCCTGTGCCTGGATGACCTTGGGGGTGGCGTACTTAGGGTCAAGGGCGAAGCTCTGTGTGGTGGGCATGGGCTTGCCTGGTGAGGTGGAGAGGCAGGAGCAGAGGGCAGCACGTTGCTGGGGGGAGCCCACCTGCAGAGCCATGGGGCTGGGTGTCCGGGAAGTGGGCTGGGACAGTGGGTCCCGTGGGGGGATCTGGGGCGGCCGGTCTTCCTCGCCCCCCGAAGCTGGGGAAAGGTCCCCTGACCAGCGCCCAGGCTCATTGCGGCGAAGGGGCCGGGGTGGGATTGGGACACGGGGAGGGATCTGGGGCTTGTCATCAGCTGGTGCAGCCTGTCCCAGAGGGACGTTGAGCCTCTTCATGCACTCCTGCTGCAGCTCCTCAAAGAGCTCTGTGGTCTGCGTCATGCTGGGCTGTTTGGTCTCCTTGGGAGGCAGGAAGAGATTGTCCTCCAGTGCTGGTCCCCGTTCACCCTCATCCACAAAGCCATAGTTGGTCTTTCCCCGCCGGCTCGGGGGGCTGGTGATAGAGCAGACCTCAATATCATCCTCATCCTGTGCCACATCATCATAGGCAGGCGGTGGGGGCAAGGGCCGGGCATCCCAGTCCACCACCGGCGTGGGGTGGAGAGGCCGAGGTAGAGCCCGTGTGGGGCTCTGTGGTGGGGTCTTGTCCAGCAAAGAGCAGGCCTCCATGGCCAGCTTGGCTAATGATGGGGCTGTCAGCTCCCCTACTGGAGAGGGGCTACCCTGGGGCACTTCCTCCCCAAAGTCAATGAGGGTCACCTCGCTGCTTGCTGGCCCCTCGCTTGCCAGCCGTCCGGGCTGCCGCTCTCCCACCTTGGTGCCTGGTACTCGTGCTGATGGCTTGACTGGTCGCAGACCCTTCCCTGTGCCTGGCTTCTTCAGGCAGAGCTTCCGCAGACCCCCTGGCAGACCCTCCTCCTCCTCACTAACTGGGTCGTAGCAAGGCTCTAGAAGGGGACAAAGAGGGATGGTGAGGATCCCAGCACCCATCATTAGAGTGCAAGAAGGGGCAACTGCATCTCCAAGCCCCCAAATTACCCCATAGTTTCAGCCCTCTTTGCTCCCAAGGCATACCAGGGCACCTGCCCCAAGCCACCCAGGTAAGAGAGAAAAGAAAGGGTGTGAAGAAGGGAGAGCAGCACCCAAAGAAGCCCAACTTACTGGTGAGCAGGACGGTAGGCTGAGGTGGGCGTGGAGGAGGCTGCCCTGCAGAAGAGAGAACCCAAGAGAAGGCGAAGCATAGGGTGAACATAGAAGCAGCAGCCAAGGTGCTCGTTAACGGGGTGCATGCTTTGTTGCGTCCCCCTTCACTGGTGGGGTGTGGGGAGGATGCTGGTGGGAAGCCCCCCCAAAGAAAACTTGTAAGTTTATGGGGATTGGGGCATACGCACAGCATCTGAGTTTCCCCTCTGTGGCAGCTCTGCTGAGATCCCCCACTCTGGGAAGCCCAGCTGTGGTAAGCTGGGAGAGGACAAGGGACTCGGACGAAGGGCAGCAGGGCAGAGTCCAGCCAGGCAGAGCCACCAGCCAGCCACACTGCTGGCAGTGGTGTGTAGCTAGGTGACAACACACCCCATCACCCCAGCTCCCCCTGCTCTGCAAAGTGCAAGTGCCAGCAGAGAGACAGAAAGGAGAGGGTCCAGCCCATCACCCTGGCAGCAGGGTACAGGGATGGAGGCTTTTGTGCACCTGATGGCCAGGAGGAAGGAGAAAAGCCACTCACTTTTTGCCCTCCCTGGAAGCTGTGTAGGTCTGGCAGCACTCGGGTCCACACCTAAAATATCAGGAGGGTCCATGGGATTTCCCAGGTACAGCCTGTGGGGAGAGAGTAAAGTGCCTGGGAGTCAGCAGGGGCCACATGGGACCCCTTGCTCCTCAGACTTGTGCCTTGGGACACCTCACAGCTCCTCCACCACACAGCCACGCTTGGCGAGTATCGTTCCTGTGAGTGCTGGGGCAACACACCCCAGAGGCTTCCAGAGCTCCGGCACAGAGCCTGGTGCCATCCCAGTATCATCGCACCCATCTCCAGCTCCATGTGCCTCTGTGGCTGCCTGCGCTGTGCCCAGGGGCCTGCAAGCAGGGCACTGTGTCCCAGGTACTTGTGCAGAGTGCCCAGGACACCCCTCCAGCACCCGGGCGATGCTGTGCCCGAGGCAGGATGCCCCGGTCCCGCGTGCCGGTGGGTGCCAGGAGGCCCGGGCGAGCCATCGCAAGCCAGGGAGCCGGCGGGAGCTGGCGCAGCCCGAAGGCCTGGGCGTGTGCCGAGCTCGGTGCGTTCTCGGCAGCCCGGGCAGCACGTACCCAGCGCCCGTGCCCACGCAGCGGGGCGCGGGGAGGCCTGCCGGGGCACAGCCAGATCCGCGTGCATGGCGCCCCGGCTCAGCCCTCCCAGGGCCGCCGGCACAGCCCGTGACATGGGGTGCTGTGGAGGGGTCAGGCTGCAGCTGAGGGCACCGGCAGAGCTGTCCAGGGATAACAAAGAGCACTCAGGAGTGTGATCTCAGGGGATGGACTGAGCCTAGTGCAGACAGGCCAGTGTCCTGGCTCTACCCATCAGGAGCTTTCCAGTTTTTGAAATCCCATCCTGTCTCCCATCACATCAACCCCTCACATCCTTCCAGCCCAGTGCTGGTAGAGAACCCCACATGCTCCCTGCCAAGGCGCTCCTGCTCCCTGTCACACAACTAATCCCATCTGGCAGAGAGTATGTGGGACACTGGAGCACAATCACCCAGACCCCTTCCCCCCCTCACAGTCCAGCCTAGTGTCTTCTGATAGAGCAGGGTGGAGAAAAAAATCATTTTGGTGGATTTTTTTCATGTTTTGCTGTTCAAAAAGACTCATGCTGTTAGAAGCGTGGGGACAGGCTGCAAGCCGCGCGCATTTAGCAGCCCTGGGACACCCCAAAAGTGTTTTGGGGTAACGTGGCCACCTCTGGGGTGGTGCTTACTGATGTCTCCCTGCCCCAGGACAGCCACAAATGTCTCCCTCCTGGGACAGCCACAAGCACAGCAGGACCCCACATCCCTAAGGCCATTAGTAGGAAGAGGCAAGGAAATTAGTCCAGCTGCAGGGACCCTACCCAGAGGCACCATTCCCAATCCAGCGAGGGCAGAAAGAGATGCTCCATGGGGGGAAAGGGGGGCAGTAGCCAAGCCGCGTCTTGCTCCCGAGCCCAGTGGGCAGCAGGGAAGGGAGGGAGCAGGCAGAGGATGCAGAGAAGACAAAAAGTTTCTTACTCATCAATTTTATCAGGAAACCCCCAGCAGTGCTGTGGGTTGGTGTCTCCATGGCCTGTGTGGATGAAGCTGTTTTTAAGCGGCTGGCTGATGTCGTGGGCTGACAGCCCTGCCACCGAGGTCACCGTGTTTCGGGGAAATTGGCCCACTTTTAGGGTCCGTTTATTCTGACCTCGCCACCAGTAATTCTCGGCCCTAAGGAATAAAAAGGACCTCGTTACTGATGAGGGGATGGGAGGTTGACACATGCCTGTCCCAGTGATGGGGAGGAAGCAAGGTGACTTGTCCGAGTGCACGAAGGCATGCGGTGACAACTGGGAAGGGACCCTGGGTGCCCAGGATCCCAACCCTACACCGGCAGTACAGCTTTGGCTCCCACCCCACCTGGTCCATGCACCTGGTGGTGCTGGGAATGCAAGTAGTATGGAACAAAGCTCTATGCTTGTGTCCCAAAAGATATGCCCCTTCCTCCTCCTTGCTGCCTCAAGTTACGCAGGAGCCTTGGGGTGATGCCTGCACGAGGCTCTTTGTCACCAATTCCTCTCTGCCCCACGCACTAAAGGATGGCACAGGGAACACTCCTGGCATCTGATGGGGGCCCTCATGAGGGACAGTCATCTGTGAGGTCTTCCTCACTCCCTTCCTATATTATCAATGAGCCCTATGCAGGCTCGTGTGGGCAGGGGGAGATGGGCAGAAAGACAGGCTTAGGCTGTTAATCTTCCAGAGTGGCTCAAGCCACCCTGGGGTACTGGTCCCCAGTTGTCCCCAAGGAGTTCCCCAGGACGCAGCCACTTCTAGGGGAGATGAGGTGGTCACCTAGCCCAGAGGGACTGGTGGGGCATAGGGATGGGGCAGGGAAAGGCATCCCAAGTGGTGCACCCCACCCAGCACTGTGCCAAATAAATGGCTAGCCGACCCTCAGCTAGCCCCCTTCCTGTCAGGGCCCTCCACTCCCCATGGGCAGGGTGTGCTGTGGGCAGGGGACAGTGGCGGTGTGGGTGCCAGCCTGGCGAGGCTGGCACGGGCCCCACAGTTTCCTGGAGTCACCTGTGAGTCACCCCCGGCCACCAGCTCAGCTCTCTTCCTGTTTACCTTCCCGCTGCCGCCAGCCAGCCGCCTTACTCAGCGTCGGGACCCCTCGGCAGAGCCCCAGCAGAACCCAGCCGGTACCGGGCATCCTCCCTCCCCCGCAGCAGGCTGGGGGAGGTGGGGGAACAGCTCCCCTCTCCAGGAGGTGCCCTCCACTCACCCTTCCTGCGCCCCTCACCAGCACATCCCGACGAAGGGATGCTGCAGCCAGGCCATCCTTCCACTCTCCCGGCTCCCAGCCTCGGTCTCACCGAACCCGATCTCGGACCCCCGGCACAAACCCGCTCCGGTGCTGCCCTGGCTCCTCTTCCCGCGACAGCCCCCTCCCACGAGCGGCTGGGTCCCCGGGGGGCTTTCAGGGAGGTCCCTGCCCCTGCCCACACACACGTACGCACACCCGGCGCCCGCCGAACGACAGGCAGGGGCTTGAAAAGGGGTGGGGGGGTGTTTACGGTGCCCCGGGCGGCCTCGGCAGGGCCGGATGAGGCCCCCGGCAGGAGCCCCCCTTCCCCCTGCCAGCTCTGCCCGGGCATCCGCGCAAGCAGCGTGATGAGGAGCGGCTGCTGCCGGGGAAACTGAGGCACGGAGAGGGNCGCCCCGGCTCAACTCCACTCCCGGCAATTCCCGACCGACGGGCAACCTCCAGCCCCTCTTCCCGCTCCATCCTTCCCTCCGCGGCTCACCTGGGGCCGGCGGTGGGGCGGGGGGCGCGGACCCGCAGCCCGGCCGCGATGCGGCGGCACGGACGATGTAGGCGCTCTGGCGCGGCCGCACCGCCCTCCGCCGCTCCTTCCCTCCCTCCGCCGACGCTGCTTCCCCTCCCCTCCCCTCCNGGCCCTCCACTCCCCATGGGCAGGGTGTGCTGTGGGCAGGGGACAGTGGCGGTGTGGGTGCCAGCCTGGCGAGGCTGGCACGGGCCCCACAGTTTCCTGGAGTCACCTGTGAGTCACCCCCGGCCACCAGCTTAGCCCTCTTCCTGTTTACCTTCCCTCTGCCGCCAGCCAGCCGCCTTACTCAGCGTCGGGACCCCTCGGCAGAGCCCCGGCAGAACCCAGCCGGTACCGGGCATCCTCCCTCACCCGCAGCAGGCTGGGGGAGGTGGGGGAACAGCTCCCCTCTCCAGGAGGTGCCCTCCACTCACCCTCCCTGCGCCCCTCACCAGCACATCCCGACGAAGGGATGCTGCAGCCAGGCCATCCTTCCACTCTCCCGGCTCCCAGCCTCGGTCTCACCGAACCCGATCTCGGACCCCCGGCACAAACCCGCTCCGGTGCTGCCCTGGCTCCTCTTCCCGCGACAGCCCCCTCCCACGAGCGGCTGGGTCCCCGGGGGGCTTTCAGGGAGGTCCCTGCCCCTGCCCACACACACGTACGCACACCCGGCGCCCGCCGAACGACAGGCAGGGGCTTGAAAAGGGGTGGGGGGGTGTTTACGGTGCCCCGGGCGGCCTCGGCAGGGCCGGATGAGGCCCCCGGCAGGAGCCCCCCTTCCCCCTGGCAGCTCTGCCAGGGCATCCGCACAAGCAGCGTGATGAGGAGCGGCTGCTGCCGGGGAAACTGAGGCACGGAGAGGGGGCTCCCCTTCGGGAGTACCGGCAGTCAGTGGGGCTTCTGCC
>VWYP01009342.1:61474-115443 GCA_013400435.1 Pycnonotus jocosus
GACGGACGAGCGGATGGATGGATGAACACGGGGGACAGACGGACTCACCACGGAGCAGCCCCAGGCCCCGGGACCCATCCGCTACACCGGGGACGCGGGCTGCCTTGCGCTGCCAAAACGCCTGCTCCCAGGTGAGTTGGAAGGGGCTGTTCCCCGTTCCCTCTGTCCCTGCGGGACTGGCGCTGCCCAGCCGCAGCCCCGGCCCGGCCTCTCGGGACACTTTGCAGAGTTACCGCAGGAAGAGAGCCCTGCCAGGCACGGGCAGGAGCTGCGGGAAACGACGTCTTTCTAACAAGTAAATCATCCCCGGGGGAAGAGGAGGGACCAGAGCTATGCTGGGACAGCCCATAAAGTGCGAGCTGGGATCCTGGAGAACCTGCCACTCATTCAAATAATGCGACTTATGGCGATGTGGTGTTAGTAAAGCAGAAGGCGAGACCGGCATGAGGGAGGACAGCAGAGAGAAACTGAACATATTTAAATGCAGAGCCCCAAACCCGTGCAGTCTCACCTGAGCAGGCCTCTGGGGCTGAGGAGGCAGCTGCTGCCCTCCCTGATCTGCCCCGGGCTTTAAGCAGTATCCGTATCTGCATCTCTACCTTGCCCCACAGGACCTCCAGGATGATGAGGGGCAGGGACAAGGCAGGGGCAAGTGCTGGCTTCCTGGGACACAGCCATCCACAGGTCCATCCAGCTGCCTTCTCAACAGCAGAGACCTGCAGGGCCAGGGGAAACCTGACATTTCATCCTTCTCCCATCATTGACCCATACATCACGGGCTTTTAAGAGTCAATGCTGTGACGGAGAGGCAGGAAGTAGGAAATGAAAGGAGAGGGAGGTCCGGGGGCTTGCATACAGTTGTGCTCTTCCACCTCATTACCAGAGTCCTTATTCCAGTTGTCTGTGATAAGGCAGGACTCAGCTGAGCAGCACGGTGAAGTTCTGATTTGCTACTGCACATCAACTGAGTGGTAGTGGAGCTGCTACATACCAACCCTGATGGAAACAGGACAACAGCCTCCCTCCAGCTGCCCAAGCTCACCCCTGGCCACAATGCCACAACAGCATCATGGCTTTGCAAGAAGTCACAAGAGAAGGTGAGTGTTCAAGCTTCAAAATCTTTATTAAAGCAGACAGCAGGTAATCTAGAACTCCACAAGAGAAGCTGAGTATTCAAGCTTCAAAAATACTTTATTCCAGCAAACAGCAGATAATCCAGGAACAGTTTAGCACCCCACAGCAGTCAAATGCCAGCACTGAGCAAGGCATCCCAACATCCCAGTAGTCACAGCTGTGCTGCCTAGCCAGGAGACAAGCTTTGTCTTTTGTCTCTCTCTGCTGGCTGTAAAGCACAAGATTAGGTCTGACATCAAGATACATGCAAACACCACAGTGAGGACTCCCAGACAGCAGCTCTTAGATACCATCCAGAGAAATGTCACTAGGAATCACTAACACAGACAGAGCTGTAGGAAGTTAAAGAGTTAAGAAAAGTTAAGGAAGAGCAACAAATTGCACAAGCCTGGCATCAGGTTTCTAGGGACAGATGAAAATCCAGCCCTCCAAGCTAGTGAGCGCTGAGCTCAGTAACTAGGCTGGGGGCCAGTCCCTGCCCACTCCTTGTGGAGCTCCAGCTGAACAGTGTTCTTTCCCTCAAGGATTACTGCTGGGGCTCAGGTCACTCACTCTGGTTAGGTTTAAATGCCAGATCAAACTGCAGAGTTTAGGTTAAAACTAAGCTGCAGGTTAGGTTTAAATGCCAGATCAAACTGCACAGTACAGTGCTGGAAACAGGCAGCACAGTTTAGCAGGTGTCACACATCAGCAGCGCTCAGCTTCAGGTCACACAGCAGAGCGGCACCATTAGAAAGCTGCCACTGATTTTCTTCCTTCCATGCAACACCCAAGGGGGCAAGATTGGAATTTCCAGCGAGAACTGGAGAGTGAGCTGCCCATGCACACAAACCAGCACCCTGCCAGTGCCACAGCAGGCCAGCCTGTCAAAGTGTTACAGGCGCCCATCCAGAGCAGTGACCACAGCCCTCTAGACAGCTGTCAGCCCCAAGCCCTATATTCACCTTTAACTCCTCATGTCTTTGTAACTGATTTGAAGGAAATTTACTACACCACAGAGCACACAGTCTAACTAGCCTAGTTTCCACTAAACACTCAAGCACCGCTCCCGTGACTGGAGGCAGGAAGCCAATTCAAGACAGCACAGCTATTTGAAACAGTACAGCCTATGGAGAAGGAAGAGTAAGGATGTACATAACAGACTGAAGTTTGTATCTGCATCACCACAGGAGAGTGAAAAAATAGAATTGCAGGAAATTAATCCATGTTAGATACTAACCATCAAGCTTCGCAGATGACATTGCGTGATAAGCATAGAACAATTATGGGAAACACTGTCCCCGATAATTACGTACACCCATAGTGCAACATATGGAGGTCACTGCCTCCGATATAACACTGTGGTAGGCAAAAACTACCTTGTTCTTTACACATTATGGGAGACACTGCCCCCGATAATGTCAGTTAGGTTTCATGATACATAAGGTACTGGAAGTTTGCAGGAAGCTGCCATTTAAAAAATCGTGCCAATGCCTAATCTGAGTACAGGGAGTTTGTGTTGCCACAGGTGGAACTAGGGCTACACAGCATGGCCCTCTGCTGGGACCAGGGCCAGGAAGGAAGCCGTGCTCCTTGTGAGAGCACACGGCATCCAGAAAGGGGAGCAGGAAGAAGTCTGAAGCCCACAGAGGGGCACAGACCCTGCAAGGAAGACCAATTTCTAGCATTGGTATTTCCAACCAGGTCTTCAGCATTTCAAAGAGTATTTTGGAGTGCAACCTGGAGACTCACTACCAGGTTTGCCAGTTTCTTCCAGAGGGGTGTTTTTGCCACAGAAAGCTTAACTGCTAGTTTTCCAAAACTTTTTGAGGGGCTTGTTTTGATTATTTTAAATGCAAAGTTCCAGTATCATGTTTGATTGTAATAGCAGATGCTGCTTTATTCAAAAACGACAGTATAACTGTCATAATTATGGAAGGCACTGCTTCCGATAATTATCTTCTATAAAAAAACACACCATTTATAGTGAACACTGTCACTGATAAATAAATAAAGAAATAAATATCTCAGTGCCAAATAAGAGCCAACCTGCAAAATGACATCTGTCAAACAGGGTTTGGCCAGCAAGAGACTTCACACAAGGCCCCTGAGCAGCAAGGTCTGAAGTGCCAGTCTGAAGCCATTTCTCAATGCTGCAGGACTCGCTGAGGTGCCAGCCGAGGATACCAAGGGGACTTTGGATAATCTTTGGGTCATTTTCTGTGGGTATTGATACCTGCCTTGGCAGAAGCACGCCTGCAAGATGTCACTGGGACCCTGCTGTCAAGTAAAGGCAGGCTGGGCACTTCAGAGCTTGCTGATAATCCAGCACTTGCGGGCTATTACTACATTGTTTAATTTTTGAACTTCAGCTCTCTGCAGCTTCCTGCCAGAGAAGGGATCTTCATTACAAGTGTTCAGAGGAATCCATTCCCTGTTTTGTCACTAGGTTTAGGTGGCCAACAATTAAAAGCCTGAATAGATAAGGTACCTCCCCACTCAAGGTACCAGTTCAGCAAACACCTGAGCTCTTAGTTTTTAAGTACACTGGAGGCAGGAAACCTCATAAGCAGCTGTACATGACCGGTTTGGACTGTGATTAGGTGGGAGCCTGGTCAGAAGAGACTTCATGGTAATCTTAGTACTGCTTTAAAACTGCCTCCTGTGGATTTGTCAAGGTGAGATTTAAATTTTATGTTCAACTTTGGTCAAAAATGTTTTGTTGCCAGAATATCTACAGGTAAGTAATGCCATATTAGGGAGTGGGTTTCACTTAGGTTTCAGGGAGTTTTGGTTAGGTTTCACAATACATAAGGTACTGGAAGTCTGCAAGAAGCTGCCATTTAAAAATCATGCCAATGCCTAATCTGAGGTACAGGGAGTTTGTGTGTGTTGCTACAGGTGGAACTAGATCTACACAGCAAGGCCCTCTGCTGGGGCTGGGACCAGGAAGAAAACTGTGCTCCCATGAGAGCACACAGCTCTCCTGTACCTTAGACGGGTAATCCAGGTGTTTGCTGTTTCTAGATTTCGTTGTCTGTATTCCAGATATCGCCCACTAAAGCATTGGCAGCCCCTTTAATGGTCCAGGTCGCCAGGGCCAGCTGCTCTTTCACCTCGTTCACATCCACGCTGGTCTTGTTGGCGCTCAGCCGCTCCAGGTTCTCCAGCAGACTCTGCAGGGTGTGGCTGCCTTTGCCGAAGAAGATGTGGCGGAAGGGAGCATCTTTTGGTGAGAGGTATGGGGAGAGGAAGTCGTATTCCACCTGAGCAGAGGAGCAAATTTAGGGTTATACTCTCACCTCCCTAATTTTTCTTTCCTTATCTGGCCCAACACAAGCTGCCAACCTCTGATCCCCACTCAGCCCTTTCCCACAGCAGCTCTGCAAGGGCCAGACCCTCTCTCGTGAGAAAGCCATCATGTTGCCACTAAGCAAGTGGAAGAGACACTAATCTGCACAGTGCCCACAGCCCCGTAGGGAAAGGCCCATCCCAGCACTCTCTTCCTTTGTGAAGGAAGAAAAACCAGTCGAAGATACCCACCTTCATCATCCTGTCATTCAGGGCTCTGCGGACAATCCTGTTTTCCCTGTCACTGTTTGTGATGTCTCTTCTCAGTGCATCTGCAGCTCGCTGGAAGTCTCCACGGGCAAAATACAGCCAGTTCAAGGTCAGCCCCAGTGCCTGCAAGGGAGGAGCTGTTAGCAAACCTGATTTTCTTCTTTTGCTGCTCTCTTACCAAAAGAAAGTGTTGGCTTTTTTGGGGTTTTTTTTTTTTGGCAGTTTAGCCAAGTAGCAGAACAAGTTCCTGGCAGCCTCTTCTGAGGTCACTGTCTACCCACAGTTTCTTGTCGATTTTCAGCAGAGGTTTAAATGAGAGGCAAAACTGCACTATACTGTGAACGATAACCAGGGAAGAAACTGTTCACATCCATTTTCTCAAAAGCTCATGACATCCAGATCAGCTAAATCTGTCTGCCACAGCTACTCTGCCTGCACTGCTCCATAAGTAACATTGATTCTGGTCATACTTTGCTACCCTTTTATATCTAAAGGGGAAAGGTATCCATCCTGCTGTACCCACTGGCACAGGGCCTTATTAGCACATGGCCCCATGATCATCAGGGATTTGGTGAAATCAGAGTCCTTCTAACCTTCACATCAGAATCGAAGTGCCAAAGCTTCTCCTGGAATGATAACAATTCATCACTGTATCTATCAAAGTCCAGGAAGAGCTCATGGTCATGGGTCAGCCTGAGAGCTATCTGTCCAGCAACTTCTGCAGCAGCACGCATGAGAGGATACAACATGTCAGTCTTCTCTTTCAGGTTAGCCAAAGTGTCCTCAGTAGTGCCCAAAAAGGAATATTCATCATCTTCCTGCAGGAAAGAAGGTATTGAAGTTTGCACATAATGCTTTTCCAGTTAGAATTTTTTCATCTCCCACCACAGGTTACTTGCTACCTCCACCACATCCCATCTCCCTGTGCTGCTAAGGAGCAAAGACTCAAGTGGCAAAACTCCAAGGCACTGGGAAGAAAATGGAGCTCTTTTATGTCATCCCTGACAGCTTCCAGTGACCAGAAGGATGTTGTGCTTGTTATTTAGACATGAAGACATACAGACCTTTATCCCCTCAGAGTTCACTGCAGAAGTGCAGGCAGGCAAATCTGACCACCCAGTCTGTCATGTGCTTACAGCACCCTTCAACCCTACCTGTCAGGATAACTCAAGTGTTTTTGGGAAACAAGTCTGACACTAACAAACCCCAAGCATTCCTAAGAGAGGGAGCTGCTATCACTAAGGCTCACAGCTGCACACCTGCAGTAACAGGGCAGGCTGTTGGGCTGATGTTACTCCCAAGCTGTAGCAGCAGACCACAACAGTTTGAGGCAAGTACTTGCTCTGGGCAATATTGGTTCCACAATGCCCTCTGCTTGCTGACCAGCAGGCTGTAGAAGTCTTTCACTGATGCAGCAACAGCTTGGCATTTTTCTATTGCTTTTAGCTTCTGATTGATTGACATCCGAGCCTCCAGAAAAGCAAGTGACCCCTCTCCTCAAAAACCTGCAAGTATTCAGTACTTTGGAACAGAGACTGTAGGCCAGCCTTGTCCCAGGAGCAGTCTTGACAGCAAGCACTGCCACAGCTACCAGGTCTAGAGGCTGCACCTCCTCCCTCTGAGAGGCTCTTGCAAGGACACTGCGCTTGGACAGCACCTTCTGCTCTGCCATCCTGGAGAGCAATATCCTTACAGCACTCTGCATGGAATGAGCACCCCAGGCAAGCACACATTACTTACGTCATAGAAACCAAAGGAAACCACTGGGATTCCAGAGTAGGCCAGAAAAGGGAACGCTGCATTATCCAGATCAAGGGGAATGCTGCAGAAGATAAGCACTGAGTAGTTACCAACTGATTTGGGCACCCCAGGAGAAAAGCTACAAGTTCTACAATTGAAGCTCTGACCCAAGAGAACTCTAGACAAGACTGATGGTGTCCCAACTAAATCCCTGGTCCTGCTTGTCCCTCCTCTGCCACTGGACTTGGTACAAGGCTGCTCCTGTCCTGCAGGAAGGTGTCTGGGCTGCCTCAGCCAGCTTGGGGCAGCAGAGTCAGTGCTGTACTGTTCATCCTTGCCTGACCCCACGTCAGAAGGTGGAGCCCACCACAGACAGCAGAGTACGACACTCCAGCA
The DNA here is from genome assembly GCA_013400435.1 of Pycnonotus jocosus. Classification (NCBI taxonomy): domain Eukaryota; kingdom Metazoa; phylum Chordata; class Aves; order Passeriformes; family Pycnonotidae; genus Pycnonotus; species Pycnonotus jocosus. Next base: position 68,285 of record VWYP01009342.1, read on the forward strand.
GAATCCGTATTGTTTGCTCCTTTATGGAGATCTGCTTTCCCAGAGAGATGGATGACAATACTTACACTCTCTTTATCCAGTCAGAGCCAACTCTGCTATACAGGTTGTCCGACTCCTTTGCGGGGTCCTTTACCTGCACAGAGATGACAGTCACTGCACTTGTTCTGACCTCTGCCTGGGTTTCCAGGTCCATCCTGGAGCTTATACTGCCGTGCATGTGCCAGAGTCAGGTGTGCTCCCCTGACCTTTCTCCACACTGGCACATCTGCCACTGAACTGTGGCATTTGCTGGTTTTAGATCCTGCATGTGTGAACTGCAATTCCCAGAGCCCAGCTGCTTTCATACAGGGCCCTTCAGAATATCCCAGGTTTTCCTCCTAAATGGGTCTTTCTCCTCAGAGGGTGTCTAAGTGGGCAGAGTGACCCAGTACAGCTCTGTCTGCTTTCAGTTCCTCCTTAAAACCACAGTCACCTTGATCACACCACGGCCCTTCAACTCACCCTCTTCATAGCTGCCTCCAGCAATGAGTACAGCAATGGGCTAGCAGAAATCTTCAAGTGTCTGGAACCTGCAGAAAATGAAAGGGTATTTGACACACTGGCACAATCAACCACTACTGCTAGAGCTGCCCACCCCTGATCTACAGCTACAGTTGCCAAAGGACCTTGGACAGACACAGGACAGTCTACTGGGATTTAGCACAGCTGACTCCTCATGGCTTAGGCTGTATCAGCCTCCCAGCTGCAATGACAGCAGGAGAATAAATGGAGTCATGCCAGTCTTCAGCCAAACACCCACCAGCCACCTCTGAGACAGTTCCCATTCCTAGAGGTTAAGGGATGTCTGTTCAAGCTGTTCTAGTCCCACCCAATTTCAAGAAACTCAAAGAGTAGCAGGTTACCCAGGACTGCAGTATCCAAGTTGATGTAAGTGAAGGCTTTGGCATGCAGCGTGGTGGAGTACCCCTAGAACAAAACAAGTATTTTAATAATGAGCAGAAGTCCAACACCAGGATGTTTAATCCACAGGAAAAACTGCCACAGCCGTCCTGCAGAGCTCTATTAAACAACCAATACCTCCAACCACTCGGTAGCACCAACAGCTCCGTACTCTCCCGCACTCCAGCTAGCAAAGATAATGCTGCGCCGTGGTCTGTAGTCATCTGTAAAGAGAGAGAGAGACTGAGAGGTCTGCCCTTCCCCCATGGAGATGCAGATCAGCACTGCGGGCCTGGGATGATGAATTGCCCGCTCTTCAGACAGCGCCGCTGCTGCAGAGAAATGTGCACGTTGCACGGACACTGTACCCTGCCCCCACATGCTGCAGAACTGTGCAGCAGAACAATGCTGTCTGCATTTCCACTCTGCTTTGTTTAGCTGCCTGAGCCCAGAATTAACCCTGGAGACAAGTGTTCTCACACTAATTGCCACCATCCAGTCCCCAGTGCTCCAGATCATTCAGAGTTCTCCCATTTCGGGCCTGGCTGTCCAACAGACAGCTCAAGTTTAAGGTTGGCATCCTGTGTTATCCAAGGACACTCCTGCATTTCAGCCATATGAGATACAGGCAGGCAGTCCCTTGGAAATGAATGCTCATTGCAGACAAGTTGTATTGCACAAGTAACAGCTTCTCAGAAGCTTTGTCAGATTCCCCACACCTTCTAAAGGACTGCTTTGCAACTGGGCTCTCCAGCGTTAACACACAGAGAGTTAGACCCACATCACCCCCCACCCTCATGCTTTTGTTCACAAATATTTACCATTTTTCACCATGTCTGAGATCACACGGGCAAGTTCCAACAAGATGGCAGTGCCAACACCAGCCTTGGCTGCTCCTGGCCCCCAGGAGTCCCTCTGGGCTCCGAGCACAACGTATCGATCTGTAAAGGAGACAAGATCAAGACCTGAGCTGCAAGCTTTGGATTGCAAATACCATTTATGAGAAGAGCAGCTTTCAGCTTCTGTACTAGGCAGAGAGTCTGCAGTCTGATCCCTGAATCTGGCACACTGAGTGCTTTCATTTAGCCTTTCCCTGGCAGCACGGTTCAGATTTCTCTTTGATCCTCAGGGGAAGGCCTTGGTTCTGCTGAGAAAGAACCGGTGTATGTCTGGGAGCAGCTGTCACATTCCAGTGACCACAGAAGAGGAAGGGTTTTTCTCAAGACTGAGCCACAATGCAGCTGCTGTTACCTGGTTCTTCAAATCCCTTGATAACACCAAAGATGTTCAGAATCTTCCTATCCACCATAACATTGTTCACAGTCAGTTTCACTGTCATCTTGCTGTCGCTGCTCACTGTCACCTTACATCCCATGATATCAGATGTCCAGTCCTGACGGCATTTTTCTCCATCCATTTTTCTGAGAGAAAAAGGAAGAGCCTTTGAACCTTTCATTATCCAGCTCTGACATTGTTTAGCTATTGTGTAAAAAATGCACACCTGCAGCTGCAGGTGCAACCTTGTTCAGGGCCTGCCTAGGAGACAGTTTGCAGTTCTGTACTCCTAATTACGCAGGGAGGGGTAGAATGCAGAGGCCAAGATGAATCCAACACTACACTAAATTCAATCTTTAAGATATGAGACATGGACACATCTTCTCCAGCCAGCTGCAGAACATGCTCCCTGCCACACACAGCAGAGAGCAGCAGAGAGCTCTCTGTCTCACAGCACCTCAGCCTGCAGGACAGGAGAAACACTCACCCAAACAGTTTGGCTGCTGCGTCTCTAGAGATAGTTTGAACAGGAATGTGAGGTAGTCCAGAAGATTCCACTGGTGGGAACTGGGTGTGGTTGAAAGAAGGGAAGCCTGGGGTGAAAGGGTCTCCAGTTCCAAGGTGGGCCTGTGAAAAGCAAGAGGAGTCCTCAAGTCTCACCCGTGTCCAACAGTTTTCATCTACACAAGGGCACTGCTGAGCCAGAGGCCTGCAGGACTGCCCCAGGCTGCAGCCCACAGCCAGAGAGGTTCTTGAGAACAAACAGGGAAACCAGTTACATACTCACATGTCCAAAGGGGACATACAAATCTGCCTTCTTGCCATTCGAGGAGCCCAGGTATATGAGGGCACCAACTGCTCCTTCCTTTCTGGCATTTGCAACCTGCAGCAAAGAGAAACATTAACTGCACATCTGCACTGCAAGCGAGTGAGTCCAGGCAAGAATATGGAGTAATGGTGTGAAGGGTTGTGCTTCTCAGTGTCCAACTCCACAACAGATTTTAACAACTACCTGACAGATACACAAGGCAGCTAAATCCTAGCAGCTGAGCCCTACTCCAGGCAAACTGTGTCTAACATCCTTTTGAGCAGTTAGGACACACTGCAGTGTCTCAGTCCATGACTCTTTCAGCTCATACTTGCTCCTTGGAGCAGCTTAAAATTTAATATTATTTAATTTTGATTATGCTCCATCTGTCTTCCCAAAATGAGGTTAGTCTCAAGACAAGCAGACACTGGAGGCTCATCTTCACATAGAAAATGGAGGCAGAGAGGACCAGCCAGGTCCCTGTTTAACACATCTACAAACCAGCTCTGGTATGCCACTGGTACAAACACTCTTGTAAGGCTAGACACCAGTTTGGAAAGTGGGAATGGTATTGGAGAACCACATTTTTCGAAGCACTTTCTGGCACTGCCTGTGTGAGATGCCTGCAGACCAGCTGAGTGCAGCTGCAAAGGGTCTTGTGCCCCAGCCCCCCCAGAAGCACCCATCTGAGTGTAGCTCTGGGTCAGATATGGAACAGGCTTGCACTGAGAAACACTTGGATCCTTTAGGCTGCTTGGCTATTTGGTTCTGTTCTCTACAGCAGCATTCAAGGCCACCAGCTAGACACAAGGTGCCAGCACTGCCACGTGGTCCAAGGGAAGAGCCAGCAAGTGTCCAAGTGACACACTGCAGCCAAGTTTGAAAGTACCTGGCAACAGCAGCAAGAGGTGTCCTAGAGGCAAGGCTGTTCTGCTTCTAGCAGCCTTATGGCTGTATCTGTTAGCCAGCTAATTATCAATTAATAATTTATATTAGCCAGCTCTGCTCCCAGGCTGCTTCCCAGCCCCACCACTCCAGAGGCCTGGTTGTTCCAGCAAACTGCCCCAGGCCAAGAAGAATGGCACCATGAACAGTAACAAGCTCTGCTCAGCCTCAGTGTCCAGACCTGCATGTGGAGCCTTAGTGCAAACAATCAGGACCAGGCCTGCAGAACAATCCTACATACGTGAGCTCTGCAGACCTGAAGAAAGACATAGCTCTGTGCCTCAAAGAGTAGGAAGCATAGCTTCCTGTTGCCAAGTCTAGCCAGGCTTTGGGGCAGACACTGCTTACCTTCTCAGCAATGGTTATTTTTCCAGTTCTGAAGATCATTATAGAGTCATTCATTGGAACATGCATAGCTCGTATCTTCTGAAAGTCCTCTTTGCGTCCATAGTTCACATAGATGGGTTTGCCCTACAACAGAAACACTGGTTATGAGCTCAGCAGTCCTAAGCCAGTAAGATACCTGAAATAGCCTAGAGTCACTGTAACAGTGACTCCTGTTAACAGTAGGGAGCTGAAGCTCAGCAATGTAAACTGATCCAGTGCAAGATGTCTGTTGGAGCAGCACTTCTGCCAAGGTTCCTGCCTGGATTCCAGCAGGGAAGTTTAAAGTTACTCCTGCAGCTTGCTGCAGTAAGAATACTATGTGGGCCCATTCCTCTCCCCACTCTGACCACCTTGCCCAGTTCTCTTAACTGGGGAGGGCTTTATACACTCCATATCTTAAAGGGAGTTATTGTTTAAGTGTTATTAAATAATACTAAAAGTATTTTTAAGTATTCAGACACATTTCCAGGATCCTCCTGGCGTCACTCACAGTAACTGTGCCGCTCTCGCTGTATGCCACATATGCATCAGGACTCTCCAACACTTCTTCTTTATCCTCTATTGTGAACACCTGGTTCTTGCTACTGTGAAACACAGAGAGACAGCATTATACTCTTTCACATAGGAATTTAACTAGCTCAGTATTCCGAGTCAGTATTGACTGTATTCAGTCTGCGCTCTAACAAATCTGATCAACTCAATGGAGCCTGAAACAGGCAGACTCATTCCAGTACTTCCATGCAAAAAATCTCTGGAGTTGGTCAGAGACATTAATGAAGGCTGATTTCTAGGACAAGTAGCAGAAAGAATCTCTGCTTCCAAGTCTCTCAGTCACCTCCTACGAGAAGCTAAGTAAACTCATTTCCCCTGACAAAAAGGAGCAAGTAAGACACAAAGGTGTGAGCTGTCAGACAACACAATGCTTGTTGACACCCTCCTGAGCTACTGGAGGAGCCACTGCGAGGTGTGCAGCCCTGTCTGGGGGACAAGACAGAGTCACCTGTGCTAGCAGTTTTAGATATAGGGAATCTGCCTTTTAGCTGAGTTCTCACTCAAGTTTGTTTTCTCTCCACTTCCTAAGCATACTTGGAAGAAACAGCTGCCCCTAGAACATCCAGAGGGCTGCTACCAGACCCTCTGGATTTAGAAAGCCTGAGAAGAGGCAGGAACAGTTATTGCTTGGCTAGATTGAGGTTGACTTTGGAGAGTGGTAACTGGCTCACAATTTTCACATCATTTTAAGCAGATATTACACATTTCCTCAAGACTACAGCTATCCATGCTACATGGATGAGATGTTCATCCCTTCATTAACATACCTGCCTTTATCCTGCAGCCTAACGTAGTGCTCATCGTTCCACACGTCATCCAGGCGCAAGCTGGCAAACTGTTCGTGAACGTAGCTGGCAGTGCTCTCATCTTCAGCCTTGCCAGCTTCAAAAGAATTCTTACCTTCTCTTTGCCTGTAGGTAACAGGTGTACATATAGCTTAGGGTACAGCACCAGGTTGCAGTGCAGCCTGCAAAGCCATTTAAGCCTGAGTTTAAAACACGCCACCCTACATCACCTATAAGGCCCTTATTCTCCAAACGAGCTCAAGTTCCACTCACACGCTGTGCCTCTCTCAAAGCTCTAGATAAACTTTCTGGAACTGTTACCTCAGGTTGGCCTCAAGACGTACAGCTGACAGTTTAGCTGACAACATGTTTCTGAGTTCAGGCCAGTATATGATAGGTGGTCCAGGAACCTCTTCTTCCTCTGTTCCATCGTCTGAGAAGTAAGATGCTGTAGGAGTCATCTCACAGTTGCCACTTCCATCCAGACACCTGTTAACCCTCTGCATTCGTCCACGGTAACTCAAGTAGCCGATGAGAAACCCTGTGGACAGAACAGGTATTTCTTTGTGCTGCAGAAAGATGACTGAACCCCATCACACAGCTTTCAGACTTAAGATGCTCTCTGCTCTCACCATTTTTGATGAGCTAGCTTACCCAAGGACAGGCAGAAATATGCAGCCTGACATTTTGCCTGAGCTGGCATGTTTTAAGGGGCATTGTAAATCTGATCTTGCACTTGGCAGAGTCCCTCCAGCACCACTTGGGAAGGAGAATGCTCAATTTAGGCCAATGGCTTTGTTAAAACCTTAAGAGACAAGTACCAAAGCCTTTATTCATCTGTTGACCCACATCTCTACAGAAGTGTTAGGAGTTAATGGAGGGAAAACCAAAACTTCGACATGGACCAGTTTTCCCTTTAGCTAAGTCACAGTTACACCGTCAAACTCCACAATTCTTTGTGCCAACGATGTATCATAAGTCTGAGCTAGACATACTTAGTGGCAAGAGCCTGTGGCCTGGATCCCAGTTGTTGAATTATCTCCCAAAACAATAATGATTCAAATTTAACAACCTTGCATCACATTCAATACTGGAGTCCACTTCATGCAGTTGCCTCCCACTCTTCCTTACCAATCAAAAGGAGGAGGACAGCTGCTATGATTACGAAGCAGAGGTTCTTGCCATTCCTCCGTGGAGGAGGCATGCTGGCATGCAGGTGCTCTGGTCTCCCAATTTCTCCTCCTTCCTCCTCATCAGCAGCCAGCTTCATCTCCACGTGGCTGTTGTCTCCATCTGTTTGCCGGGCAATGCTGAAGCGTGTGTAGGATGTTGGCTCACCACCAAACTGTGTGGAAAGGCAGTCAGTCATGTGATGGAAGAGTTGGCTACACCAGCCTACAGTCCTTGCAGCCAGCTGCACCTGTGCTCCAACCCAAACACTGCTGGTCCATCTGCAGCTGCTCCAGTGCAGCGAGCGTTTGGTCTGTCAGTAAATCACACTGGATGCTTTAAATGCAGTTAAGACTCAGACATAGTGAGGGTCTCCTGAGTCCATTTAGATTCCATTTACCCTGCACATGTTTGGAGCCACACTGATCTGAGTCTAGCCTGGAGTCTGTTACAGATATGAAGCAGCCAATGGCATCAGCATTTCCCACATGACCCCGTGGCTGAGGCTGATTCAAGCAGAAACTCCTGGTCTTAATCAGCAGAGCACAGATTGGACTTGAAGGTGTACAATTTACACTTTGATGAAGACAAAGGAAAGGGAAAGCAACCGTCCATGGCTGTGCCTTTGAGCTACATCCAGTTTGATGTAAATACTCTCATCCAGCACCCTTATAATTTTGCATTAAACTACCTTAAGGCTACCTTTAAATTACACTCTTACACATATGGTAGTATTACAAAGCAGCTAGGTTGAAGAGAGTTGACCCATGGGCATTATGCTACCTCAGCTAACATGAAAGCTGAGGCTACACCTCTTGCACCCACCAACAACTGGCACTGTTTGACAGGTTTTTTACCAGTGCCCAAGTAGAGCTTCCAGTGTGGAGCCCACTCTTCTAAACAGATGCAAGGCACATCCCAGCCCCCCACAGAACAGCAGCCCATGCACAAGGCAGCTGCTCAGATTAACTCAATTCCAGGCATAGCCAGGCACTGGCTGAACCACTCAGCTTCCATTAGAGACGCTGAAATTGCCTGCAACCATGGTTGTGCTGGGGAGTAGAGTGAGACTGGCTGAAAGGCCAAAGGAATAGTTTCGGGAGCAGCACTCTCCTCTGTACTGGAGAAGCAGCTGGTACCAAGCACCCAAGCCCCGTTACAGCCTCAGCAGCTCATCCACAGTTTTCAGCTCACTCTCAAACTACATGTCAGAGCTAGAAGTAAAGAGACCAGATATCTGCTTGCTTGGGCAAAAGAAAACAATGTCATTTCAGACCTGCAGTTTCACTCTGATCCATGCTACCCACAATGAAGTGGCTGCCTGCTCATATTTCAGAAAAGGCAACACTGCAGTCTGTTCTAACACTTCCCCTGTTCAGCTGCTCCACAGCTTGGCTTCCCTCACACTTGAGGCATGTCCTAACAGAGGACATGCCCCAACCCCACATATCCTCCATTCTTGTTCAGAGACCAAACCACCACACTTGCAGTCCTAGCCTCAGGTCATTTCACAATCCAAACTCTCTAGGACCGGCAGGCTTGGCTGAACAAGTTCAGAAGTACCTCCTCCTCCACATTTGTTTCAAGCACAGGTTGTTTCAAAAGCTGGACTTGTGGCAGAATTCCCATCCCCCAAGTAACAATAGAACACATGTTGATTGTCCCAGTAGGCATCTGAACGGCTTCCTCAGCAGCACTTCCTTCTGCAACTTTGTTCAAGGCCCGGCCGGCCCCCCTTTTTTACCAGCTCTCAGAGATCCAAAACTCGATAGCAGTTAATGATAACCCCACCAGCACTGAACCGCCTGAGATACTTCCTTATCATGGTCAGCTACTTCCAGTGACATTTGACTCACCACCCACACAGCAGCACCTCACGCTGCTTGGGCTCATCATCTTATACAATACTGATATGTAGTGATAATTTTTTGAATAAACATAGCTCACAACTCATTAACTATCTTTCATACAGTTCCATCAATACAGCCACCTGTTGCACAGGAACTGTAGCTATACTCAATTCTACAATCCATGTACGTTCAAACAGATAATGAACTACATGAAAAAATATAAAAAGAACATTATACAATCTCATACACAGATGTTATTGAACCTTCCTTCTGCAGTATCATCAGCCCACCAAGAGACGAACAGCATTGGGGTACTGTGTCTTACCAAGTTAGAGATTGCTGCTCTGGCATGATCCATTGCCTTCTGGACAAACGCAAACCAACTTCACCAAAGCCCTAGAAGTTCAGAATGTAACAAGTCAGGTTAGGCTGTTCCCCTGCCACTACATTACATGCCTGAGGTCAGTTACTGCCACCAGTGCACTGCTTGCCCGTGGATATTCTGTGCACACTTCTACAGAAGTCACTACATTAGTGAACCTACATGAACCCTGAATGCAATCTAAAAATTCCCATGGTAATTATAACCTCTAGTGAACACTTTGAGTCTTTCTGTTGAACCTTGGGCATAGTGACAGGTGTATAAATGAGGAATACAGTCTCCAATAGCTAAGTTCAGCCAAGGGTCTTATTAACAGTGGGGACATCTCCATTCAGGGAGTGCTGGCAAGATGCATTTATTCAACTGTGACAATGGACTCTAGATATCTAAGGTTCCTGGGGTCTATCTCAATGGCAGGAAGAGTCCAGCTGGAAGAGGGAAGCAGCACAATGCCATAAGGCAAAGCAGCACACACTTCAACCCTGACAAAAACACTTCTAATACGAACATCCCTCCTAAATGGCTGTGTTCACTACAACTTTGTGAAGGCAATTTCTGTTTTGAAAAGTCTCTGAAAATCACTAAAAGCATATCTCCAAAATCATTTCAGCAACTTTTAAAATTATGAGTTCTATGTAAACATATCTGAAAGGTAAATTGTAACTGATTTACTTCTCCATTTCTTCTTGAAAAAGGTTTGCAGTTTAGTGAATGACCAGATAGGTGCTGAGGTTGGGAGCAAGCAACCTGAGTATGCCCTCAAGCAGCGCTTCTAAGTGGCTCTGGTCTTCAGGTGCACGTGGATTAGCTCTACACCTGGGAGCTCTGCAAGGTTTTACTTGGAGATCAAAGGTTATTAGTGGCCATTGCTTGTTTCACCTTTTATTTAGGGCAAGAACACATGCAGATGTGTCTGTCGGAAACCCCGACAGACCTGAGAAGCCTTTCCCAAGTGACACCCTGAGGCGTCAGGCTCCCACCAGGGCATGAGTGGACTGAGCACGTGGAGAGGCTCCTAAAAGGAAACCGGGAAGGCGCAGGGAAACACAAAGGGCCTGCGGGCATCGCACCTGGTAGGGATGCTGGCCGGGTGCGTGATGCCTCCCCGAGCCCCTCCAGCCAGGCCCCAATCTTTCCGAAATAAAGCAAAGAGAAGAAAAAAGAGAAAAGCCAGCACGTTTGAGCAGCCGCCCCGCGGGGCTGGGCGGCCGCGGTATCGCCACCAGGGCCCAGCTGCGGAGCGCCAGATAAGCGGCGGGGGCGATACGCGGCCGGTCGCGGGCACGTCTGCCCCATCTGCCCTGTCTGCCTGCTCTGTCTGTGTGTCTGTCTGCCCCATGCCCAGCCCGGGAGCCGCGCGGGGCCGCGGGAGCCGCGCTCCCATCAAGGTCAGCGAGCGCTGCCGCATGCGGAGCGGCCGCGTGCGCCGCCAGGGCCCTGCTGCCGCTGCTGCTGCTGCTCCCTGCTCCGGCGCCGCCTCCCTCCATCACTGCTTTCCTCCCTCCCTCCCTCTGCCCTTCCCGCCCGTCGCTCCCCGGCCTTCCGCACCCGCCCGTGCCGCAGCCCCGCGCCCGCTCACCCGCAGCCGCTCCGCCGCCGCCGCGCCCGGCTCCACTGCGGCGCCCGTAGTGTCAATGCCTTTCGCGGCCGGCCCGGGCCCGCCCATCGATACGCAACGCCTCTATCTCGCTAGTCAGAGCCGGCCCCGCCTCCCCGATCCCCTCCGATAGAGTCCGCCACTTAGCACACGGCACCGGGCACGTTTCCCGCTGCTCCCTTGCGGCCTCTGTGGGTCCGTATTCGGCTGTCTGCCCGCACAGCCCACCCCAGGGAGTGTCGCTGCTCTGTGCCCTCCCTGGCCTGGCTGCAGAGAAGCACAGAATCATAGCAGAGACCTCCAAGGTCATCCAGTCCATCCATCAACCCAGCCCCACCACTGTAACCACTAAACCGTGTCCCTCAGCACCAGATGCAGGCACCTTTTAAACACTTCCACGGATCATGACTCCATCACCTCTCTAGGAAACCTATTCCAGTGTCTCACCATCCTAACCGTGAAAAACAATTTTCTAAGACCTAATCTGGATCTCCCACCTCAGCTAAAGGACATTTCCTCTAATTCTCTCACTGTAAGCATGGCCCAAGAGACTGGTCTCCTCCTCACTACAGATCCCCTCCTCGCTAAACCTACTTCCTTTATAAAGAATGAAGCTGTATGCTTTATAAATTGCCTTCAGGTGTCCTTGGTATGATGGAGGAGCTGATTGCCAAGTGTTTCACTGGGTGCACCCCAAGTCCCAGCTTCCCCACAGGAAGGGCTGGAAGTGGGGCAGGGAGATGAGGTTAACAACAATTTGTGGGAGGGCATGCTTGTACCGCAGTAGGAGCAGGTCACAAATTCAGCATTCCCACCCTTTCAGCATTTTGAGGGATGAGGGCAGGAAAAATATTTCCCTCCCTGAGTGGTGCAAACCAGACACAGGACTTGCTCTAGTTTGGGAAGCCCTCAGCATCCTCAGGTCCCAGGAAGTCACATATGCTCAGGGCTGCTGTTTTAGATCTGAATGGGCAGAGACACCTGAGGTGCTTTTCTTTTATGTTGGGCTGCACAGATTGTTATTTTATTTGTACGATGGGAAGTGTGGCAGGTATTATGACTTCCAGCCCCTAAACATAAGAAGTATGGACAGCCCACATTAGGACACAGGCTGCCTGTGGCCCACTGTGAGAGAAAGTCACTGCTCCCAGCCTCAGTCCTTCAGCTCAGGGCACCCCTCAAAAGCATGTCACAGCTAGGGAATGCTTCAAGGTTCGTGTGTGCAGTACTGTGCTCATTTGTCGCTTCCTCATTAGAAAAATAAATCAGTAGGCCCGGATTATTGCCTCAAATCCTCTCCCAGGAAAGAAGGATGGGAGCAGAAAGTTTGTAGTTTGGGAGAACACATGATTGCAAAGAGGATTATGTTTGGTGAAAAGCAATACATTCCTGTGCTGATAAAAGGGGGATTAACCAGACCTGAAATTCGGCGCGGACGTCTGGAGACAAGTCTGTAAAGCGTCTCTCAGGCCGGATGTGCTGGTGGACCTGCCAGTTCTGTTTACCAGAGGGGGTCTGAGCCAGGCTCCAGTGCCCAGGCTCTCTCTTCTCCGGACTCATCCCTCACCAGCTGTGATGATGCCAGTCATGGGAGTGAAAGCTATTGTCACTTGGCTTGTGACTGACTCGTGGGACGTGGTGCTGGCTGCGCCTTGGTGGAAGCTCAGAGCGTAAGAGGGTTCAGAAAAAGTTTAGATCAGCCCTGCACCCAGAGCCCCTGGGTGCTCTGATCGTTTCTCACTACAGCAGCCTGGATGCAGCCTGCTGCTCAGGAAAGTGTAACCCGGGGAAAGCTTTGCCCTGTTTTTTATGTTCCTCCTGGGCTCCTCCCACCAAGCCCTCACCTTGCTTTACCTGTGCACACCGTGCCAGGCGCAGGGCAGCGATTCCACACCGAGGTCCCGCCAAAGGAGGGCCACCTGCAGGAGAGAGAGCTCAGGTTCTGGACGTTCCCTGGAGCAATGCCTCAATGCAAGCAAGGAGGGCGGCAGTCGGATTTATTCCTCCCCGTGGCCTCGGTTCGCTGTGCCTCCCTTCTGGCTATAGCAGGGGAGGTGCTGCACCGTGCCGTGCCAGCCCCGACCTGCCGTGGCAGAGACTTGCTGCAGGTGTTTTCCGTTCTCAATCACAACATGCGTGTGCTGAGCAGTCAGTTCCCCATTTCTACACGTGCCAGGAAAAAGAGAAGAAGGGTGACATTCTAGAAACTCAGACATTTTTGCACCTCAGCTGGTGTTGGCAGTGAAATACCTTAAAATGAGGTTTCTTCAGAGGCAATGTTGTGTACCCTCGAGCAGTGGAGCACCTTTCACCTTGCAAGTGACTGGGAGTTGGCTGGCTATCGGTGCCTGGTGGCTCGTGCCACCTCTCTCAGGGACACCTGCTGTTCACACAGAGCTGCCTTTACTACTGGAGATGTGGAGCCCAGACACTCAGGCTGCCCAGCCTAACCAAAAATCCTTCCAAGGAACAGAGAGCAAAAACTGGGAAATAGATGAAGAGGAAAGAGGATGTAGGATTGGTTACTGCTGACTTCTGATCTGTCTTCCCAGCATCAGGGTGTTCCTCCTCATTGTGGCTTGGCTATTTTAGGAGATGTTTTGTGTCCTCTGAACTCCTAGGGGGCTTGTGAGTCCTCTGACTCGACTCAAATGACTCCACATGCTTTTGTACAATATCTCATGATGTGCCAGTGTCCTTCCTCTGTTTTTTTAAAAACACATGCAGCTCTGAGGTGAGCTGCTTAGACCATGGTGCTAATAATGCCAAGGTGTGAGTTTGATCCCTGCATAGGCCATTCACTTAAGGGTTGGATTTGGTGATCCTTGTTGGTCTCTTCCAACTCAGAATATTCTGTGAAAAGATGCTTTTCCAACAGCTTATCACGAACAATGTTGTGAGGTGACTTGAACACTTCTGTGGCAAGAAATACTGTGACTAACATGGCTCTTCAGTCTGGAAGGGATGGAAAAGCCTAGAACTAAGTTCTGGAGTGTGGTGCTAAATTGAATCTGCTGTTGGGCTGAGACCAAGGGTTGTGGGACATGCAGTGGTCTGTGGGGTGGGAGATGGTTATAGGGCTCCCATTGGCTGTGCACTCCATGGAACAGGGGCTGTGGGGCACTCCAGGCACCCCAATGTGCAGGGCCATAGAGGTTACAGGCATCTGGGGACAAAAGAAAGACTTTGATCTTCTGCTCTGACTGGCAACTGCTTCCTTTGGATCCCAGCCACTCAGGCAGTGCCAGTTCCTGCCTTCCTGGGACCAGGTTTGAGGCATACACTGCGTGCTCCCTCATCACCTCATGGGTTGCACCTCATGGGTGCAGTCAGCTATTATAGGTCCCAGGAAGCTGAGAAATCTAGTTTTTTCAGTGTCAGAATCATACTGCAACCCCTCTACTATCCTAACCTTCCAGGTTAGGGCTGGCAGGCATGGCTCCCAGGAGAACCTGCCCTCTCTGCTCATGCCTCACCAAGCCAAGAGTGCAATAGCCAAGAATTTCACAACACCACAAGTACCCCCATCCTACAGAAGACCACGTGTTTTGGCCTTTGCTGCTGCATTTCTCAATTGCCCTGACAATAAGTGGGAGAAGTAGTTGGGCATGACCCTTTCAGGAAGAGCCATCATGCTGCCTTGGAGGATGTTATTCCCTCCTGCTCTCTCCCAGCAATCCAGGCACACACAGCCATGCTTGAGAGCTATTGTTGCTTGGCCACAGCCCTGACATGTGCTGCCATACAGGCTGAGGAAGGAGAGGGATTATGGCAGACAGTGGTGTCTGGGAAAGGACCTGCTGCCTCTTGTCCTGTAGCAAAGAGGCTGTGGAGGAGGGAAAAGGCACTTGAGAAAATGAAAACACAGTGGATAAAGCTGACAGCTGGCCACAGCTTTGTTGTCCCTTCAAAATAACACCCATCTTTGCATCCTTCCTGGGGAAGCACCTGGGGCTGGCCTGGCTCTCCACATTTTCCACAGCTGGCCAGTTAGCTGGAGAGGAGACAGAGCACCAAGCATCTGGAGGAGATATGTGGGGCTGAGGACAGTGTGGGCTCTTGCTCCTGTAACGATGCTGACCTGGGGTATCCCATGGGCCACCGCCTCAAAGTGCTCTAGGATTTTTTTTGCCTTCCTGCAATGTGGAGGCTCATCTCCCCATCTCTCCCATCACACAAGGAGGGGTGTGAATGCAGTGATGCTCATTAATGCTGCTCTGCTTGCCAGGGGCTGGCATGGAGGCCCAGCAGAGAGGCTCATGCTTGGTCACTGCCCCAGTGGGACTAAACAGTCTGGCTCTTTTGCTTGCAAAGACTGGGTTTCACTGGGATTTTAAGCACTGAGTCCTGGAGAGCCCTCTGTGCTCTTTGCATGACCCTACCTTACCTGCGGGAGGAGGGTGGAAGGTTATCCCGCTCTGTGCCTGCCCAGAGGGCACGGAGCGATGATCACACAGCAACACTTCAGCGTTGCTTCCCTCACGGCAGTTACCCCTTTTGGCAAGATGCTCGCCCTCCGCAGATGCAGCTGAGGGGGAGAGCAGAGCACAAGGACATCCCTTGGCGTGCACGGCGCTGATACCGCTCCTGCCAACAGCCCGAGCGCCCCGGCAGCCCCGCGGCAGCAGCCGCGGCCGGTGCACATCTGTGGGGCTCTTGTTGACCCGGAGCCTTCTCCCCTGCGGGGTCGGCGCGGCTGAGCTCCCTCTATCTTGGCAGCTGCACCTCGGACGGTGCCGTTTGCCCCTGCTCTGATAGCAGCAGCTCTGCCCCGGCAGCCTGGCTGCTTTTATCTGGGGGTCAGGGCGGCTGAGGCTGTGGCAGGGGGGGCTGCGGGGCTGGGCCCCCCAGCAAGTGTACAAACAAGCTCAGGATGTGAACACAATGGCCAAGGACCTGCCTTTGAAAGGCAGGGGGACGCAGCGTGGCCGCCCTGGGGCACATCAAAGGTCCATCACGCTCTGCACTGCCGACAAAGCCCGTGTGTGTTGGATGGGCTGTGTGTTTACAAGCGTTGTACCCATGGGCTGGCCCCGGCGCAAAGGGCCAAGGGTTTGAGTGAGGGAAACTGGAAAGGGGAAAGAAAGCAGCGGGGAGAGAACACAGGAGCTGGGGCACAGTCATGTGGGTCTCTTCCTCTAAAACGTGGGCCTCTCATTAATTCCCTTGGTCCACTTTGTTCTGGCTCTTGCTGATCTGTATCTGGAGTGCAGCACACAGCCCCTCTTTCTCCTTCTTCAGTGCACATCCAGGCAGGCATTCCAGGTCACTGTTGAGAAGTGCTTCATGTGCAATTTTGCAAGCACTTCTCTTGAATCAGCATTTGCCACAGCTGAGGGCTGTTGGGGTTTTTCCCTTCCAGACTTGGTGGGAAAATCCTAGAAAGAATCCTAGAAAGCCAGGCATACATCCACAGTTTGTGGTGTTTTTTCAAGAGGCACGTGTGGCCAGAAGGAAAGTTTCTGTTACTTAACAGCCTTGGAAACAGCTCCATGCAATGCCTGGACAGAGCCATGAAAGGACATGAAGATAGGGTGGGTGTGATCTGCTTTGTATGCTGGACGTTTATCTGCCCAGCTGGATCCTGCAGTACCTACTGTACCTCTCTAGCAGGATCTGGTCCTGCAAGAGTCCCTGGCTGCTCACTCCTGTGCCCCCAAAAGGGCCTGGAAAGCCCGGGAAAACCCGGGAAAGCCCGGGAAAGCCCGGGAAAATGTTGCCTCTGATTTGCTCTGCAGCGTGTGCACCCGCTGCTGCTTTTGCATAAAAGACAGCCTGAGCCTGCTCGGTGGGAACCACCCTCTATGATAAGGGCACATGTTGACTTAGAGATTAGAACTGTCCACTGCTTTGTTTTTTTTTTTTTAATAATGTGCATTTATTGGCATAAGAGCAGTGCAAAGGACAAAGGAAAAGCACGACATTAAAAAGCCGGTACCCTGTGCAGCATTGCAGGCTCTGAGGGGGAAAAGGTGTCCCTAAGAGGGCTGGATGATAGTTCTGCTCTTGGGAAGAGGCTGCAGCCTGCGGGTGCTGGCCCCAGCCATGTGGGAGCAGCAGGCAAAGCGGTGCCTCCTCTGTGGATTTGTGATTGAAGGGGTCTCAGGGCCCTTCTTCTCTTGATGCCATTGTCAGGGTAATTAAATGCTCCCAGGCAGGTGCCAGAGCCTTTTGCAAGCTGAGAGTCGGCTTTGTCTTGTTGACCTGCTGGAAATACCTTGTTTTCGGGTGGATTAATCTCTCATAGCAATATCTGAAAGCAAAGAGGGGGCTTTAATTGCGGTGGGATTAGCACAATGGAGCTGAACAGGGACAGCAGGAACTTTCTCCCTACCTGCTAATTGCCTCTTCTCTGCACTGGTGGCAGCTGCAGCACCTGCCCCCAGCTGCTGTGTGCCAGCTTTGTGCCATGGGGACCTGGGGGATGCCATGTGCTTTGTCGGTTTATTTATAGGGCAGAGGGTGAGATGTGGTGCTCAAACCAGGGTACCTTAATTTCTCTCTGGCAGCCAGGGATGGGGTGTTTTCATCACTCAGGTGCTTAACACGGCTCTGGAGGGCTCATGCCTTTCTCTTGGGCTGTTGTGGGGTCCCAGGGGCTGAGGTGAAACCCATGGGCTGCAGTTTGCAGCCAGCCCCTACTGCCAGGCAGAACAGGCAACAGGCATGGTCGATATAAATATGACCATGGAATTGTTTTCCCTGGGACAGGAGAAGCAGATCGTGCCTCAAGGACAAATCCCCCGGGACGTGTGTGCTTGGCGGCCTGTGACACTCCCAGCTCTTGGAACGAGATAAGCAGCCCATGCCTCAGCCAGATTGCTGACCTTCCCATGCCTGCTGCTCTGCCCTGCAACAGCCTCCTGTCCCTGGCAGGCACTGTTCCCCCAGGTCCCCTTCGAGAGCAAATTTCTGTGGTGGGCTATGAGGAGGAAAAACTTTCCTGTCCCCCTCTGTCCTGGCTTGGTGGGAAAAGCTAGTTTTACCCTAGGGAAAAAAAAATCAGTTTGTATTTTTGTCTTGATGTGGCCTGAGAGTCAAAGTCTTTCCTGCAGCTAGAAAAACTCTCTGGTCCAACTAATGAAAACAGCTTCCCCTGCTGTCTTCCCCACTCCTCCAGTGAATAGTGGGCTGTGTTTGGTTTTAGCTCCTGACTTTTAGTCATCTGTGGTCTGTAGAAGAATGGTCAGCAGGGACTGTCTCCAGCACCAGCCTCTCCTTTAGCTCTGCTTGGCTCACCATGTCCACAAGAACTGCCCCGGGGGCTGCTGAGCCCTCTGTGCCAGTGCAGCCACCCTCTGTGGCTCCCTCCTCACCTTCATGCCATCGCAGAATTTGCTCGGTGTCATTACCCCTGTCTGGAGAAAGCACCTTTGTTTGCCTGTGCATGTCCCGGTGGCTTTCATGGCAGATGGGAATTTGGAGTTTTTATTTATTACTCAGTGATGCAAAAACGGCAAAGGGGCCTGGGGTAATGTGCACCTCTCCTAGTGCTGCTGCAACCCTTCCTTTTCTTCCTTATTGGAGACTAGGGCTGCTTTATCCCACAGCAGGGACTTGGGGAAGAAGTACACCCAGGAGAGAGGCTTGTCCAGGGCCAAGTATTGCTTGGCTGTCAGCAGGAACTGGTGATGCTGGGCCTCCACCACCCTCTGCCTTGGCTCCCCGCACCCCATAGGGTGCTGTGCTCACAGGTGTGGGTGCCAGCCAGGTGGACAAACCCACATGTCCCACACATGTACATCACAAGTTTGGACACACACACACACACACACACACGTGTGCATTCACATGTCCACCCCTACCCATGCATGCACCCAGCATGAGTGTGCCCACACCTCTCCAGGCATGTCCATCTCCTCTGATTCCTCTGCCAAAGCAGGAGGGAGCAGGCAGCAGGTGGGAGTGCTTGCCCAGCACCCTGGTGTGGACCTGGCATTCATAGAGGTGACAGGAAGGGAAGGGAAGGTGTTTTTCTTCGTTCCCATTGAGCTGCACTTGGGATGCTTTCCCACCTGCATTGGGAGGCAGAATCACTCAGGAACAGCTGAAGAAATCCCACCGAGGGCTGAAGGCTTTGCCTGAGAAGATGGGACTACTCCCTATGCCTGACTCAAGTGGTTGTGGGTGGCCCCATGGGGTGGCTGAGGCTGGTGGGTGGGTGTCATGGAGCTGGGAAGGCTCAGGGTCATCAGAGAAGCAGCACCTCCCTTCCACAAACACACCATGTCTCTACAGGCTCTCTAGGAAAATATTTGTCCATCTGACTTTTTAAAGCCTCAGCATTTTCACCTGTGAGCTTCTTGCAACTCAGACGAGTATGAAAATAAAGCTCCTGACCAAAGCAAACGCTCACAGCCCACTCAGAGGGTGTGTTAACCTCGTCATTCACCAAAAGCAAACATCAGCAGTGACGTGGCTATTTTAGGTAGCTGTGGTAGAAAAAGGCCCCTCTGTTTTTCAAACAAGGTGCCTTTTCATTCAGAGGTTGGGGGTGGCTCTGAGAAACCAGTGGCATGTCACTGGGACACCCACTGGAAATGCAGACGTTACCTTACAGCAGGAAAATACTTCTTTGCATCCAAAGCCCTGGAGCAGGCAGGAAGCGTCTCCCAAGAGGGTTGACCGTGGTATTTCCGCAGGATCCCCCCAGCCGGGTTGGGACCGCTGGCCGTTTGTTCGTCCCCTTTGAAGGACACAAAGCCCTCACCATGCTGAGCCCCACAGCTTGGTCACTTCCCTTCTGGCCCAGTGCAGCGCCATCGGATGTGGAGCTGCTGGGAGGAAAAGCAAACAGAAAGGGGGCCAGAAGAGCTGGACAGAAGATGGGGGTGTTATCAGGTACCCCATCTGTGAGGCTCTGTTGAAATGGGAGGAGAAGGCTGGGGCCATCAAAGCTGCTCTGATGGCCTCGATCCAGATCACAGAAAGGTTTCATCCAGCTTCTCTTGGGCTTATTTCATCTCATGGTGGGCTCCTCTTCCTCCCAAACCAGGGACAGGCCCCGCCATCCTCTTCCTCTTCTCTGTCTGGTGGATGACCTGTGGAATGCTGGGCATTGCAAAGGGCAGCCCCCTGCCCTGGGGAGCCCCTTTGGTCATCTGTGGGGCCAGTGGACCCTTGGGTGGGCCAGTAGCCCAGGATGGTTTGGAAGCGTGATTGAGGCTATGGCATGGGTGATAAGCCGGCCTGCGGTGAAGAGCTGTTCCACTCTTAGGGGCACACCCATCCCAGCTCATGGCAGTTTTTATGCACTGTACAAGATCCTAGATAGTATAGAAAGAAAGTCACATATGTATTTATAGATGTGTGTGTATATGTTATATGTGGCTTTTCTATGAATATATGCACATGGTCAAATGATCTCAGCAGTTTTGGGAAGAGGTGTCTTGCTGACCTGAACTGCAGCTAGGCTGCTGAGGGCTCACAAGCCAGTTCTCTGTGGGGTGACCCCTTTAAATGCTGTGAGACAGACATAGTGATGTCCTGGTTTTGTCAATGTCTCACTTCTCTTCCCAGCCTGGCAGCATGGGAGCCTAGTTAGGGTGGCAGCCTCTGTGGTGGCACCCAGACCTGTATGGGAAGGGACAGGAGAGTCTCTGGGGGCATTGCCAGGGCTGTGCATGGGAGCTGGTCCCCCAGCTATGGCTGAGCAGTGTTTCTGAGAGCTGCGGCATGGGGAGATTTTACCCACACACCCTCTGCAGCACTTCTGCTTCCCGAGAAGGTTAGACATCCGGGGTTGGCTTTTCTGTGAAACAGTGAGCTGTTCTGGTTAGCAAAAATCCCCAGCTCTGCCCTGTGCTCCCCCCTGTGCTGCACTCTGCTGCTCTCACCCCACCATCGCTGTCCCATAGCCACTTTCTGGGAGTCTCCCCTCACCCAGGGCCAGGGAGGAGATTTGGGGGCTGGGGTCTCTAACAGGAATGATCCTTATTGCCTCGTGCTGGGAAAAGGGGATTTTCCCTGCCCAGAAGGGGAAGCTGTGGCCGGAAGGACTCCTACCCCAAACCTCTCCGAGGCCAGAATTTTTCCTGGTGACCTTGAAGCAGAGATTGGCGGCAGCCAGCTGGCTCCCAGGGCAGTATCCCCCTCATCTGAAATGCCAGCTTGGTCTGTAAATAACACCTGGCATGGATCTTTTCCCAGGCGCCAGAGCATTGAGAGGCTGAGCCCTCTATACCCTCATGCTGCAGGACTCATGTCCATTTTACAGCTGAGGAAACTGAGGTATGCTGGGGTCCCTGACTCTGCCTTGCAACAAGCTCGGGATGTGGCCCTGTGGGTCTGCAGGGCACTGGGAAGTGTTTTCCAGTGGCTAAGGACTGGTCTCCACTGGAAAGGGGAGGATTTGTGGAGGGCTGTTGCTCTGCCTGGAAGCCCATACTTTCTCCACCCCAGCTGTGCTGTCAGGGCAGCCAGGGCACCTTCACCTGCCCAGAGAAGGGACCCAGAAGGGCCCAGTGTCTCACACCCTGCAGCAGCCCCCCTGCCCTCATCACCCTTCTGGCCCTATCTCCCAGGGACAGTGGCTCCCACCCCTCCAGCTCCTCCTGGGCAATCAGTGGGGAACACATGGGCCTTATCATGGGCCAGCTGTGGGAAGGGCTCCCTGCCATCCCTATTAGTGAGGTGGCTCCAGTTCTGGGGCTGAGGGAGCCAGCCCATTCCTGCTGTGCTGGGGCCAGTGCTGGGGACATTGTCAGTGCCCCACACTGACCATTGCAGGGGGATGCTCAAAGCTCTGGGACCCCTCTCCAGTCTGGTGGCCAGTGTTGCTGTGACAGATTTGCAGGGGTCCAGCCAAGGCCATTGAGCTGGGCAGCTGTGGATTGTGTTGGAACGTTGAAGGCAGCAGTGTTACTACTGCCAGCAGGATACACACCCCTCATCCACTTCCACCAAACTCTCAGCAGCAATTTCCTCACCAGGGAGATGCTTGCAGGACTGAGGGGGCTCAAAAGGGGCAGCACCCTGGAAAAGGCTTTCCTGCCGTTTCACAAGTCTGATAGCCCTTTGTGTTTTATTTATTTCTCGAGTTGTGCCCACCCTCCTGTTCCCAGTGGCTCAGCAGGATGCTGCTGGAAAACTGGTGGGATGGGGATGCTGACTCTCTCCGAGATCCCAGGAGTATGGGGAACAGGGTCATCTGTGGCCATGCAAAGTACGAGCATCCCTTTGAAGAGGTGCCTGTGGAGTGTGTTTTTCCCCAGAAGTGGGTGCCAGACATCCCCTCCATGCTATGGGGTGCCAATGCTCTCAGGGGGCTGGTCCTGCTTGGCATAGGGACTGGACAGAGCGTGGGAGGTCCCTTGGGAGAGTGAGCATCCTGCCTGCTCTGTCCCACTGGGCAGGGTCTGTCCCTCTGTGTCCTGTGACAGCAGTGACCATGGATCACCAAAAACTCAGGGTGCAGATGTTTATTGTCCACTTGTCTGGCTGGACCACAGCCTGAGCTGGGCATAGGGTTCTCACTCCCCAGCATCCCAATCATCCACCATGGCCTCAGGCTCTGGGTGGGAGAGTATGAGAACGAATGTGCTTTGGTCTCCTACCAGCTCCTACCAAGGGTATAAATGAGGAATTTTCTCCCCTGCCATCTCCTGGCCATGGGGAGCTGGTGATGGTCAGCTGGGAGCCGGTGCCCACTGAGGTCAGCCCCTCTGGCCATAGCAACAGGGAATTAGAGATGGGTGGAAAACTGTCTAAACCCCATACAAATACTTGCATTTTAAGGGCTTTTCCAAGTATTGGGGAATGCTGACACAGCAGCAGTGTGGGCGATGCTGGCATGCTGAGAGGGTCTGCTTGGATTTTTTTTTGGGGGGGAGGGGGGAGGATTTCCATGGTCAAAGAGTTTTGTTTAAAATAATGAAAAAGCTAAATGAGGAAGTGGGGAGAATTTCCAGCACTGCTGCAGGTTTCTCTGCCAGCTCCTTGTGGCAAAACAGCCACCCTGATGCTGAGTGGACCACAAACCTTCAAACCACCCCTTGCCCTGGGTAGGTGTATGGCTCCCATCTCTATGTTCCTTTTTCCTTCTCTCCATTTTTGGCAGGAAAGGGAGTCCCTGTGGCTGCTCTGCCCTGGAGCATCCTGAAGGTCTGGGGCTGAGGTAGAACTGGTGGGACCTTGACCCATCTGTTGACCCCCATGTCCATGCCAAGGGATGCTCACCTGCCAGTTTTTGGCCGTGGTAGCAACCTGTATGGAGAAGGTTGAGTGGGAGACATGGCTGGCTGTGGACCCTGACGGCTTCAGGACCATACATCCCAGGTACAGATAGGAGCTGGAATAAGGGAGAAGGTGGAGGGACTCTGGGCTATCCCATCCCACTGCATTCCCCCTCTCCACACCCATTTCCACCAGCTCCTAGGGCAGGTTGAAGCAAGCAAGTCACAGGCACGTCCTGTCCTGCTGGTGCAGGGAGAGCTCAGCACCTTGGGCTGCAAGGGCAAGAGCCCTCCGTGTCCCCAGGAGACAGCTCTGGGGTGGTGACACCTAGACCCCCAATACATTGTCCACAGGAGAACAGCGTGTGGGTGTTCCTGGCCCCATGGAGGGTGATCTTGGGCACAGTGATGGGGCTGGGGGCTTCATGCAGGTAATGCAGTGCTGTGGCTGTCACTGGTGTATCCAGCCCCAGTGGGGATGCAGAGGGGAGTGTGTGCAGCAATGAAGCCCTCCTTGCACACACTTGCATCTGTGCAGGTACTCACTCATGCAGAGCAGCAATGTGTGGGGCTGCCCTCTGCTCTGGGCTTGGGGCTCAGCCATGTTCTCCATCCCCCTCATGGGCTGGCAGGTTGTTCCATGCTCCACAGTGGTACCTTGCACTTTGGGGTGTGCTGTGCTTGGGGAACGCAGGGGATCACGGATCAGCCAGGCTCAGGTACTGCCTGAGGGGCAAGAAGGATCAGCATGGTGCTGCAGCAATGAGTCAGGGACAACCAGACACAGGTGTGGTGGGCAAAGCCATCAGCACCTGCCCCGTGCAGTGGGCACCCATGGGTGGTGCTGGCCCTGGGGCTACACCAGGCAGAGGAAGAGGCTCCTGCACATGTCTGGGCGGTGCAGCCCGTGTGGCTGTGTGCTGGGGCTGGGCTCTGCTTCCCTGGGGCCAGGGATACGTGCAGATCATCCCAGTGCTGATGGACCACAGGGGGATGAGCACCAAATGGATGAGCAGGACAGCAGGACTGCCATGACATAGCCTGCAGTGACCATCACATAAAGGCCAGCACAGCAGATGTCACAGGAGCTGACGTGTTCCTTCAGCCATAGGCAAAGCTGGTGATGCAGGGGTGCTGGGTGGAGGGCCCCCCATTGGTCCCATGCACCCTGTGGGGCCAGGAGCAGCTATGGTGAGGGATATCCTTGTGCAAGGTGTGGGTAAGTGTGTGTGAGTGTGAGTGCAGAGGGCTGGGTGTGCAGCATGCAGTGTGCCAGGTTAGGTTACAGCATATAGGGCAGGAAAGGGCATGTATAGTGTGTAGGATACAGGGCTTGGTTAACGGGGCTGAGAGGAGGGGAGGGACAGGTGTGTACAGCACCTTGGATATGCACAGAGTCCTCACAGGACTCCCATCACATTCCCATCACATTCCCACACAACTGAAACATGCATACCCGTTCCCTCCCCCCAGCCCTTCCCCACCATCCCATTCTCATGACAACAGCAGCATCCTGCTCCTACAGCAAGGTGCAGAGCACCCATCTGGGGTCCTGGTGCCACTCTGGCTGCAGCAGAAGCCCCCTGCCAGAGGGGCAAAGGATAGCAGTTCCAAGGACACCCAGTATAAACCAGAACTAATTTTCCTTGCAGGATTGGGAGAACACCTGGAGCTGTGGACACTCCTGGGACCCATGAGGATTCTGGGACCCATAAGACAAGGGTACACTGCTCCTCCTGCTTAAGCCCCCAGCTCCCCACTCAGATTGCTCCCTCCAGCCCTCTGGTCGCCTCCCCGGGCCGAGGGCTGCTGCTGTCCCGAGACCAGGCCTCTGACCGCTGGGCCAGCCCTGCCCTCTAGCGCCTTGGGAGCTGCTCCGTGCAGCGCTCAGCCCCGGGCCCCCTGGAGCTGAGCCACCCAAAGTCCTCCCGCGGAACCCTGGATGCAGCAGTGTCACCCCAGCACAGGTGCCCTGCGCCCCAGGCCTTGGGACACTCAGGCGTGCCGGTACGGGTGACAGCTGCTTTCCCGGCACCCCGGGTCGATAACCTGGCGGCCAAAGCACTCGGTGGGCCGGGACGGCGTGGGGCCACGCCAATGGGTGCCCGCAGCTGCGGGAGAGGGAGGGAAGCTCTGGAGGCTCTGGTTAAACTGGAACGAGGCGCGGCATCGTCCCGCGGTCCCTGCCCTGGGGACTCTGACCCCGTGGGCAGGCGAGGGGAGCTGAGGCGGGCGGTGACAAACAGCACCACAGCCACTGGGACGGAGCCAGCGAGGAGCCGAACAGGATGGATCCCACTTTGGAGCTGGCAGATGACCCCAGGTGAGTGCTGGAGACCGCCGTGCCGCTTTGCAGCCGGGCAAATCCAACTTCTTGGATCTGAACTTTGGATGATTCATTCCCTCTGTAAAGGAAGGGAAGCGCCTGGTGGTGAGGCAAGCCCGCAGGGGACTGCTCAGACCCTGCGGGATTGGGTGCCCCCGTGCCCCTGCAGCCCCGTGCAGCACTCCCGTTCTGCTCTGCAGGTTCTCCCGCCCTTTGGTGGAGATGCTGATCAGGAACTTCAGCGTCCCGGCAGCCTGCTTCTCCCTGCCGCCCACCTCCCGGCAGCTGCTGCACCGTAGGTGGGGGGAACAGGGTGGGGAGGACCCTCCTGTTGTTGCTGGCGAGAGCAGGACAGGGATGAAGGTGGTAGGGTGGCCGTGGCAGGCACGGAGCAGCCCCGGAAGTCAGAAACTGGGCTGCTGCCAGGGTCTCAGCCTCCCATGTCATAGTCCTACCTGCAGGGATGGGGACAGCCCAGGAAGGGCCAGCACTCGGGCAGGTGTCATGAGACAGGGAGCAGTGGTGCAGAAGGGTCAGCTCTAGCATAGATAGGCACATACAGAGCAAGGCATAGAGCTTCCTAAACCTGTGGAGTAGTGGGTCATGGCCCCAGGGGGACCAGACAGGATGAAGACAGCTTCTTGCACCTCCCTGGCAGAGCTGGACATGGCCCAACTCATCATCCTGGGCCTCTGCACCATCATGACACTGCTCTCGGTTGTGATCTATGTGGAAGAAGTTTCGTACCTCTTCCGCAAGATCCGCTGTCCTATCAAGATGAAGACCCTCTGCTGGAGCAGCTCAGCCCCCACGGTGAGCTGGGCTGTGGAAGTGCTGGGGGACATCACCCTGGGGGGCCAGGGCCACCCAAGGGGTGCCAGCCCACAGGAGGGGGGAGTGTCAGGGTGCCAAGCTCACATGTCCCCCAGGTTGTGTCAGTGGTCAGCTGCTTTGGCCTGTGGTTCCCGCGCTCCATGATGGTGGTGGAGATGGCTACCACGGCGTGAGTATCACCCACCCTGGGACAGGGCACCACAGAGCCCACAGGGCTTGACCTGCCTTCCTCCTCCTCCCCAGGTACTTTGCTGTCTGCTTCTACCTGATGATGCTGGTCATGGTGGAGGGCTTTGGGGGAAAGGAAGCACTGCTCAGCACCCTGAAGGATGTGCCCATGGTGGTCAGCACTGGGCCCTGCTGCTGCTGCTGCCCCTGCCTGCCCCGAATCACCATGAGCAGGTGAGGGGGAGCTGGGATAAACCTCTGCCTCTGGAGGACTTTCACCTCCTGCTTCCACTGGGCTGGAAGCAGTCCCTGGGCAGGGACTTGGGGACTTCAGAGCACTACCAGTCTCTCTCACTATGCCAGGAAAAAGCTTAAATTGATGATCCTGGGGACTTTGCAGTATGCCTTCTTCAGGGCAGTCGCTGTCTTCCTGGGGCTGGTCCTGGCTGCCGATGGGAATTACAACCCTGCTGACGTGAGTGCCAGAGCACAGGGATGGGCAGGTTGATGACCTAGACAGGAAGCTTCCACCTGAGGTTTTTCAGCCCACTAATGTTTTCTGTGTGTCCCCCTCAGATTTCAGCAGAGAGTGTGGCTCTCTGGATCAACACCTTGGCTGGTGCCTCCACTCTCTTTGGGCTGTGGGCCCTGGGAATCCTCTTCCGGCAGGCCCGGCTGCACCTGGCTGAGCAGAACATGCAGGCCAAGTTCACCTGTTTCCAGGTGAGCTCCTGTCTTGCCCACCTCCCTCCCAGGTGAGGGCTCCTGCAGCACAGATGGGGTGAGGCAGCACGAGGGAAGATGGTGGGGCAGGAGCCACTGCTGGGCGAGAGCTGCTGGCTGCAGGACAGCGGGGAAGGTGAAGGCTGGGAGCTGGGCAGAGGCACAGCCCTCACCACTGGGGTGGTGGTGGTTGCAGGTCCTGCTCGTCCTGACGGCGCTCCAGCCTGCCATCTTCAGCATCCTGGCCAACAACGGCAACATTGCCTGCTCGCCGCCCTTCTCCTCCAAGGCCAGGTCACAGCGTAAGTAGAGAGATGAGAGAGCAGCCCCTCCATCACGTGGCATGGCATGGCATGGAGGGTGGACAGGGTGGATGAAGGCAGCTTCAAATGACCCTTCTCCTCTTCCAGAGATGCATGTGCAGCTGCTGATCCCACAGACCTTCATCCTGGTGGTGCTGGCGAGGATGTACTACCGCAAGCAGGATGACAAGCCAGGCTACCAGCCCGTCAGCTTTGCACCCGCAGGCACTGATGGCAAGGCGTGAGCAGGAGGGAGAAACTGGCGTGCCAAGAGGGAGAGTGGGGTGAGGGGCTGGTCCACCCTGCACAACCTTCTCCTCCTCCCCTGACCCTGGGGAGCTGCTGGCAGCAGAAAAGGCAAAAGTGGAAAGAGCATCTTGGGACAAAATGAAACCTAAAGGCCAGAGGCCAAGGAGGTCCATGGAGCCAACTCCAGCCCCGAGGTACTTGTCTAGCACTGAGTAAAGATAAATTTTTACTGGAGTCTTGGTGATTGGGTTCATATTATCTCTGCCTAGGCTGGGCATGAGATGACTATGCAGGGGAGGAGGATGGAGCCCAGATTAACACAGCCATGGCATGGGACTGTCACAGGATGCCCAACATTCAGCTGTGACACTGAGCTCTGGGTGCTACGCTGGTGTCCCAGAGCCAAGGCAAGCCCAGGCCAACGGTGATTTCTCCCAAGACATCAGGATGGGTCTGACCTGTCCCTGGGTCTTGTTCTTCATGGCAGTGGCTATTTCTGAAAGTACACAGGGAGCATCCACACCTGCCAGTCAGGCACCAGGCAAAGAAAGTAGCCTTAAAGTACCTTTGTATCACTGGCAATTAGTTAATGCTGCCTTAGCCAGCCTTGGTCCAGTACCAGTATCTGCTCTAGACATGGGGATGGACACCAGGAGCA
This sequence comes from Pycnonotus jocosus, assembly GCA_013400435.1. Classification (NCBI taxonomy): domain Eukaryota; kingdom Metazoa; phylum Chordata; class Aves; order Passeriformes; family Pycnonotidae; genus Pycnonotus; species Pycnonotus jocosus. The sequence goes on from VWYP01009342.1 coordinate 96,408, forward strand.
ATGACAATCTGCAAAAACCACTAGGTAATCTTTTGACCCCAAGTGTTCATTATAGATGCCAGAAGCACAACCCAGACCATGGTTTCAAGTGAGCAGATAACACATTAAAAAGTTGCAGAACTCTCCAATGCTCTTGCTTCTACCACCATCCCTGGTACCTCTCAATTCTGTCCTGTTGCTGCTGTTCTCTGCCATCTGAAAATTCTTTCTCAGGGGCTCACACTCAAGATCCACAGAGGAAGTGAAATAGCCACGTTTCACATGAGTAGATGCCTCTAGATTTGGCAGCATCAAACTCCACAAGGTTCCCACTGCATGCTAGCAAAGTTTTGTTTTTCCACTGCACCTTTTACTTAATGTCTCTTCTGGATGGTTCTTTTGAAGAGTGAGAGATGGCTTAGAGGTATGCAGGACAGCCCTGAAGCAGCAGCACTGGGTGTATTTGTAGGAATGAGGTGATCCTGGGGAACTTGGTGTTTTGCTGAAAGATCAAACTCTTACCTGTTCCTGATAAAACATGACAGTGCTGGAGAAGACTGGTCCAGCAATCCAGGAGAAAAGAAAAAAAAAAAAAAAGACTAGACTGGGATTTCAGTGTCCAATTTAATTTCAGTGCAAGGAGGAAGCAGAGATTATTGGTTACAAGAAACAGCTCTGTTATTCCAAGCTACATGTAAAACCATGGCTAGCTTCTTACCAAGCACCCCAGACTTTGCAGAGAGACCAAGTGTGTTAAGGTCTCTGCAGAACAAGCCACCATCCAAAACCCCATGGTTACCCAAACTTACTGTTGCATAACTTGTGTTTAAAACAGTAGTAAGGCTCTAAAGCAGCCTGGCCTTTGTGATCTGGCTCAGGGAAGCAACCGCAACATCCATACTGAGGGAAGGGTGAGGGAAGGAAGATGAAGGAAGAAACAACGTGGGTGATACAAAGTAAGTGTTCTACCACTCATAAACCAGAGGATAAACAACTGGCTTCTACCATGTGACTGTTATTTGCTCCTTACAGTTTAAAATCCACAGCAGCCAGCCATGCTCTCACAGCTGTGCATACATCCCTGCTGAAAGAGGTCCAAGTGGCAGATTAGTGATCCCTAAAATACCCTTTCCCATACTGGTTCTGGCCTCAAGAGAAGCACAGAATCTCTATCATGCCCTTTGGGCAGCGTGACAAAGGACCATCAAGACAAAAGCTGGAAAGAAGCTGCAGCCTGTTCCTACCACAGGGCCACCACTTGCTCTGGAAGCATTACAGCGTGCAGAGCTTGTGGCAGCACTTGATGAGTTTCTTCCTTGCATGTGCTGCTCTCCAAGCCTCACATCCTGCTCAGGAGATCTCCCTGCAGCATTGCTGACAGGGCTCTAAGCTGTTCTCTGTTTCCAGCACCACAGGATACAGGCAACTCAGCCCAGCAGCTCCACCCAGAGACAGTGGGTATTAGACGCAAACCCTGGCAGAAAAGCTCCACAGCTACATGACAGCAAGGCCAATTTCTCCAGTGCTGGCTGCAGGACAGGGTGCACTGACCTGCTCTGCTTAGCCACAGGGAGGGCAAGGCCCCTTGGGGAGCCACAGGCCACAAAGCTCAGCGTGTATCACAGACACGACAGCAGGCACAACTTGGACCATGGACTCAAACAAGCATTATATGTTTAAATAACCTTAAAAAGCTGCAGCACTCTCTGATGCTTCCATCCTGCCTCATGGAGCAGAGTGAGCAGGCATGGATTTGTGCATGCACTGCACAAGCCAGGCAACTGTCACACAGGACTGGGGCCCTTCATCTGTTCAGCTGCACACACTGACACAGGCAGCAAACTTGCTGCCTTGCCCTTAGAGCAGCGACTTCATGGCACCAGTGTGAAGGACTCCTCCAGCCCCTAGAGCACAGCAACTGAAACACAAACACACACAGAGCACAGTGCTGAGGGACTGTTTGGACAGACACTAAAACGTGTAACACACCACAGACTGGAACAAGGAACTTCTCAAAAGACTACACACATTCATTTCCTACTTGGGCTCTCACACACCCAAGGAAATGCATGACAACAAGTGCCCTGAAGCAAAGATTCATTTTCTTCTCTCCAACAGCAACTGAGGGCTCAATTTTAGCTCAGGATTTAGCAGTCCTGTTAAGATTAGCTGGAAAGGCCTTTCCCCTGCAGCCCCTCTATTGTTTGGAGCCGTGAATGCTGTGCACTTTATGGGGTGTGCCACTCTACAGTGCTGCAAGTCTTTCCCGGGTGTAACTCCTGCGTGCCAAGCTGGTACCCCTGCCCAGCACGTCCTCACTGCGACACACTGGGAAGCTCAGTTAAGAGGCATGTGAGCACTGCAGGGTCTGCTGGATAGATTCCTATCAGCTCCAGCCCAGCAGGGATGTTTCTATTTCCTAGAAGCCTCATTACACCACTGCTTTGTGCGTGCTCTTGAGGTCATGCTGGTTGAGGAACTGAGGGGTCTTTCGTTTGGCAGTGGCACAGATACTGCCTGGGGGTGGGGGGGATAAGACAGAGGAACTGAAGGAAAGAAGAGACAGATGGGTCTTCCCTCTTTCCCTCTTGCCTGGGAGTTTAACAAGGGAAAAGAAACCAAAAGCCACTCAAGTGCTATTCTTTGCCCTTTTAACCAGTATTTTCTTAAAATATAAAAACCATCTTCACCCTGGAAACCGCTAGAACGTAAACAATAAAAAGGGGATTTAAGAAGAAGGAAGAGGAGGTTTGAATGTGCTTCCAGGCAGCAGCCCTTGCTAAGAGCAACGGGTGCCTCCAAGGCCCTGTGCTCACCATCAGCCCTGTTCCTATGGCTCTCTTGCTCATTTAGAGTTCCCCAGTGGGTCTGGACTTATGATTCAGCGATTAGCGGTCTGCAGCAAATCCTGGCAGGTAGGTTAATCCTCTTCATCCTCACTGATGTCATAGGTGACTGCAGACTCGTTCCTGGAGCGGTTGGCAGGTGAGGAAGGAGGAGTCTTGGTGGAAAAGGGCCAGCGGAAGGAGGGAGATGGGGAGCGGTCATGTGTGGGGCTGCTGCTGGGACTCTGCTTTGGGCTGATGGCCTGCAGCATCCGGCCCTTGCCCTCCTTCAGCATGTGTTTCTGGTGAGAGAAGCAGGAGGACAGTTTGCATGGATTCCACAGTCATGGAAATGGACACTATTTATAGACTCTGCAGCATTTTGAGTTGTGTCCCTTCAGAACTTCATGCTATTTAAGAGCAGAAAAAGCCCATCACTCTGGGCTTTGGAAACTGCATACAGCATAAGCACCACTTATTTTCAAGCACTTCTAACATGGAATGCCTGTGATATTCACCCAACAGTGCAGGAAGCCTGGCGTAAACAAGTATTTTCAGACTCATCTTTGGCCAATGACAAAGTGACCACCATCCTCTTGGCAGCTCAGTGGTCAGCAGGGCACAAACTAGGGTTTACAGGCCAGCTTGTGGGACAGGGGAGTTTTTCACTCTACAATGTAACTGGCATTATCTCCTTGGCAATGGTGAGTAGTCCCTGAAAACTGGCTGCCCAAGCCTGGGACAACTTGTCTGGAGACTGGCAGCACACTGAGCACTGCAACAAATGCCAAAGCTTTCCTCTGCAGACTCTGTAGAAGCCCTAAAATGTCTGTTAATGTCTCCAAAATTCCCTTTCCCCTTTTCCCAGAGCAACTCCTTACCAATGCACCTTCTGGGCCAAACATCTCCAGGAAATTGCCGATGAACTCCCGGGACTTCTCTTCCCACTTCTGAATGAGATCAATACTCTTCTCTTCCACTTTCTGGACAAATTCCTTTGACTTCTCCTCAACATCCTTCACCCTCTTTTTCACCTTATCCACACGTTCCTGGAGGTGATATTTTTTCTCCTGCACAGAGAGTGGTGGATCAGAATACAGCTCACCAGACTCAAGTGGAGACCCTCTCTGCTCTGTGTTACTACACTGAATGGCTGCTTGAGACTCAGCATCTCCATTAGTCTGGTGACACTTCTCCTTCAGTTCCATGACACTTCTTTCCTAGACTATGTGGCAGACACAGTGGGGCTGTGAGACACTCTGTGGTAGGCACTGGCATAAGACTAAAGCCAGAGATAAGCACTATCTAATAAGAGTGCATGGAAAAGGGAAATATTTGTACAGCACACAGATTAGATTTGAGTGACTTGCTGCAGGTCTCTCTGCATATCACAACAGCACCAGTCTTTCTGCTAGGAGTTTTTAAACAGAGGCAGAGTTATGTGCCAAAGAGAGGCCAAGTAGCCGTTACCTCTCCTGTTCCATTGTTTTTCACAGGCACAGTATCTGAGTGATAAAAAAAAATGTTTACGACTTTACTTCCAACATCAAAAATGTCTTCTGCCATGTATTCTTTCTGAGGGCTAGAGCTGCTCAGCACAGGATCAGGGTATATCCTTCTATCCTACCCAGGCACTGCTGCTCCTGCAGCTCCAGGAAGGCAACAGTACAGTGGAAACAGGATCAGATTTTATCCTAACAAATGATTCTACCCTAAGGAGGTGGCTGGGGGAAGAGGAGAGAGATGAGACAGCAGCTGCTGTCAAGAACAACTCACACTTCATTCAAGAAAACATACATTTTGCCACACACCCTCTCTCCAGCTCTTTCAATAGTAAGACATCATCGAGACATCTCTGACAAGAGAGCAGCATTAGCAACCCCCCAGTTCCTCTGAGTGGGTCCCTGAGGCAATTTCAGGGGTGGAAGTCTAATTTCCACTCCAAGGACACTGGTTTGGTGCCAATGCTTAGCCCTGCAGACAGGCCTTTCACTGGCACATGGCAGGATTGTGCTATCACTAGACAAGTCTCTCTTCACACTCTGCAAGATTCTGGCTCCCACAGTGTGTGGAGAGACCACTTCAACTCACGTTGATGAAGCTGACATTGAGCTCCTTGGCCGTGTAGCCCCGCTGCAGGTTCCGCCTGGCGTAGACGTCGTAGTCACGCACGATGCGCGTGATGATGTCAGACGTGGAGATGCCCTCAGTCCTCTGGGTCGGTGCAAACATGCCTGAGGTTGGGGAAAAGGACCCAGGACAGCTTGAGCAAAACACATGGCAAAAAGCTGCTGCTGCCTCTATTAGGAAACAACTTCTCCCCTCAAGAGCTCACTTCCTAACTGTTCTCACATCTTTGTCCTTAAATGCACAATACCAGAGCCATCTTTTTTGGGCTGCCTAAGTAAAATCAAAACACGTCAACCCCCTGTCAAAATACCAAGTATTCTAATGAAAAGGTCTTCACTTTAACTGGTTTAAATATTGACTACATACAGAATAGTGTGGGAACAAGGACAGGACATGGGGTCCTGCATTTTATTGGATGGAAATACAATACTCTGATGGCTGAGTTTGGATAGATATAAAAAAGCTGCACCCCCAGTGAATTTTACAGCAAACAGCTAGAGGTGCCCTTCTGCTAAGCTCATGAGACTCTCCATTTGTGAGAACCTCTAAATCAAACTGTAGTATGTTTTCAAGAAGTTGCTGTTAATTCTAATTTAATAACTAGATTGAAATCAGGAATTAATGCTGTGCCATGCTTGGGCTGGGACATGGAACAGTCCTAGTGTTATGAAGCCAGGCCCAGAGCTGCTTCTTCCTGCCACCAGAGCCTCCTGGGCAGACCTTGTTCTGAGAGGGTTATAATCTTGCATTACAGGAGAGACTATGGATGATTTTTGACAGGAAGCCCTGGAGAACTTGATGGGGACCCACCTGCTTCTTTTATATGCTTATAGACATCATCACTGCCAGCAGAAGAGTAGGGGATGTCATCATGTGCAACAAAGTCGATCTGAAAATTAAAAAAGCAAGTCAATATTTTATCTGGAATGTGCAAATCTCCTGCTGGTATTGGCAGATGGAAACTTTCAGCTCAACACCTCCACTCAGAGGTGTGACAGAGAACAGCAAGACACTTCCCTCTGTTACAACACAACACACAGTATTCCCCAAGTTCTCAGTGGTAACTGCCTGTGAATTGTAAGCACGTGACACAGACGGAAAAAAAAGGCTGGGCATAAGGACACAGCTGCTTTAAGCTCCACAGAGAAATGGCTTGTTAGTGGCAACAACGGTAAACTAAGCAAGCTCCCCTGGAGACTCCTTCACCTCCCAAAGCTGTTCAACAGATGTTAGAGATTCCTTTCACTTTATCTCACCAACTGATAAAAGGCTTTCAAGACAGCTTGTCTGGTCTCCTGCAGCAGGGAAGCTGATGTATACCTAAGCTGCTCCTGCTGCAAGCAGGGAGTTGGACCAGACACCCCCCAGAAATTGCTTCCAACCCATGTAATCCTCTCCCTACTGCATTTCACACCTATCTGTAACCAGCATCAACTTCTGAGACAGTGAGAACCCTCTCAGGCTTTTTCACTATGTCACAATCTCTACCTTATTTTAACATTACATGCCAGCTCAGCAAATGCTTCTACACTCCCAAGAAACCCACTCAACTCCCATAACCCAGTCCATTTTATATTTAAGGAGCTTCAACAGAAACAGTTTGCTCAGGCAGAGGTCACCACCAAGGATGAATTCTTGCTGTAAACAGAGAGAGGCTAATCGAAATTCCAAACAGATCAGATGTCCCAAATTACCCTGTGCTCTGCCAGGAACTCGGGTGTGAGGGTCCAGGGTGCATTTCTCACCACCTCATCCACATAGCGGCAGTGCTGCACAGCATCGTAGCGCTCGTTTTCGTTCATTACCGTGAAACCCTTGAAGTTGTGGGTCAGCTCATCACTGCAGACTGGAGAAACAGACAAAGAACACTGAGTCTGAGGCACCTTCCCAATGATTTACAGTAAAAGCACCTTGTCCACACTCTGTTGAACCAGACAATGCCAGCAGCTGACAGGGGATGGTGTTTCAAACCCAGCTCTTCCAGCCACAAAGTATTAGGAACAGGGAGCGCTACAGGACACTAAACTCCTGAGCAAATCTGGGCAGGTTATTTGGGGATTTTCTGCCCAAGCTGGGGACCCACACCCCAAGCCTTTTAAGGTCTCCAGAGCTTACAACACTTATCACGAAAACCAGCCAACACAGAAGACCACTCTTCTAAAAGAAATGGCACCTGGGGGTCTGCTGGGCAGAAATATACGTTTAAAGCAATGGCTGTCTCAGGCTTGGAATCTGAAAAAAACTTATTGCCTGAACTTCTGATTTCATAAAATGCCATACCACAGTCTAGTTCTTGGAAAGTTAAGTTAAAACAAAAGGAAAGTTCACAGGAAATCAAGTTTAATTATTATGTTCTATGAGAAAGTAAATTAACAACTCTTCATAATCTGCAGTGTAAGGTATTGAGGAAGGAGTTCTATTTGATTATCAGACTCAAAAGTAAACAAGGCATTACCAGTCTCACTGGTATTGGATGTATTTATATTCTAGGCAAACAGATGATAAGGAGTGGGGGAGATTGCTCCCTGCCTGGAGCTAATGTTCCCTTGGGATGTGGCCTCTTGTCTCAGTCCTGGTGCAATGGGAGCAGTTCATTGCTCTCCTCCTCACCAGTCTCCTAGAGGCACAGAATGTGGTCACACTCCTTGCTACTTTAACATGTTAATAGCTTGACCTGAAGTTATTTTCCTGTTTGTTGTAGTGTTTATGTACTGGGGATATCTTTCAGCCTTTAAGACTTCTAAGCTCAGGGCAGTTTGCAGGTTGGAGCAACTGTTTCAGTTCTCCTCCCTCTCCTCCCCTTCCAGACACGACTGTAGCACACAAGAAGGCATATCACTATTAAAATGCTCTCAGCAATGACTGAAACTGTGACAAGGAAACAAACCATCCAAGGATGTTATAACAATTCTACATCAGGGTCAGAATTTCATTTTGCTTCACAAAGAGACGGGGGGTTGAGAAAACTAGTTAAAGGTATTTTCACTTCTCATACTTCAGTATCATTATGCAGCCTGACCAGGGATCAGCTCCTGACAGACAACATGCACAGCCAGATGTGTCCTTAGAGTGAGCGGAGGGACAAGCAGAGGCACTGCCTGGACAGAGGCCCATGTACTGCAGCAGCCACAAGAGGGGTATCCTTTTTCTTGTTACATTCTTAAAGGAGTCCAGCTGAAACACCTCTGCTAGATCCCTTCAGGCACTCAGCAGAACATTTCTGGCATCATCCAAAGACTTATGACCTAATAGACAAAATGGGAACTTCTATTTGGAGAAGGAAGGCCTCACTGACTTCCAGGTGTCCTGGCACATGCCCAAGAAACCACTGTGACCTACATGGTCCCAGCGGGATCTGTTTGGCACCAAGCAATCTCCAGCAGGAAACTCGAGCTGGGGAGTAACTTGCAGGGCAATACAAGTGAACGAAGCAGCCATGGAGGGACTCATACTTCAGCTGTCTCATTTATGAGTCAAAAGTAGATGCTCAACTATCCCTAAAATATTTTGATACTCAAATGTGCAACTCACCTGTACCTGTCACAAAACAGAGGGGTCAAATTAAAACATCAGGATCAAAAATCTTTTCCTTAAGCACTCATTTGGTACAGGATATCTTTCTGCAGACATATCCAACCCCCAACGTTTTGCAAAAAGACTCCAGCAACATTTGGGACAAGTGTCTGTGGTGAGAGTCACTGAGGCTACAAAGACAAAACCCCTGTATGCACAATCATAGACAGAGCTAAATTGTACTCCTGTAACAGCCAAAGTCAACAAGGTCACTCCTTACCTCCAACAATGAGGTATGTGTTTGGGAAGAGGTTCTTGGCTTGCATCAAGGCCCGGGCATGTCCAGAATGGAACAAGTCGAATATTCCATCGGCATAAACTCTGACAGGGCGATCCACTGTGCCAAAGGGACAGAGAGACAGCTGTGAATATGCCTTCCTGGAGAAGCAGCTGCTGCACATGCTCACATTTGAGAACCTTCTGAAAGTCATGGAGGTGTTACAGAATGCAGCACCATAATCAGGACAGAACTGTTAAGATAAATGCCTGGCTCTCTGCCTTCCCATGTGGAAAGAAATGCATCTGAGCACAGAGCTGAAATACAATTGCATTTAAAGGCAGACTGAAAGCCTGCCATGTATCACCCAAACAAGGTGAAGGGGAGAGCAAGGGAAAAGCAAACCCTGAGCATTTCCCTCCTATGGAAATTCAAATGCAGAATTAACTTTCTGCACAAGAGAGACCAGGGAAGAACTGGCCCAAATGTTTCACAGGTGCCTGATTTCCTCCTGCCTGCTAGGATGGCATCTCAAGACACTTACAGCATTCCCCTCTGCAGCCTCCTGCCACAGCATCATCAGCTACCCCAGACACAAGGTTGGTTTGGTCTCAGAGATATCTCAATCATACTCACACCCTGCAAACCCCAAACATTTATACAATCCCCTTCCAGTCCGTGTTCTTACTTACATGGGGTCCCTCTCATGGCTTCTTCATATGTCACTCTGATGTATGGCTTGCTGTAGTCAATCTCCACTTCATCTGAGAAAGGGGCTGGTTCCCTCAGTCCCTAAACAGCCAGGAGAATTTCACTGTGAGAATGCAAAAGTGAGGGCAGTTCATAGTGGCAGCACTGCCATCACAGTGTCCTGGTCACGGGGTGACTCAGTGTGCCTCTGCACAATTCAGACGTGTATTGAAAGATTAATTAGCGTAAAACCTCAAAACAGCCTTGCAGGCTGATTAGCTTGAGTTTAGAGAGGAAGAGAAAGAGAGAAAAGCAGAGTTTAGAAGACAGTATTTATACTGGACCAAGACAATCAGAGGCTCAGAGTTGCAGCTGCTAAACTCAGACTTCTGACAAACAGCAGTTCACAGCAGCATAAGCCAAGCTTTAAACCTCACTGTCGCAGCTCCAGCTGTGCCCACTCTGGCAAGGCCACCACTCTGCTGTGCCTGAGTATTGCGCTGTGATGTACAAACTGTAACAGCTCCTTGATTTGAGCATATGAATGAGCAGAGGAGCAATACCAACCGCAGCATTAACTCCCAGGGAATGTGTGTGTTGTCACCATTTCTGAGCCATACAAGTCAGCTGTGGCAGAGTAACTCCATCTGCTGCAAGAAAACCCCTCTAGCCTGCTAGCTTGACCACAGCAGTACATTTAATCAATGCTGAAGTAGCTGAAGTCCAGGCATCGTTTTTTGGTCTGCTCTGAATGGAAATGGAACAAACAAAACAAACAGCTCAATTTCCTTTTAGCTGGAAGGTGTAGGGCTGCAATGGACATCTTGTTCCTGAGTCAGAACACTAGGAAACAAGCTTGCAAATCATGACAATAACACCTTCAAGCTGAAAAAGGCTAATCTGCAGTTTCCTCTCTGTCTTCCTGTCCCACTGCAGAATCCTGGCAGTGTCCAGCACCACTGCAACCAAAAAAACCTCTGCTATTCTGGCAGTGTCATTCCTTATTAGAGTGCTTATAGTGAAACACACAGGAAAACAACCACTGACCACTACATTCAAACAAACTGCTATTGCTGAACATCTCCTTTAAGTTACAGAGGGATCCACATTTCACACAGCACCTTCTCTAGAAGGATCCTTAGTCTCAGATATGGCCTGCAGATCTGTCTTCTCATCACTGCCATTAAGTCTAAGACTTCCCTAGAAAACCAGATTCTTGGCAGTTTAGTTGGCATACACCTGATATGAAGTTAGGAATAAAAGCACAAAAAAGCCCTATCAAAATTATCAGAGCAACACAGAGACGTCCTCAAAAAGTCTTGCCAGAGTCTTGACCTTCCCCTGCAGGATCAGTGAGGGTCAAAACTCAACCTGATGTGTACAATACAACAGGCTTATGTGTCAGCAGGTTTGTTACCACCATCTGCTACCGAATCCTGCTGCTTCAGGGGAACATTCTGCCAACAGCTGCTTAGCTGGGAGTGGAGAAGGCTTCAAGGTAATCTTACAGTTAGGCAACACTATTACTCTTGCTATGATAAATAAAACTTTTGCAAAAGGAAGAAAAATAGAAATCTTTCACCAGGAGAACTGTGTTTGCCCTGTGGCTAAAAACCAGGCAGGAAGCTTAGAAAGTGGCTAGATATTACTTGTCTTGTGCTGTTCATGGCTGCTTTATTTCCAACAGAGGACAGAGCAACTTGAAGCACAAGTGACTCCCACAGAATAATAAATAACCTGCATACCTCTCTTTCCTCACTGAAATACATGGGATCTTTAAGAGGGACAGGGTGGGTTTTGGCAACAGTGAAGGACAAAAAGCTTCTGTAGGATAAGTCACACAAGAGCTCAAGCCTCCATCCCCAGTGCCTGCCTCCCCAGTTCTCACTGCTGGTGCTGCTCTTACTTTATTACCACTGTCAATGCTCTGTGATAGGGCTAAAGCCCTCCTGAAGAGCAAAATGTTGTCATCGAGGAGGAAAGTTGCAACACATCACCACAGTTTGCCAAGGACCATGACCCTGGTATGACGTGGCAGGGATGGCAGTGGATTTTGACAGAGATAAGAAAAGAACAACTAGAGCACACGTGATGCACAGGACAGCTCCAGGAAGAGGCCAGAGAAGAACTATAAAAAGCCAATTGTCGCAATATTGTAGCAAGGACAAGTTGAAGACAGCCCTTTTCAGTAGCATTAACTGCATTAGACCCCTTCAGAAAAGAACCCACTGGCTTTAGCTAGTTAAAGCCATCCCAAGGTAGATCTAGAAAAGAAATCCTTTCGCTTGTTTGTTGTGGGTTTTTTTTTCTGGACACTCCCAAAGTACCAGCAACATAAATGTGGTCTCTCTCTAGACCAAGAAAATTGAATGAACAGTGATCTTCCCAGTGCATCAGAGCGTGGATTCTACAGCTCACTTCTGCAGGTGCTTACAGGCTTCAGACCCTCCTGCAGGTGTCATGTGCTTCTCTAGAGTATTTCTTCCCCACAGTGGGTCACTTAAAACCCACCTGTGAGAAATGCCCCCTTCCCCATGGCTGTCTAAATGCAAGCCTCTTTGGCTCAGCTTAAGTGACAAGCCGGACACACCACAAAAGCAGCTTAGCAATGCTTGCCTCAGACCTAATTTAAGCCCATGCTGTAAGTATGTTATTAGTATGAACAAAGGAAGATTCCAAACTGGATTGGCAAGAAGGAGAGCTACTGTCATTTGTTTCTTATCCCCTGCCTTGTTTTCTCAGTCCACAGATAAACCACCTGTATCTTTCTGCTGTTACAGCTCAGTGTTCTCATCTCACAGGCTTCCAAAATTCTTATCTCCGCTTACTTACAAGTGAGCGTCGGGACATTTTTGGCGGGATTCCATCCAGCTCTGTTGCCCCATTAGGGCCTGATCCATCTTTTCTTCTCTTTCGGGAATTCAGCCTGGAGGAGGTCGGCGGCTCCATCTCACCAAGCACGTCCAGAAAGAACTGGAACAAAATGAAGGAGAGGGGAAAAAGGAAAAAAAAGAAAAGAGATATTTCTCAGTTCTTCCAAAACAGAATCAGTCAACAGCAGGCACAGTGTACAGAAGGTCAGTGCAAAGACACAGCCACCTCACAAGGGGCTTAGCCAGTTGTATTTGGCATCAGCTGCCAAGGCTTGACAAACAGTGCCTGGTGGGAATACTGAATCATTTAATGCAACTCAGAGCTGTTCTGCAGAGGGAAGCATGCAGCAATCAGCTGGCTGGAGAGACACTGAAAGAGTTGCAATGCAAATCATAAATCATTACTACGAGATTAATAACGCTATTTTCACATCTAAAAGGCAACCTAAGGACAGTGGCATGCCCAATTCACATTCAGCCCTCGTCCAGCTCTCATTTGGATTCTTTACCCTTTACACTCCCCAGGGCAGCTGCTGGCTGTGACGCATCCCTGTTCAGTCCTGAAGAGAGGAAGGAAGGTCTACGCAGAAGGATAAGGGTGAGGGAAAGGCTCATAACTTAATTGAGTTTAAACAGGCTTGCTGTTTGCTTTGTCGTTTGTGTAAGACCAAGCTGCAGCTCCCCAGTGGAGACAGCCCACCTGGGGATGGCTGCCACTGTGTTCCCCTCCTGTCCCTTGTCCCCACCGCAGTGGTGACTCAGCAGATGGTGAAGCAGCTGCTGACACCACATTAGGCCACACTTACTTCTGGCACTTTATGTACCAATTTGCAATTAGTAGTGGTTCAGCTGAACTGCTTCTCTGATGAAAAGACAGACACACCACCAATTTGGGACAGAAATTGTGACAGTTATAAGGAAGGAAGTTATCTGTCCTTTGGGTTGGAGTCATTGTACCTTTCCAAAATGGCCTGGAGGATTAGTAACTCCAGCTTCACACAGCTGAAGCAAAAATATGGATTTATAGGAAGGCATGGCAGTGAATATTCCCTTTCCAGCTGCTGCAGGAGTTAAAAATGTGTGGTAGGTTTGCAAAAACTAAAAAACAGCATTATCTCTCTTTTTGACTTGAAGTATGCACCTCTCCAGTGCAGCACATGGCACTTCTGGCCTGCTGTTGCTGAGAGCAGCATGACCCTCCCTGCCCAGCAACGATCCTTAAGTGCGTGCCTCAACTCCCTAATAACAAGAGTGGTGTGGAATTTAAAACGTCTCCCCACCCACATGGAGTGGGTGTGCTGGAATGTTAGGTGGGGCAAGTGCAAGGTGTGACAAAGAGCAGATGCCCCTCTGAATACCACCTTTTCCCGTAGTAGAGGGGCTCTGCTGAGTGTTCTACTTGGGATGAGCTGGGACTGTCCTCACTAAGGGCCCCTGGCAAAGCTCTGCTGTTTGGCAGCCAAAAGGGTGTGCTTTGTTAAAGAGCTGTTAAGTAGCAGATCTAGTGATCTGACTTACTCAAGCACGCATGACTCAAGGTTAAGGAATGCTCCAAAGTAAAAACTCAAATACAGTTTAAGGAGATGCAAGTATTTCTCCCTCCCCACTGAGCATCAGCATGATGATACCTTATGGGCAGTTTTAGGGTCAGACACAGCTGAACTGGTTTGGGGCTACATACATATAAGCATCCCTGGCTGCTCTGCTAGACCTGCCACAATGTACTAAGAGCAAGGAAAGAAAATCTTAGGTCAGTAGGGAGCCAAAAAAGTATCGTGGAGAAGATAAAAGTGAGAGTGAAGAGCAGCCACAAGGACATTCCAGAACTGTGTGACCCATCTAGCACTCACTCCATAATGCCTGTGAGTCAAGCTTGCCGTTTCCCCATTCCAGTAATTAAATTTCTGTTTCCTGAGAACAAACATATGGGAGGGTGCAAACATAACCTCAGGTAAAAAAAGTTTGGAACCCTTAGGTTCAAGTCCTCAAACATTTAACTTTCAGGTGAGATCCGTGCTATAAATGCGATAGCTTCCAGAGTGCCTCTGTGAAAACACAGGGTATGACAGAAGTCATTCTTACATTTTGCAATGTGTCATCTTGCAAGCACACTCTGCATCAGTCATTTACCACCGTGGTCCTAGCAGAAACCCTGAAGTTCAAAAAAAGCAGCAAACATCTGTCTCTAGGTCAAGTAACCCCAGAGTTCATGGAAACACTGGGGGGAAACAGCAACTGATTTTCTTGTTTGGTTAAAATTTCCCTGTGGTTCAAGTCACCCGTTGGTCTCTGACCACTTTCATTCCTTCCCTTAGGAGAGAATTAAAAGGTCTGTTAATGTGCTGAATGCAGACATTCTGAACCACTGCCCAGCAAACATCAAACGCAGAGGCTTTAGCACTGAAGCACAGACATAGCAGCCCCACACACAACCAGGTGAAGCTCTCCCCACATCAGCACGGCCCAGGGCCACCAGACTACACTGCACACAAATACAGTCTCTGCTGAATTGTCACTACTGCCTTGATACTGGGTGCAGCTCTCATGGCCAGCCAAAGAACTGAGCACTGTCCCAGCCCAGAAAAAACTCCAACAGCTTCTTCCATCTCCTCCCCCACCCAACCATCTGCTCTCCTCCATCCTAACTTTGGCATTTCTCAGAGTATACATAGTTAACCGATGGCAAACAACAACTTAAGTGAACGGATTCCAACTTGAGAGGTTCTATTATTCACTGTGCATTAAATCAGCAGCAGTGGTGAGACAGCGTCAGCCACACAGCAGCAGCTCTACTCAATGTACCAAGTGAGAAACCAGCTTCAAGGGTGGGATAAATATGCTCTGTCTGCTCTGACTTTACAGGTGAGATGTTGCTGAAGTAGCCTCTGCAGTGTCCGGACAGCTGGGCTGGGTGCCTCATGAGTGACACAGCTCTGTTAATTACTCAAATTAATGCAGAAATGAAACAATAATTTTACCACTGTTCAGAACTTTAAAACCTCTGTCCTGTGGCTAGTGCATTTCTGGGAAATCATCCCATCAGGCTTGTCTTCACAAAAAACTGGGAGCACACCAGACCTTGCTTCAATAAACCTACTAATCTTAGAATGCTTCATTTGGATCCAAGTGACTAAAACAGCATCCCAAACAATTATTTAACAACAGTGGGATCCAGCATCTGTAGCTGAGTTTAACACATGAGGACACAGCTTTGCTTCCCCAAATGCATAAAACACTGCCTGTTCTAAAATTAATTACATTTGCAGCAGATGGGGAAGAGGAAAGAGAAGATAACTCTCAAAGCCCATTCTGAACACTCCAAGATAGAAACCAAACATAACCAGAAGAAAGAGCTTTGCTGTAAAATATTAACATTGTTCTATTTTAAGGTGTCACCCTACTGCATTATTGAGTTCATGACTGAATATGAGAAACTGCTCAAAAGGAGCAAAGCTGCAAGTGCCCTGTTTGGAAAAGCCATGGCCATACCACAGTTTCTGCACCACTATACAAAACACTCAGGGCTTTTCTTCTTAAACTTATTTCTCTGGTGTGTCCGCTGTCAAAGAAGGGCCTTGCATCATCTGCCAGAAAACTCACTGAGAGAGAAAGAGACCTGCATGGGCTCTGTGAGGAGCAGTTGACTGCCAGATGGGAAAAGACTTGCTTTTCCTGTCATGGAATCACTGAATCCTGCTGAAACACAGCCACTTCTGGGAGGGGAAAAAGGACAAGCATTGATTACTAGAAAGGAAAAAAAATATATAGGCAGGGAAGGAATTTAAGACTTCTTTAGTGTCAGTTAATTACAGCATCATCAGAGCTGGAATTTAACCACAACACCGAAGTTCACACCTCTGGCAGGTGGAAGAGGTCAGAATAGGCCCAGCAAATCTTCCAAAGCTTTACCTCCCTGTCTGCATCTTTATGGACAATGGTGCCGTTTTTAGTCTCAGTGGTGTCAGAGAACTCCAGCATCACACTGCACAGGAGAAGCAGGTCAGATCTTTCTGCACCCTAAAAACACTGATGGCTTGGGAACCTAGCCCATCTGCCTTTATTTTTTGATGTCCTGAAGAACTTCTTGGAGAATATTAACTGCAAACCTACATCAGTAGCAGGATTTCTTCTGCCACTTTTCACTTGCAGATTTACCTGTGAAGCAAAATAAATGCTGCTACCTAAACTGAAAACAAGCTTGCTGCAACAGCTCAGTAAATGCTCCAGCCCAAGGATGCTGCAATTGCCACCAGGGACCCAAAACACAAGACTGGCAGCTGGACCAGCGAGGCCCTGGGACACCCACAGCTTCCTGCTCCAAGGCTGTCCTATCGTCCCTCTGAACCTGGGAGGCGTTGGCACAGTCAGATGTGACTGTCACATGCTGCTTTGCCTACAAGATCATCGCACTTTACAGGAACAAGATATTTCTCTTCTGCTGACTCATCTGCAGGCAACACTAACTAAACTTTGCACTCTGCCAGCTGTCTGCAGAGAATTGCCTTGACACATGGACAGCATGTAAGCAAGAGCCTCAGGGAAAAGGGAAAAGTCCTGTCACTTCAGATAAGCCCCTTGCCAGGCTATAAAGTAGCAAAGCGACCCTACATTCCTCTGCATTCCTTGACCATAGATCAAAGAGAATCCCTTTCCCCCTGTTCTCCCTCATCTGCAACCCCCAGTCTCCAATTAACCTTACTAGTGTGCATCCCCCTGGAAATCTGTGGAGACACAGAGACTTGGGAGAGGTTAATGACAGAAGACTCATCATGGATCTCTCTTCTATCAGTGCTTAAAAAACTTGCCCAGTCTCCAAGGCAACTTCATGCCCAGCCTAGGCTTGCCAGGCCCGGCTCTGTTCCAGTCTCCAGACTCAGAGCATCTGCCTGGAAACACAGTGCTGCTGGCTATGACCCAGCCTGCTCACCTCCAGACAGACTGCGACGCTCCCCACAGTCAGCATCTGCTCTACCTGGATGGTCAAGCCCTTGAGCCCCTTAAAAAGGTTATTGCAGAATCTGGCACAGTCCCATCCACTTGTAAAACACAGGGTGCTTCAGATACTTTGGATCAAGATCAACAAAAGCAGCTGTCCCACAGTGTGTTAAAAGGCACACAAACATATAAAAGGGATTCCTGTTCAGCCAGTGCCACACATTGGTCCAACAGCATCCACACCTTTGCTATATCTGCTAAAACAACCCCCAGGCCTTGCATCCCCTACTGGTCCAGGCAGGCTGGTAACATTTTCTCAAGCAGAGCCTGAGCATGTACAAGCTCTGGTACTCATGTCCTGCAATCAATGGAAAGATACTGCTTCTCACCAACAAAGTTCCAAATGGCTTAAAATAACTCTGCTTAACCACAGAAAACAGTTCAGTGCGGTCAGCTAGATAGTGTTGCTAAGTAATACACACATAAAAAAGAGAAACTGCTGTCAAGACCTCTGTGAATTCACAGCCCTTCTGGGTATACCATACCCTCCAGGCACTGAGTGTCTCAACATGCGACAGCCTCTGCTGGGTGAGTGAAGCAGCAGAAATAGGGTTTATGCAGAATACCAGAAAAGATACTGTCAGGGACAATGAAGTGTGAGAATAGGTGGCCATTCTGACCTGACTTCTGCACAGTTTCATTTTTAGGGATTACCAACAGAGCTTTTTGAGACTGGACGTGTAAACCTCCTTTAGCAGGTTTACACATCAATACCAATTCCTTACTGCAACAGTTATTGTTTGTGACTCTTGGTATAGTGATTTCAATAGTGTTACAATCCAGAACTCACACTGAAAAACTTCACAACCGGGAATTTTAATAATTGTGTATATATGGCAAACTTCTTTGGGAAATAATGTGTAGGTATTTGTCATCTGAATTGAAACCCCAAATACAGTGGCTGTCCTCAGATCCTGGGGTCCTGCAGATGGAAACCCAGCACTACCTGTTTCTGACCACTCCAGCCTTTGACAGGGTCTTGGTGTGGCAGCATCACAGGGTGGGGACAGAGAGAAGGCCACTGGCAGCATCCTGCACCTCCCTCCACAGCGAGATGCACAGAGGAGCATCACAGCTCTAAGAATTCCTGAGGACTTTAAGTCCAATTACAAAACCATTAAATCAGTGCAGCCAGGACTTCGGTGGACACAAAAAGCGGGTTAGAGAGAACATGTGCCTACGCAGCAGCTGGGTCACACCTTCCTTCGCCGCAGCCAGGGCCACCTCCTCACTGTCCTCCCCAGGCCTTCACTCTGTCCCCTGGGGGAGTGGATGTCCCTAGGAGCCCCTACGCTCCAAACGCTGAGGATGCACTACAAAAGTTTCCCACTGACCTGCTTCTATTTTCTCTCAGCTGCCAGTCCTGCCATCTGGGAGGATCACGCCCGAGCCCCGGCCTCTGCCCAAGCCCCCACAAAGGGGACGCAGCGCATCACGACCACCCCAGCAGACACTGCCCTCTTGCCCAAAGCCAGCGCTCCACGTCCGACCAGTCAGCACCTCCCGAAGCCCCCAGCCTGCGCCACGGCCACCGCGCTGGGAGAGGGGCCCAGGGAGAGATCCTTGACCGGCTCCGCAGGGGGAGCGTGCGGTGCCCTCATGTGCCGCCAGTCCAAACCCACCCCACAGCCTCCGGTCCCGTGACAGGCACCGCTCCGTGCCCTGTCCCCTGCTCCCACAGCCCTCTCAGTGCCGGCCCCCCGTTCCCGCCGGACGCCCCCCTACCAGCGCGCCGCCGCCGCTCCGCAGCCCAG
>VWYP01009342.1:115505-153083 GCA_013400435.1 Pycnonotus jocosus
GCGGGGAAGCCGCGTCCCGGGAATCCGCGCCTGGAACCTCCGTTCCGGCTCGCGACGGTCCTGCCCCCGGCTCTTCCAGTCACAGAATATCCTGAGCTGGAAGGGACGCACAGGGATCATCGAGCCCAACTCTTGACCCTGCACAGCATCATCCCAAAGACTCACACCAAGTGTCTGAGAGCTTTATCCAAACGTTTTTGGAGCTGTGCCAGGCTAGGTGCCATAACTACTTCCCTGGGGAGCCTGGTCAGTGCCCAACCACCCTCTGGGGAAAGAGCCTTTTCCAACCTAAACCCCCAAGACACAGCTTCAGGCCATTCCCTTGGGTCCTGTCACTGGTCACCACAGAGAAGAGATCTATGTCTGCCCCTCTGCTTCCCGTCGTGATTAAGTCTCTCCTCCATCCATCCAGTGTATGGATGTGTCCGGTGTAAATTCCAGAGGTTCTGGAGGGAGGGAGCTGCCCTGCATGTCCACACTGACGTGTAGTGCTTCAGCAGTGGCTCAATCTCTCTCCACGGAAAATACAGCATCCTTTACCCGTCCCACGCCACAGCGAAGGGTGGTGAGGCTGAGCGATTATGGACCCCTCCCTCCGAATTATTATAATTTTGAAATTAAGGGACTCTCAGGCAAAGTAGTACAAAAAAGCAAACAAAACCCCCACTATCAGAATGCAACCTGTCACCCCGTTGGTCAGGGTATTGGTAGCAGTCTGATTAAGTCTTCCTGGAGTGACAGATGTGGTTCTGTTGGAGTAGAGATGATCCTGTAGAAGGGAATAGTTTACTCTGCCGGTCCAGTGGTGGTGAGCTGGTCCGGTCTTCATCTGGGAATCCAGTGGAAACAGGCTGCCTTGGTGTAGTGACTCAGATTTTTATCCAGGTAGGAATGCTTGGCTCCTCCCGCTGTGTGGAGCATCTTATAATGGGATCATGTAAATTTATCAGCCATGCAGTGAGATGCAATGGTCCATTAACAGAAGATATCCCCCTGGGCGGAGGATGGGTTGTGGAGGAGAAAAAGAACACCTAATAGTTGGCCATTAACAGAAGATCCCCCCCTGGAGTTATGAGGGACGGGTCATGTCATGGAAGAGATAAAGAGCACTGCCCCACCTGGTTTTAACAGATAATACAATACCTTACATACTTTTGGTTACATCTTGCATTGCAGCCTAGGACACCTGGCTTCCAAGGGCTGCGCGGGGAGGGCGTGTTCTGCTCTAACAGTTGGTAAGGGTGGGATTCAGGGTTCACCTCAACCCACTTCGGCATCTAAAAGCCATTCATCCCATTGGAATGGCTCAGCTGTGCTTGCTCTGTCAGCTGAGAGAGAACAGGCATCACTGCAGAGCATCCCATCTTCCAATGGGCACGCTAAGATGTCCTCTTGGCACCCACTCTCCCAGGAACCCACCTGGTCCGCTTAACTTTTGGGGAGATGAGAAGCTTTAGCACTATTCTGCAGATCTACTACAGCCTTTCCTAGGATGGAGTCCTAGCAAAGTTGGAGTCCAAGTATCCACCCTCATATTCCAAAACAATTACAGAGAGATTGAGGAATCACTGCAGAATCTGCTGAAGAGCGTGAGGAGCGATGATCACTCACAGCATCCATGGGTGCCAAACTGCACCAAACCAAGGAGCAGTTACTGCAGGGAGGAGTTCTGGCAGTCATCGGGTGTGTGGGCTGCTGACCTGACCTAATGTCCTAAATACCTCGAACTTTCCATCAATTAATACCATCTCATGTGACACAGCTGGGATTCATAGCCCAGTTGTTATGGGAGTCATAGGAACAAATCTGGATAACCAGAATCAGAAATCAGCTTTATGGGTTAATTTACAAAGAATTGTCAAAATGCTCACCTGAGAAATGCAGACAAGCTCTCCAGGATAGTGCATCTTGTAGAGTGGAAGAAAATACCACAGGAGAAGAAATATTAAATACATAGATTTATTATGTTTTTTTCTCATAAACATTTTGTTAATTTCACAGAAATAAAAATAACAGAACCCTTTCGAGACAGAAGTTGAGTTTGCTTTAGAAGCAATGGCTATTGGCAATACACTTTTGGGACAAAACCAACACTATATAAAAAACAAAGGGCGATTTAAATAAAGGACATAATAATAATAATAATAATTTTAATATTGTGCTTAAAGGAATACCAATGTCCACAAGGAAGAGGGGATGTTGTAGTGTGTAGAACAGGTGTAGATTGTGCTTCGTAGAGCTGTTAATTGTGTTATGTAGTAAAGAAAGAGTATGATGCTTTTGTGCACTTAAAAATACTCTAAAGCATTCTCCCCAATGTCCATCCTTCTGTGCAATGTCACCTTCAATAGTAGAAGCAGCCAAATGCAGCCACCACACAAAACAGGCTGTCCTGGGGAAAACAGAGAAAGGCTCTGTGTGAGTCAAGGCAAGCTTTTTGCTAGTCTAGTGGACAGAGAAACCTCAGAGAACATTTAGATCAGAGCCTAACTGTATGGTAATATATTGCAATTTTCTGTGTTTTATTTAAGTTTCTTATTCACTTGTGGTGTACCCAAGTCAGTGCATCTGAATGCCAGAAGTGCCTCAATTTCTTCCATCCACACACCCAGAGGTATCCAGGTGTCAATTTAAAATAACATAAAGTAATAGTTAACTAAAACCTTCACTTTGGCTCAGTCCTGGATTTCAGCCATGCTCCATGACTGCAGTTCAGCAAAGGATATAAGAAAAGACATTGTCTCTTGTGCCTTCTCTCCCCACCAGTAAAATGGTGTGACTAAAATGACTTTTCTTCTGTACTGTCTCACCTACTTAAGGGAGAACTTTTACTATGTTGGCTGTTATATCTAAGTATGTTTTGTGAATAAGGATGTAAATCAGGCTGTTTCAATAATCTTGATTCCTTCCTTGTAGTAGTTGTTTCTTTTCTGCTCCACATTTAAGATCACTCTGCCTCTCAAACAAAAGCAAGTAGCCTTGCACTCCCATGGGACTGCAGCCCATACTTACATTCATGAACACGTCGTGAGCACAGCTGTCAGTGTCAGCGTCCCAGAAACATCGTGCAGCCATGCTAGACAAAGGAGCCAGACAGGGACATTACCCAGAGTTCATGTGTAATGATTTAAGTGATCACAGACACTTCCATGGAAAACCAAACTGAGCTTGCTTTAAAGGTAATGGAATTGGAAAGTGTGCTCCTGAATCCCAAGCCTAGTTTTCTACTGCTGAATTCTACCACATGCTGTAATCCCCTCAGTATGTGCTCCACCTTCAAGCTCATCAGCTCTCAAGCCTGCCACCTTCACTGTGCAGCAGGACTTGAAACCTCATTGCTATTGGGGCTTAAAAATCTTTGACTTCTGGCCTATACATATCAGTGGCTTATTTAGCTTATCTGTTCTTGTCCTTCACCTCCTGCACCCTCATGGTACATACTCCCAGCTTATTTATAGGGAGCTATCGTATTCCTTGGCAGATGCCATGCTACGAAACCATGACCCCTTCAAGTCTTTTCATATCTATACCCTCTGTTCCCTGACCATCCTGACGGACATCTACACCCAAGCCTATCCTGAGGACAACCAACCATAACAGGATATTGCATGTGAGACCTTGCTTCTGCCTTGTCTAAAGGCACTGACATTCCCTTTTCTCTGCTGCAAGTGTCCCACTCCCTGCCGGCCCCAGTCAGCCTCAACTGCCAGGACTCCTTTTGGGGCACAGTCTCATAATGTATGACTAACTCCACTAAGGTGTATTTTGCATTAACGGTGTCAGTGATTGTGCTTCAATCTTGCCTCCTGTCTGTTGCAAACTGGAAAATTTCCCCAACTGCTCTGTCAGCCTGTGTGGCTGGACTTCACATTTCTGATCAGATCTCCTGCACATTGAACTGTTCACCCTGGTACGGTGCTTCTGGAGCAGTATGCCTACAGACAGACATTCCTGACAAAAGCCTGAGCAGCAGGTACAGATATTCCTCTCTGACCTCCAGAACAGGGAGGCAGCAGATCTGATTACGGCTCTGCTGGATTTACCTTCTACTGGAGTACCAGGCACAATAATAAAGATAAGCCCAGCAGATCAACCACATAAGCCTTGTGAGCTGTTCCCTTTTGTCTTCTCCCTACCCACTAGTAAAGGAAAGCTACAGCCCTCTGTTGCAGCCAAGAGGAATTCTTTTGTCTGACTGCAGGCATCTGGAAGCTGACTGCAAGTGCTCAGCACCCACATGGGAATCTAGGCTTGTTTCCCATGACAGTATTGCAGGGGGGTTATAGAAATTGAAACTTCTGAAAAATGTAAATTAAGTGCTTATGGAAACTTTCTGACTTTAGACAGAAGTGAGTTACCATGGCTTTTGTGCTCCAAAAGGACCTTGGAAATGGATGGGGTGTGTACCCTAATTCATCACGAATACAACACAAAATGCCTCTGCCACATTCCTCAAAAACGATTTTCACCATTTCATCTTGCTAAGAACCACCATAGAGCAAATTATCACTGGCTAATTCAACCAGCCACAGCCACTCAAGTTGCCGCTAAAAGATAAAAGAAAGTGATTTACACTTTATCATCTGCAGACAGATCTTCGTAGCTAGGGAAGTTGGAAGCAGCTTCCAAAGGAAAAAAAATACACCTAAACCCAAAAAACCATGATAGAAATACAATTAGAAGATGCAAAACTTACTTCACTCCTTCTCCTCTCTGCTCTCCAATGACAACCTGCACCACCATCTTGTACCTGTCAAACCCCTCCTCTGGAGAGAGAAAAAAAACAATAGTGAGAGTAATAACTTTCTAAAAATATGAGTCCAAAACACGACCCTAAAAGCTAAAGAATTCTGGCTACAAAGCAAGTGGCTGTACAAACCTATGCAAGTAGCCAAGTGGACAGACTGCCTTGCAAAACTTCATTTTCCTACTATGGAGTACATGGTTTTGCTGGAGCTGAAGGGTGAACAAGGTAGCTGGCATCCACCAAAGGATGCACCTAAGGCACAAGGCAGCCCTGAGCAGCCAAACTGTGTGTCAGCATTCCGCTTTGACAACTTTCAAGAACTGGCCACATGGAAAAAACATAAATAAGGCTGCTGGTGGACAAAATGCGATTTGAAAAAAACTGTCTTATTTTAAAACTGTTTTGATGCAAAGCTATTGTGAAATTCTTCTGCCACACAGATGCTTCCTTTGCTTCTGAGTGGTATAAAAGGCCACATAATAGCTGTGTTATTTATGTGTCTTCAGAGATGTACTATTGTTTCACAACAGTAAAGAAGTACCTCTGGGGCACAGGCCAGATCTAATCAGGCCATGGCAATGTTCCAGAAGCCAAATCAGAACAAACACGTTTAAAATCAAATATAGATCCCAATGCCTATCTTCAACAAAGCAGTGTCCCGGGACGACTCCAGTGCCCTATTTCCACTGGAGGATTGAACACAGCACGCTGGCTCTGTTAACATCCAACACGTCAATTCTTATCAGAGATGCCAGCTGATAAGAGTGGCCACCCCGGGCCAGGCTGCCACGGTGGTTACACATTACTGAAGCCAAGGCCCGTGCAGAGCAGCTCAGTATGAACACGTGCAGGGACTACAGCTGCTGCTGGCTTTAAAGCAGATGCGTAATTCTGGGAGAAGCACAAATCCACGGCTCCTGCCGAGGGTGACCGCGCGGCTGTGCCACCGCGTCAGGCCAGCCCAGCAGATGGAGCACCAGCCTGTCCCCAGGAGGGAGGGGAAAAAAAGTGTCCGTGCCAGCACACATATCCATATAGTTGTTCCAGCACGGAACTCAGGAAACACCTGCTGGTGCCGGCACTTTTCTTCTTGAACTCAAAAATGTTGGAGGGCATCCTGTGCAGCAGCACAACCTTTTTCCAGTGCTGTAAGGCTGTAGTCACACCCCTCCTTGGCTGCTGACTGCTCTTCTCTCCCCCTTCCCTGTGCCCCCCGAGCCTTTTTCTGATCTCCACTGCTATTTCAGCTCTGATCTAAGTCACAGCAGAAAAAGAGCAGAATTGGTTCTGTTCATGGCAGCAAGAAGCAATGAAGCATCACCTCTTTCTTCTCTCTAATGCAGCTCCTTTCCCCCTGCAGACCCTCCAAAGCTGACAGCACACACCTGCCAAGTTATATGGAAACAAATCTTGCCTGCTTGAATTAGGTCTCCGGTTCTGCAGGCAAGGAATGTACACATATAGGACAGATTGCTTCATACCAGCAGACTTGAGTCAGCCAATGGGGAAGGAATAAGTTTCAAGAATAAAGGAAGAAAGGATCTTGTCAAAAGGGAGAGGACATGGCAGGAAAAGAAATTACATCCCCAGCAAACCTCTTTACCTTTCAGTCTGTCTCTTATTGTCTCTGATAAAGACTTTGTAAGTTCAGTCATTTCTTCTGGGATGTACTGTACATTGGCCAACTTCTCCTTCAGTATCACACTGATGCATTCTTTTACTGTGGATGACTTAAATCTATCACGGAAAGAAAGGAAAAAAAAAAAAAACAAAACAACAGAAAGCCCAGAAAGTTTATACAATCCGTAGAAACATACACAATACCACCTGGGAAAATGTAGTTTTCATGTATTAGAGAAAAATGACAGATGAAAGGCCATGGGGAAAAAAAGCCCCGCTAAGTTGGAGATATTGCCAAAAAGCCAAACACCGATCAACAGGGGTGAAACCAGACCCACTGGAAGTTGCCCCTCCAGCAGAATCCCCCACTTAAGTGCGTGTCAAAGCTGGTCTGGGAGCCCGGTGTCCTCCAAGCCCCAAACTCTCGGTGCTCCCCTCACTGCCCCACGCCGGCCCCTCATGCCCAGGGGCGCCCTCCCGACGTTCCCACCGCAGCTCCCACAGCCCCAACGCCCCAATCCAAACTCCCTCGCCACGCTGGCCCGCATCCCTCCCTCTTTCCCCGGCGGCCTCACCGGTGCTGGAGGCCGGGCCGCAGGCTGTAGGTGTTCTCGGCCCCCTCGTCCGGGCCCAGCTCGCCCATGGCCCGCGCAGGTCCCGGCGTTGGTTACCGGGACAACCGCGGCCCCTCCGGCCCCTTCCGCCGCTTCCGCCGCCCGCCCCGCGCGTCACCGGCACCGCCCCGGGCTGCGCGGCTGCTGCTTCTGTGGGTTACTGGATTTTGTGTTTTATCTTTCTACAGCTTATGGTATTATTTTGTTGAGTTTTTTTTTGTTTGTTTGTCTGGTTTTTTTTTAAAGAGTCAAAATATTTTTTTTGCAATAAAAAGTCTTGTACAACGAAGTAGTTGGTAAATAAGTGCTGAATAATTGCGGTAATAATTGCGGGCTGTTTTAATAACTGTAGTAATTGTAAAATTTTACAATGTCTTCTTGTAGAAGATGCTGAGGTGCTGGAGCAAGTCCAGAGAAGAGCGGTGGAGCTGGGGAAGTGTCTGGAGCACAAATCCTGTGAGGAGAAGCTGAGGGAGCTGTTTAGTCTGAGGATGTTTAGTCTTAGGGGCTGTTTAGTCTGGGGAAAAGGAGGCTCAGGGGAGACCTTATCCCTCTCTACAACTCCCCGAAAGGAGGCTGTGTCCAGGTGGGGGTCTGCCCCTTCTCCCAGACAACCAGGAACAGGATGAGGGGGCACAGCTGTTCAGGGGAGCTTTAGGTTGGGCATTAGGAGGAATTCTTTAATCATAGGAAGGGTGATTAGGATTGGAATGTACTGCCTAGGGAGGTGGTGGAGTCACTGTCCCTGGAGGTGTTTAGAGAAAGACTGGAAGTGGTACTTAGTGCCATGCTGTAGTTGTCCTGGTGATCAGTCATAGGTTGAATGTGATGACCTCAGAGGTCTTCCCCATCCTGAATGATTCTGTGATTCTGTAACTAAAGGGTTTGAAGAAGTTGCTGCCTGCGGTGTGGCTGGAGATATGACAGGGAGAGAGTGGGGTAAGACAGCCTGGCTTCCCGGGTGCTTCCCCAGTGCCCCTCTCCTGCCCCAAACCAGCCGGCAGCCACAGCCCCTGCACTCAGTCTTGCCCAGGGCTTGGAGGGCTCCCTTCCTGTCTCTGTGCCACACACATCAGGGAGGAGATCCCAGCCTTGCTCCTTTCCTCCAGCAACTTCTTAAATCCTCCATAAAGGCCTAAAATTCTTGCTCCCCAAAATCCTACCCCTTGTGCCCTTTTCCCTGCCTATAGCTGCTGTGCGTCCCAGGGAAGGCTGCATGTGCTGTAGCCCCTGCTGAGAAGCTGACATTCTGTTTCCTCTGCAGTTTATCTCAAAGCAGCAATCTTTGTGATTGATTGTGCTTCCCACGTGCAGCGGATGACACGGCTGAGAAAGGTCCCTGTGTGCCTCACCCCGCTCCGAATGGAAACAGCGTGAAGGAACAGGCAGTGCTGCTGTGGAGTGAGGCTGCTGCCATGGATGAGAGGCTGGAGGGGGCCATGAGCTGTGACAGGGCTGGGTGTGCCTGAAGGTGCCCCTTGGGTACAGGAGGTGTGAGGTTGCACCAGGAGGAAAGGGTGCCACCCTGCCAGAGTTTTGCTTGGGATGCACAGGCATATCCCAGCTGGTGCTAAATCCTGCCCCAGCCTGCTGTGAGCATGGGTGGTTTGCTGAGACCCTGAGCAGCAGCTCCTAATTTCCAAAGACTTTAGCAGCACCTCTTGCTAGAGATGGACTGTCAGAGTCCTTAGTATATCTGGGCTGGATGTCAGCTCTGCTCACCAGCAGGAACACTCACTGCCATGCTGGAGGTGACATTGGTCCCTTGCCATACCCGTGTGGCACCTTCCCATCACAGTTACCATTGCTCTGTCCAGGCCTTGCAGGTTTCTGCTTGTTAAAGGAACAGTTTCATGTCTCTGCTCCATCCCTCTGCTTACTCACTGCTTACCGCTGCTTACTCACACCCACAGGACGCTGCCTGTCCCCACAGGGTCAGATGTTGCTGCTCATGCAAATCCTTTGCGGAGATCTTCATAATTTCTGAGAAGTATCTGAAAGATCTCAAGACTCTCTGTGTTTATTTGCAAACACTATTAACCGTTTCCTCTTCTCACCCCAGCCACTCGGCTCCTGCCTGGGTCAGACCCACAGATGTGAATTCAGTTAAACCGTTGGGGAAAGGATCTTTAGAACGTGTGGGCTTCTGTTCCTCAGCATCTTTTTGTGGCAGTTTGTGTTTCCTCTTTCATTTGGGAAGCTATGCTTTCCCTGGACTTCAAGGTCATGCAGCTCTGGGCTTCAGTCAGCTCCATCAGAGATGTTTGATCACAGCTTTCTTTTTCTTTTTCCAGTTTTTCAGTGCTCCTTAAATACCCCAGATGCTTTTAAACCAATTTGGGGCTGATGCTCAACCCGATGATGTGAGTGTTCAGGTGATAGCTGTGTGCCCCAACAGTGATGGCTCAGAAGACTGGACCTTCCTCTGGGTCACAGCTGTATTGATGGAACTCACCAGCTTCTGGTTGGAGAAAAAACATGACATTTGTGCTCCAATGAACTGGTGTGACATGTGCTTGCTGAAGTTGCTGTTTCTTAGTTTTAAAGAACAAACTGTCTTCTCACTTATTTCTGCTTATTCTTCCTTTCTTTTTCATCTTTGATGGCCAAATAGGAAAGGACTGTCCTATGCAATTTGCCATGCTCCAGCTCACAGAAAGAATTTCTATTTTTTTAAGTACCAAAGGACCTTTTTATGACCATGTCAGCAAACATGAAGGTGTACCATTCACCCCACTGGCTGGAGGGGATTTACCACCATGAGCAGGGAGCTGCATCATGGTTGGAGCCAGGCTGTTTTCCTTCGTGCTGGAGAACTTGGTGGAGGAGCTGGGGTGAGCTGTGCTGGTCTGGCAGAGTGCAGGCAGGGTTCAAAGCCTGCCTGAAGCCCCAGGGCTGCTGTGGGGCTGGGCTCCTCTGCAATGCTGACACCTGAGGCTGGCACTGATGCTCACCTCACTTTCCTCCATAGCAGCTTCCTAGCAGCTTGATCTTTTCTTTTATTCTTTTCATCGCTGTGGTTTGTTTTTATTCAGAGTAAAGAGTATCTTGCCGTTGTTGGTTTTGCATGGACACGGCAGCCTCCCCGCCCTGGGTACCAGTTTATACGTATTTCAACTATGCATTGGAAAGTTTGAGCAATTTGTGCTATGATGCTAATCAGCCCTCTGCTGTTGCTGCATGGGGTGGGGAGGATGAGCCAGTTTTTCCTGCCTATCCCTGGCTTGCTGAGTTGTGATCTTGGTGATGATACCCATCACATCTTCCATCTCTAGAAACCAAAACATGTGGCAAGTGCCAAACAAGCCTCCCCTACCTGGCCCAAGTGCCTGGTGTCGCCATTTGGTGACATAAAGCCTCAAGGTGGAAAAGCCTCCTTGCTGTCAGCTTCCTTGTTTCTTGGAGTTCAGTTTGGTTTAGTTTAGTTTAGTTTAGTCAGGGTTTTTTCAGTGGGAATCCAGGAAATTATGAAGGAAGAGGTGATGTCCAAGTTAAAACCCACGTGCACCCTTGCACATGGTGGAGAGCACTCCCTTTGCCACCCATCCAGGCAGCATGGTGGTCTCTGGCCAGGTGACATAGAGAGATGACAAGGTGGGCATGGCACCCAGCCTTACAGCTCAAGCAGTGCCAGCAGCTCATGAGAAATGTGTGAAGCTGCAATGCCAGGATGAGACTGGGCAAGAGGACCAAGACAGGCTGGATGGAGCCACCCTCCCAGGGTGAGCCCTGTCTGCCCCAGCTCAGTACCCCCTCCTTGGCCATCCCAGTTTGGCCATCCTGGTCATATTGGGTTAATGGCTGAACCTCATGGTCTTAGAGGTCTTTTCCAATCTCAATGATTCTATGATTTCATAATTCTATGAAATTAGGAGTGACTGCCCCAGCCCACTCACCTGCCAGGGACACATTTGAAAGTGAGAGTTGAGCAAGCCCCAGTCCCACAGCTTGTTTCTGAAAGCTTGGAAAAATAATGAAGTCATCATTAGAATCACATCCTTCTCCCCAGTTATTAATTTTCCCCTGACACTTTCCAAAATTGCGGGGCACCGGGGCTATGTTTTAGAGAAGCAGAGGAGCGTGCTTTCACCGCTGGTTATTTCCTATGCCAGTATTAGTCAGTGTGGTGAGTGGGGACCATGGATGGCAAAAAATTACAGAAGTCTTTTGCAAATGTCACCCCAATGACAGCACCCTGGCCCTGAGCACCTGCCCTTGCTCTCTTCAAATCTGAGGAGAAACACGCCTAAGGAGGCAAAACTCATTGTCGTCCCCCTCCTCCTCATCTCCCATCCCATCCTGGTGGGAGCGGCCTACCAGTAGGTGCCCCATGGCTGCTCAGACCCTATCTACCCAGCGCTGCATGTCCCACAACCCCACTGCCTTGGACACCCAGTGGGAGCACCTGTGGATGCCTGGGAACCCAAGATGGCTTTTACTTATGGGCCGGGCTCAGACCTGAGGACATGTCCCTTGTGGTCCCTGCCTCCTCCATCCCTGGAAGCTTTCCCCAAAAAGGGTGCAGGCTCAGAGATGCCTGTCCCCACTGCTTGGCAGCTGGGTACCTGCGTGGGAACATGCCAGGAGTGCACAGGGAGGGGAAGGGGCCAGGTCTGGCTCAGCTGATCCTTGCCTCTGTGGGGAGGAAGCCGGGGGCGGGAGGCAGCCCGGGTTTCCCTCTGGGGCAGAAGTGGGCACGTTTCATTTCCACCCAGCCCTTGCTGTGTACGACAGAGAGCAACCTGCCGCTGTGGGGAAGGAAGCACTGAGAGAGCGGGGAGCGGCACAGCACACACGGCACAGCACCTCCCGCCTGCCTGGGCAGGGGACAGAGCGGCTCACCATGGCTCCAGGTGCCTCGAAGAGGACACGGGGCAGCGTGGAGGTGGCCCTGGCTGACCTCTGTGCCATCCTGCTCTGCTGTTGGCCCATGCTGGCCAGCTGCCGCCGGGGTAGGTACGGGAGTGTGGTGTGCTCACTGACATGGTCATGTCGTTTGCAGCTAGTGGAAAATGCCTAAGGGCTGAGAGCTTTGTAGTTAAAAATTAGCTCTGGCATCAAGAAGGCAGAAACCCCAAAGCTTTTGGGTGTGTGCAGCTGAAGCAAAGGACTTGGGGATTCTTGGGGCAGAAATAGGATTAAAGGATGGAGAAGGGGACAAGTCCCCAGCCCACAACCAGAGCTGTGTTGTGATGAGCTTATGGATTTGCCAGTGGGGTGTGGGGTTTTCTTTCTAGCTCTCATGGCTTCAGTCTGTGCCCTTGGGCTGCAGCTCCTGGTTTGGTCTTGATTCTGAGGGATCCAGGGTCCTTGCTCTAGGTAGGTGAGCTTTGCGGGAGAAGGAGAGGTTGAAGGGGAGGTGTGAGTCTGGACAGGATGAGTGAGAGCTCTGGTGAAGCTGTGTCTCCCCTCCTTTCCAGCACACTGTTTCTTTGATGGATTCATGTATTTTTTTGTCTTGAGGGTGGGCAGAGGGCTGGGTGTCCCTTGGAGCAGATGTTACCTCTGGAGCTGGGAAGATACAGGAAAACGTGTGAACCCAACATCTATTTTCAGAAGTCCTCCAAATATTTCATTATTGGTGGCAATGGCACTAGTAGGAAATATAGCCTTGAACCTTCCAAACATTTCCTGTTAAACACAAGAAATTCAAAACATAGCAAAAATTCCATCTCTAGGTGTGGACACTGCCACAGCCAGTGCTGCCTGAGGGAGCTGGGGCACTTCTTTGCCTGCCTCCTCCTATTTGGTCTCATCCCCCATTTCTCAGCCCAGTTTTCCATCTGATCTTATATTTATTCACAGAATTTCCAAGTTCCTTTTCTGGTTGGTGATGCTGAGGTTATGGTCTTATGGCCTCAGACCAGAGTTGGAGGGATGGGAGGGACTTTCTGACTCTGCCTGCAAGCCCTTGGGCTGCTATCAGTTGTGATTCCTGAAAAGGGAAGGTAAATTTCCTTTGACAGGGACTTTTCAAAGGCATGGTGGTTTGAATGTCTTGGTTGGATAACCCATGTGAAAAATGCTTCTTCCCATTTTTCATTGCTCTGAACAGAAGTTAATGCAACAGCTGCCATGTTCTGCTGTGTGGGACTGGCTGAAGCAGGACATTTTGTGCCTGGCCTGTGTTTGCTGCATTCCCACCATGCAGGATGGATGAACCCACTGAAATAATGGGCAGGGAAATGAAGTGAAGCAGCAGGGCTGGTGCTAAAGCAGAGGAGCCTAGGGCTGTCTGGATTCTGTGCTGGGAACAGCCTGGCAAGACCAGCTGGAACCCCAGGGCCTGGCTGCCCACAGGAGGAGAGGGGACAGGTCCCTGGAAAGGGATGGCACTGTAAGCTCCAGGCTGTTCTGCCCTGTCAGGTGGTCTCAGGCTGGAGATGACAAATACTGTGCCATGGGCAGCCCCTGCCTGCTCTGAACTCCCAGTGTGGTGTAGTGAGGAGAGCCAGAACATCCCAGCAAGCAGCCAGGCATGTGATGGGCTGCACCACAGGCACTGCCCCGACCTGGGACTCTGTCCCTCTGCTCAATTTCAGTCAGCCTCAGCTGGGGAGATGATGACTCAGACATTAAAATATAGCATATATTTAAAAATAATACAACTCCCAAAGTCTGTTTTCCCCAGTACAAGTGTTCAGTGATAATTTTAGGTAGCCCAGAGCACAATTTGGTCTGTTGAAACCATTTCACAGTACAGTTACTACTTCTGAGAGTCCCTCTCCAGCCAGCAGGCACACATTTGGAATGGGAGAGACATGGGCTGATGTACCTGCCCATGTCCCAGAGTGATGATGTGGATGGGGCTTGCATCCCTGGCTCCTACACAGGCTGTTTCTGAGACCTGTGCCTGCTGTAACCATACCTGCGCCTTGTTTCCTCTCTCCCAAATAGTGACCATCTTCCCAGCAGTGTTAACTCTCCATGAAGGTGATAAAGCCACCTTTTTCTGCAATATCTCCATGGAGAATGACTCTGGTTCAGAGTACAGACTCAACTGGTACAAGACTAACCACAGCCAAGCCCAAAAAACTGCTGAGATCAGCCGATACAAGGACATGACGGAGACAGAGAAGTACCGGCTCATCAACCACAGTCCTGTCTTTGAGATTGAGATCCTAAATCTCCACCAGAATGACTCAGGCTCCTACTACTGTGGATTGATCAACTTCTTTGAGTCCAATAAAGTGATGGAGAGCAGCCGGTCCCAGCTGATAGTCACAGGTCAGCTTGGGGACTGAGCTGATAGGGGTGGGTCCCAAGCTCATTGTAGCTCCAGGCCTTAAGGCAGGCAGTAACCTGCTGGCAGAGGACCTGACATGGGTCAGGAGAGCACATGTCCCCTGCCCTGTCCCCTCTCCTTTGCACCCTGGAGGAGTAATGGGACTATGACAGCCTGACACTGAGCCCTTTCTGATGACAGCCCCCATGTTCCCTTTCTGTCTTTCACAAGTACTCTAGAGGCCATGTTACACTCCTGACCTGCTGTTTTGTTCCCCCTTTTTTCAATGGCTATTGCAGCAGCCCCCCAGATGAATGCCACTGACGAGCCGGAGATGGAGGAAGGCAACCCCTCAGAGCACGTCAAGGCCATGCTCCTGGGCATCCTCCTGCTGGCTGGAGTGGCTGTGCTGCTGATCTTCGGCTACCTCACCTTAATGTACAGGAGAGGAGGTATGACTCCCCTGGAGGCCATGCAAACCCAGTTTGGGACCTGGGGTCAGCCAGATATCTGCAGCTGCCTGGGCTTCATGGACTGGTTCAATGTGCTGGTTCATTGTGCTGTGGCATACCCCTGTGGGACAGATGGAGATCCATGCCTGGGGAGAGGGGTGCTTTGAGCCCTGCTTGCCCTTTGTAGAGCCCCCAGATCATGTGAAGTGGCTCTACACCACTCGTTAGTGTGGTGCCTTAATGGTGCACTTGAATCCCTCCCATGCACCTTGCCCAGGTACCTTTGGAGCACCTCACCCTGCTGCAGCACAGGACATTGCCTCAGACACACCACAGGCACCCAGGGACTCTCAGAGAATTCTGCTGCACTCTACTAATCCAAATTAAACCCTAGACTGTGGGCTGGTGTCTCACTTATCTTTGTAATGCTCAGGGTGTTAGACTCTGTGGAATATGTGGTGAAAATACTGTGACATTCAGTGTTCTTTAGGACAGGGGTGGGGCTGGGCCAGCTTATGTGGCTCACAAACCTCCTCTAACCAAGTGTGTTACTTTGCAGATGTGCAGAAACCACTGAGTGAAAACGTGCCAGCGGTGAGTTTTCCGCCTCAGTCACCCTACTGTGCTGCAGGAGAGCACCTTGGAATTGCTGGGGTGAGGAGGGTGCTGGGCCTTCCTTTATCAGCTCTTCACAAGCATCTCACTTCTTCTGTCTTCTCTGCTGCTGCTGCTTGATCTTTTCTGCACAGCTACAACTGCTTTTCTGCACCTGCAGAAGCACAGCTCCATCACAAAATCAAAATAAAACTACTCAAGATAGGATGGGACTCTCTAGTCCAATTCTTCTTCAAAGCAGGCTTGTCTTTGACAGTGGATTGTGTTGCTGTAGAACATGGGAGGAGGTTTCCTTCCAATATATCAAGCTAAAATTTATTTTGTTGCAGCTGGTGCCTATTTTCCTCTCTTTAGCCAGGCACCTCTAGGAGGGATCTGTCTCCATCTTCTCTCCAACCCCATTCAATAGGTGGCTAAAGGCAGTGAGTAGGTTGCTCTTTGCCCTCTCCTCTCTGGGCTGAGCAAACTCAGCCCTTGGCTCTTTTCATGTACCTTGGAGCCCAATGGAGAGGTGGGAAAAGGGCTCCTAGCACAGCCCTGCCTTCCATGGCTGGGCAGGCAGAGAGTCCAGCCTGCCTGCAGAGGCAGAGGCAGAGAGCTGAGACCCCAGGCTCATGATGTGGTTCCTCTGTGCGTGTTCCACTCCAGGTCTGTGTGTCTTTCTGCTGTGTATCATTCTTACCCTCCCAAGACGTTTTGGAGCTGATTTTGGCACTTGCTGTAGAAGGGGCTTGTGCTGGGGATGGTGGGTACCTCTGGATGTTGAACCACCACAATGGGGTTATCTTGCAGAAGGAAGAGAAGCCCGCTGTGGTGTCCATATCCACTGTGGACTATGGTGTGCTGGAGTTTCAGAGGGACCAGCACACCCCGGTGCCCCCCAAGCCTTGGCCGGTTGAGCAGACTGAATATGCCACCATCATCTTCCCTGAGGAGAAACCTGTCACACCAGAGCGTGGCAAGAAACACCTGGATGAGAGGACTCGACAGCTGCCCTCACAGCCCTGCTGAGGTCAGGACCTCTCCTCACCAGGGTGTGGGCATGAACAGGCCTCAGTCCCTCACTCTGGGAAAAATCCAGAGTATCAGGACTAAAGCAACAGAGATATTGCTACTGGAGTTGATATTGAACAGTCTTGGCCACAGAGATATTGTGGCCATGGGGTGAGGAAGATCTCTGCTGTTCTCCGTGTGCTGCCTCTTCACTCAGGGCAAGGAGGACGGGCTGGGGCAGAGCAGTGATGCCAACATGTCTGTCCCAAAGGTGATTTACATAATGCCTCAGTTTTCTACCCAGTGCTCTCTGGAGCGGCCGTGCTGCTTCCCTGCCCAGGTCTGAACCAATCAGCAAAGGATGACTGTTGAAGAAAATGCTGGAGGTCAGAACAGGAGTGAATCCTGTGAGATGCTGCTCACGGGAGCCCAAGGCTTCGTGCAAGCTTGTCCTTGCCTGGAGCAGAGGCTGCCCTATGTACCGCTATTCAGAAATCCCTGGGAAGCAGGCAGCTGGTCTTCTGCCTGTCTCCAGGCATTTTCCTCCTCTGCATGAGGGGTAATCTACCCCTGTGTCCCTCCCTCCCCAAGTGGGAGTCAGAAATGGCCATGGGGATGAATAAAGAGTTTTGCATCCGAGGAGTTTGTTGTCTCATGGTGACAAGTGCGTGGGCAGGCAAATAACGGCTCTTGCAGTGCAGGGCAGAGCTGGGAGGTGGCAGCATCTGTTGTGGTTCCCAGGCCTCTCGGTGAGATATGCAAACTGCTCTTCCACAAAGCTGCTCTTTAGAATTTAGAGAGGTTGATGCTCGTTTTCTCTTTGCCCTTGTCTGAGCTGGTCACCCAGGCATGGCTGCAAACCAGCACTCCCCCTTAATCAGGCTTGTCTTTGGGTACTCACCCAGTCCATGGGGATGAGAATCCCCGCTGTGCCAGGGGTCTGACTGCCATCAGCCAGGGCAAAGCTGACAGTGTGGTGTTCAGTGCAGCTTTTTTGGCTTCAAACTTCCACTTTCTCTCTTGAAAGAGATGTGCTACCTGCCAGAAACCAGAGCGGAAAGAAGTGACAGCTGCTTGAGAGAGGAGAAACCCCAGTAAGGAGTGGCTTTGGAGGCAGCAGAGACTTGGCAGGAGAGTGTGAAACTCAGTGAAAACTGAGAAGAGTCACTTACATCTCACACTTTGGCAGACTGTCAGCAGATTTCTTCCTCCCTTACCCCCAGTAAAACCAGCACAGCCTTGTGGGAGCCAACCTGGGTGCTGGGGGAAGGGGTGAGGCAAGCCAGCCACCATATCTTGTACTATGTGGGGACTGGCAAGTCCATGAGAAATTTCCAGAGGGGACTAGATAGGATAAATATCCATTTGGGATAGCTTACACCTTTCTTCAGGGTAAGGCAGTGAATGTGGTGCCCCCTTTGGCCCCCAGCGCTGGTGAAGGCTCCCAGTAGCTTCCATGGGCAGTGCTGTAACTCCCAAGCCATTCACTCACATCAGTTCATGGTTCAGCCTGTCGGGGCTTTTTGTCAGCAGCAGCCCTGCTCCTTGCCCCAGCAGCTTTGCTAGAGACCTGCTGTGACCAACAGGGCCCAGAAAACTGAGGCAGGAGGCAGCTGCAGTGGGAAAGTGGAAGCTCAGTCAGCAGTTTTGCGTTTTGCTTTCCCGTCAGACACGACACTGACATCACTGAGAGGGTGGACCCTGCTTCATATTTTCCATCCTACCTCTCAGGCAGCAGAGGTGCCAGATCTTCATCACTTCCTGCACCCCTTGGCTGCAGCTATGGCTCCTCCAGAGTAGTTGGGACTGAGTCCTTTCCTCTCTGGTTGGATGGTGGTCTGCAGCTGACCAGAGGCTCCCAAGCCATCCAGTGCAGTTGGAGGGGTAGCAAAAGCATCTCCCACTGCCATTTGGGACAGGAGAGCACGCAGAGTGCAGCAGTGCCTGTGCCACTCCAATCTCCATCAGCCTGGCTGCAATCCTGCCCCTTGCAGAGAGGAAGCCTGGGGCCTCCAGATGCATGGAGTGAGTGGTGGGGATGCTCCAGGCTGCCAGACACCATGTCCCATCTCTGCTTGGAGCTCAGGATGCCCA
The DNA here is from genome assembly GCA_013400435.1 of Pycnonotus jocosus. NCBI lineage: Eukaryota > Metazoa > Chordata > Aves > Passeriformes > Pycnonotidae > Pycnonotus > Pycnonotus jocosus. Next base: position 133,866 of record VWYP01009342.1, read on the forward strand.
GCACTAACAGATATGAGCTGTGCTCTGCTGCACCTGGCATGGCACTGTCTGTGCTGGCTGAGCATCCCCAAACCAAGCAGTGCCCTGAGATGGGTATCAGGCCCCACACCCCAGCATCCCTCTTGGGAATGGGGAGTTGAGTGTATTTATGTGCAGGAGCTCTTAATGTGCAACCACACACACAAATACTCATGAACACACAGATGTGCAAACAACTTACCAGACAAATTTGTGTGCACACCCCCAGATTTGTGCAGCTACTGTACCAAATACCAGCCCTGCCACAGACACACATCCCCTCAAGCCCCCCATCCATGTGCTGCAGCTTCTGCTGTGCTGGGAGCCAGGACCAGCCAAGGGGGAGGCTGTGAGCCGTGGCGTTTCCTGTGCAGAATGGTCTGGCAGTTAAAGCAACCACTTCCGACCGCGGGCACCCAACGCTCCCCGAGGAGCGACTGCCACCACCTCAGTGCCAAAATGCTTCGTCAGCCCCCTGAGACCACACACCAGCTGAGCCCTCTGGAGAGCCTCACCCTCGTCCCACACTAGGGTCTTGATGATGGGGACTGGCCAGAGCCCTCTGGGAGACCTCAGGGAGCTGGGACTGATCCCTGTCAGCATCTGCAGAAAGCTGGATGTGTGGCAACATGCCTGTGTTGTACCTAAGCAAGCAAAACCCTCCTGCATGATGCTTGAGAGCCAGCCTGGCTCTTTATATACCTCAGCCTTGATTAAAGGTGGTTGGGAACAACATGTGAGCAAACATCTCTTCAAGAATCCTGAACTCATAAACCATGTCTTGGGAAAACTGGGCAGGCAGATGAAGATGGAAAGAAATCCTTTCCTGCACTTTGTAGTTGTGTCTTTGAGGAGAGCCATGCCACGAAGCAGCAAGGCACTATTCCTGAACACCAGGGCATTGGAGATGCCAAGGGAGAAGAGGTGGTCAGGCTGTAGGACAGTAGGGTCAGTTTCAAGTGAGCATTGTCCTGGTCACTGGGATGTCTCAGAGGTTTTTGGTTAGGAGAGGTTAGACTGGAGGTGATGCATCAGGCATGTGGGTTATTTGTCCCCTGGGTTAATGGGATGGCTTGTGGGTGGAACTGATCAGTCAGGAACTGTGATGTGGGAGCATTTCCATCGCCTTGACTGTCTGGGAAAGTGTCAGTTGTTTCTGGAAGAGAAAGGCTGGAGGGAGCTGGTGGGTGCTGTGGTTGGTGGTGGGGGCAGGCTAGGCTGCTGCACAGGCTGCCTAACCATGGCCAGGCTGTGCAGCTCTGGTGTGTCCTGAGCGGTCTGGATCCACAACATCTCCTCCATCCCATCCCACCAAGAGTCTCACCCTACCTGTCACTCAGCTGTTGTACAGCCTTACAGAGTATCTCTGTTTCCTCCTACCACCCTCATTCTGCTTTCTCTAGTTTTGCTTTGAGTTGTCTCCAGAGTTTCTTCTCCTCTCTCTTCTTCCATTTGGTGGGATGTGATGCTCAGTGGGGGAGCTGGCAGTCCAGATCCTGGTGCATGGGGCTTGCAGGGCCAGGCAGGAGCCCTGTGCCTGCTTGTTCTTTTGTCCCAAGACCAAACCCACTGCCCATGGCACTGGAGCAGAGCCTTGTTGGAGGGAGTTGAGCTCGCTCCCTATGCCTGGAGGGACCATCATGAGGCTCACCAGGTGAACAAGGAACCTAAACCCATGCGGGGTGGTACCTCCCCACATCTTCACATTCATTTGCCCCCTTAAATCCCTCTCCATTTCTCAGCATCCCTCTCCATCCCAGACATCCAGGATGATGGGGCAATGTGCCCTCTCTACGGTCCAGCTTGGGCATAGCCCCATTTCCAGAGGAACTGAACCTCCTTTCCTCAAATCCAGCCTTAGACAGGTGGACCCTTCTGCTCCAAGGGTCAGCTGTGCAGACAGTCCAGCATGGAAGGGAACCTGTAGCCATTGCTTGTCCCTAGAGCTGGTGGGTTTCACCATGATGGGGTGACAACCATTCCCTGTCAACTGCATCCAGGCTGGAGAGGGACTGAGGCACAGAGAGCTGTCATGGAGCCATGTCCCAGGAGGATATCAATGCCCACTTCACTGTCTGCTTCATGGAGGCCAAAAAGAGAGGATCCAGGAAATTCTAGATGAGTCAACTTGCCTCAGTACCCAGAAAACTGCTGGAACAAATTACCCAGTGTCAAACAATGACAGGGCAGTGCTGGGGCTAGATTTAGCAGGAACTTGTGTCAAACCATCCTCATTTTCTCTTCATTAGGGTGACAGACTGGGTAGCACAGGGAAAGCGGTAGTGATGCTATCTTTGTGCTGCCTTGCATTAAATTCTCATAAGCAAATGAGGAAATGGGAAATTCTGCCACTGTGGGTGGATGGATTCTCTAGAAGCTCTATCCCATGAGCAGTTATCAATAGCTTGTGCAGCAGGCACATCCAACAGAGATTTTCTGGGGAAGCCTGGCTCACATGAAAGCAAGATGCTATTAAAGGAATGTGTAGGGGCTGTTTGGGTGGAGGGTTAGAAATTGAATTCACCCTGATGACCTGGAGAAAGGGGCAAAAATTTCCTGAAAGAATGATTGATGGAAAAGAACTGGGTGTGTTCAGCAGAGGAAAAAATGAGGGAAGTCTTCAGTGTGGGAAAAAGCCTCAGTATGAAGCAAGCAGTGAGAAGTGTTTAGGGCTCTGCCCTGTTGCTTAAATGTCAACTCATCTGTCCTATAAACCTTGATGTGCCCATGGACACAGCATCCCCACTGCTGATGGGATGTTCCTCTCTGCAGTCCTGCATGGGGTTTGGGGTTGAATGTCCCTTTCTGCCCCTTTCAGGGACTGCTGGAAGGATGGAACCACCAGGGTATGGGGTGACCCATGTCAAAGGAAGGGATGGATGTCCCAGCAGGAATGGGGCACCTGTAGGCCAAGGAGGGTCCTTATGGGCAATGTGGGCACTTTGTCCCTTGGCTGGAAGGGTGGGGAATGTGGAGGCTGACACATAGTGAGAGATGAAGAGGAGGAGAAAGAAATTTGGGAAACCTTCCTGTGCACACAGAGGCGGCTCACCCAGGGGTGGGAGATCAAGTCGAAAATAATTTTGTGCTGTGGAAAAACTGCAGGGAAATTACCACCACATAGGCTGCACCTTGTGTGCTTCCTTCAGGCATCCCACAGAGAAGCCATGACCAGCGTGCTGGAATGAAGAGGATTGGCAGAGCCTGACCCTGGCAAGGGCTGCCAGCCCAAGGACATGATGCTGTGTGCAGGACAGGGCTTGTCCCCACTCCCTGCTGAGGCCAGGCTGTGGGGAGATCCTGTAGGAACAGCTTTTGTTTCCAGGCAGATACTGATAAGCAGCAAGGTGCTTGGGCAGAGCCAGGAGGTGTGTGTGAAATGGAACAGGATGTCAAAGCAATTTCATCTTTGTGGGTTGTTCTAGGAAAGTCCCTCTAGTAAAAGCAAGTCAAAAGCTTTAATAGAGGGAGCAGCACTTGGCTGTGTCAGAGATGACTGTGAGGGCTCAGCACATTGTGGGTCATGATTTGAGTTGTGTTGCCATGACATAACAGGGCACTGGTTTCCATCACAGCCAAGTTCTGAAGGCAGGGACCAGTTCCTGCAACAGGTATGGCACTGCATCCCCACTGAGCAGTGTGCCAGAGGGGCAGTGTTTTGGCCCCTGGGGTGGGAACTGTGGGGAGGGGTGCCTGTCCTGTGGGGAGAATCCCTCTGCCCTGTGTCAGCAGCCTCGAGGAGGAAGGCTGAAACCACAGATCCCCCAGATGAAGTGATTGCTTTGTTTGGGTGAATATGAGAGTGTCAGGAGACAGGGCTGTGTCCCCGGGGGCTCCTCCTCCTCCAAATAGTTGAAGGTGTTTAACACAGGCGTGCCCTAGATGTAAAGGAAAGGTGTCAAAACCTTTAGGTCTTTCCTGCACTTGACCACCCCCAGGGTAAATCTTGGACAACAACACAGAAGGGGTCAAGGGGACAGTGAGATCCTGAAGGGTGGGGGCTCCATCCTTGTCACCCTGGTGCTGGCTGGGTCCCCATGCCACGCTGGACCATGGTGCCAGCTGTGAGGCCAACCCTTTCCCTACTTAGCTCCCAGCTTCTGCACCATGAGATTTGCAGCCCCAAAGACCCCTCTGTGGCAAGGTACATGAAGGGGTCTTTTATAATGAACCTATACACATGGGGGCCCCAGGGAAAGGAATGAGAGGAGGCCAGGAAAATCTGCTACTTCGTCTCTTCCTCCTCATGCACCAGCCCTGTGCCAGGGATGTCCCCAGCTCCCATCTGTGAACATTGAAAACACTGGTGGGATCATCCCTCCTTCACTGTCCTGCTTGTAGTTCACTGCCCTAGCCCAAGCAGAACCCAGTGAACCCATGACAGGGGTCTCAGCAATGGGGTCTATCCATAGGTTAGGGTTTTCTACATCTTCATAAGCTTCCTGAAGACCTTGTCTTGGCTTCTGTGCTCCCAAACACTTTCTTTCCTTCCAGTCGTGGTCCAGATGATGGTATTAAGGCGTAATCCAGAGTAGAAAGAACCTCAAAGAAGGAAAATGTGGAAGCTGAAGGTTTGCTCTGCCCTGGAACCTCATTGCCTGCCTTTGCTGTCACAGGAGGGGCAGCACACATTGTGAAGGTGTTTTAGGGCTCTTGGTACAAATGACTTGCTGGCTTTTCCCTTCCACCAGCAAAGATCAGAGCCACTCTGCCAGGCTGTGGTTCCTGGGATTTACCTATATGGACTGCCTGGAGCTAAACCTACCTGATCAAGATCTTTCTCAAACTCAAGACCTGTTATCATTTGGCATCTTATCTAACTTGCTGTCTGTCCTGCATTGCTCTCCATGGGATTTCCTGGGGGGCCTGTGCACCCCTAGAAGGGTGAGGTGGGAGGCTTCAAGTGGCCTCAGCCCTGCTGCTTATACCCTGCCTGGGTGCTCTCAGCTCAGAGCACACCTCATCTCTTTTGGTTTTACATATCATTCTGTCCTCCCCAACTTTCCACCCTACAGTTTCATTTTAGGCCTTTTTCTGCTCAAATTGGCTGAAAGTTGATAAAAATAGCCCATGGTTGGTGGCAGCTATTGAGAAAGATAAGGTTATCTGGAGCTTTATCAGCTGCTGAGTCCTGCATTTTTGATGGGTTTCACTTTCATTATTCCTAAAAAGGGCAAATCTAAGTTCTCCCCACTGCCATGAATGTGATGGGCATAGGGTTATGTTTCCAGTCTTTCTGCCTATGGACAGAGCAGCAGTGTGATCAGGGGTTCATCTGCATTTATAGAGGAAACTCACCTTGTCCTTACTTTAGGGAACATTTCACCTGGCCAAGCCCTGTTACAGTGTCAGCAGAAACTGTTGACCCAGAGATTGAGATGGGGTGGTGCTGCTCATGCAGGAGCAAAGGTTCCCCTCTCCAAGCACAAAAACATTGTACAAAGAGGAAGAGTATAGGGGAAAGGCAGTTGCACATGTGTATTAGCATTCAGAAGCTGCAAGCCTGACTTGCAGGCTTTGTCATTACCTCTTCCCCAGCTTCAAGTGGAACTATGGGCACGTGGCAGGACATTTTTGCAGTGAAGATTGAAGAAATGCATGTAACAGATCCATGGACCCTTCTGGAGGATGATGCCCTGCAGGTGCGGGCCTGCAGGCCTGGCTGGAAGGAATTTGTGCAGCGCCGTGCTCTTGGGAGGTAGGGGGCTGCTAAATCCCTGTTGGAGTGGGATCAGGGTTGATGGGTTGCCATGTAGACCTTTTTCTTTTTCAAAATTTGCTTGCAGGAAACAGGGTTTTGAGCAAAATGGAGAGTTTGGAGGTGGATGAGGCTGGGGAGGGTTTCTTAATTTTTGTTTGAATTTCAGTGGGTTATTGCCAAACTGGAAAACATGATAATTGGAGGGGAGAATAGTTCAGCAGCTCCATAGGGTAAAAGGGCAGCTGTTATTTGGCCAAAATTTCTCCATGTTGTTGTCAAGATGAAAAGAGCTCCTTCAGCAGGTAGGGGGAGTTATACCCCTCTAGAACCAAATCTTCCCGGTTTGCACCCAGGGGATGAGGAGAGAGAGGACCACTGTGTGCTGGGACATGGGGCGATGCCTCAGCAGCCCCTGCACCTGCACCAGGCTGTAGGGCCTTGGGCAGAGAGAGGCTGTGGCTCTGCATTGCTGATGAGAAGCCCCATCCCAATCATTTTCACCCTGGACATTGTTCAGACACCTGCCTGAGTGGCAGCAAGTGGAGATCTTGGTTGCCGGCCCACATGCAGATTGTGTAAGATAAGGAGCTGTGGGTTGCACATCTTTTGGTGCCTCAAGATATTTCTTCACCTGCCCTTCACCTTCCACCCACACCTTCCTTCTATTTTGCTTCTTTTTATTGTCTTACCCAGTCTTGGGCTTGATGCTGTCTTTCTGCTGAGCTGTGATCAGGCAGCACAGGTGAGAGGCTGGAATCCCAAATAGGGACTTGATGCTTCCCACCCCAAGGGCCCCTGCTCTTAGCAGTGGGGCCAGGATCCCAGCAGACAGCCTGGCTTCTGAAATCCTTAATGCTGGGGCCAGCCCTCAGCTCACATCTGGGGTGAGCTTCCCAGACTGGCATCATGCTGGCAGAGGGAGGACAGTTTGGTGTAAAGCTTGCATGAGTGAAGTTAGTCCATAGTCTGTGTTAACCCTCGTCCCCACTCACTGTGCCAAAAGCCTCTGGCTCAGCATGGGGTATCTGAGATGAGCTGGTCTCCTCTTGGCCCTGACAGGTTTCAGTGCTCCCAGTGCTTTCATATGTGGTCTTCTGCTAAAGTGAACATCCTGTTCCACATGTGCCTCTGCCAAGGCTGGGGCACGGTACAGATGCGAATCTTTCGCCAGAAATGCAGGCGCTGCCCCGACCCCCAGCTGGAGGATCCTGACTTCAGCCTGGAGACTATAGAGACAATTCTGCACAACCTGGTGATGAAGATCCTCCAATATTTCTACAAGAAGCCTGTCCAGCCCTCTGACCTCCTGGAAGTCGTGGTGGATACACCAGTGACGGGGCCACATGACAGTGCCCACTGCGAGGCCTGCCAGCTCGGCATGTGCAACAGGGCACAGAAGGCCCCAGCATTGGATGCCTGGAAGCCCTTGACAGATGGGGACAAGGACAGGATGCACAGCACTGGGTCAGGGCTGGCCTGGGCATTGGATGTCTGGAAGTCCTTGTCAAGTATGGGGGAGGCCAGTCCCCATCGCACTGAGTCGTGGTCATCCCTGGGATCAAGCGACTCTGAGCCCTTGATTGGTGTAGGCAAGGCCAGGACCCATGGTGCTAAGTTCCAGCCAGCCCCAGCACGCGTTGCATGGGATGCAGATGTGTCCAGGACCACTCAGACCCTGAAACACCAGGGCTTAAGGTCCCATGCAGCCTCAACACAGCACCCCTCACTCTCCAACAGCAACTTCTCCTGGAAGTGGTGCTGCTGCATCGGCAGCTCTGTGCTCTGTGTTTCGGCACTGATCATCTTCATTGTGCTTTATTTCACTGTGATGTAGAGGGACCTGGGGGATCGCAAAGAGGAACTGTGGTGATGGCTAGGGAAGCTGATGGACTGCCTGGAATATTGGGTACCCAAGGTCAGCCCTTGCTCTTGGCTCAGCAAGCTCCCCAGCTCCTGGTGGCATGGGAACACATTCGGATGCCTCAGCCAGGCACCGTGTCCCGCAGCCTCTGGAAGACTGATGGGTCTGATGGATTCCTATGGGACATATTCTGTATGAGGATGAATCTCTCAGCTACCCCATGCACAGGATGAGGTTTATTACTTGCAAGAATAAAACAAGCCCCTTCTCCTCAGCCCAAGGATGCATTTGTGCTTTTAATTTCTCAAAAGCCTTTTCTAGGTGTGTGTGGGCATTTTGGAGGGAAGCTGGATGACACACTGATGTTTTACTTGTTGCAAATAGTGCTTTACTCTAAGTCAAGGACTTTTCTGTTTCCCATGCTGTGCCAGTGGAGCAGGTGCGCAAGGAACTGGGGAGGAGCATGGTCAGGACAGCTGACCAGAACTGGCCCAAGGGACCTCCCATACCATAGATCATCCTGTTCAGTGGATAAACTGGAGGAGTTGGCTGGGAGTTGCTTCAGGGGATGGGCTGGACATTGGTCAGAGGGTGGTGAACAATGTGCATTTGTTGTCTTTGTTATGTCTCTCTCTCTTTATCTCTCTGTTCCTGATTGTTATCATTATTAATACTTACTTTGTTTCAATTATTGAACTGTTCTTATCTCAGCTCACAGACTTTACCCTTTTCCAGTTCTCCTCCCCATCCCACTGGGGCAGGGTGGATTGACTGAGTGAGAGGCTGTGCTGTACTAAGTTGCTGGCTGGGCTTAAACCACAGCAACCTGAATAAACTTTTGAAATATCCTGTAGCCTCTACATCACAAGCCTCAAATACAACCATGGTTACCAAAGTCTGTCTTCTCTGGGATCTTGGGGTGAGCAAGTGGTGGTGGGGGGGCATGGTGTGCCCTGTGAGAGAGAGCATTGTGGGGGCTGTCACCTTGGAGTGCACTGGGGGATGCACTGGGGACACCAGGGATGCCATGGAAATCCACCTCCATGGGGCCACAGGAGAATCCAGGAGATGCAGCCATTCCCTGGGGAAGTGAGGTGCCAGTGATGAGCATGCAGTCACCAGCTCACTGCTGAGCCCTGGATGGGTTTAGGAGCAATTTAGGAAACAGCACACTTTGGTGCTTGCACCATTCTCATCATAGTTTTTGTTTGATACCTCTGAGAGAGAGGCTGGCCAGTGATCTTGGCTGGTGAAGAGCTTCTATTAACTCCATCAACTTCCTGGCTTACTCTGCTTCAGTGGCCCCAGGCACCTGCTGTGCTAGGATGCTGATTGCTGGGGTTAAGTGGGCGTTTCTGACACATCCATGGGTCCCTCTTCTCTGGTGTTTTCTCTGGGATTCATGCACTGCCTTAGTGGTGGAGGAGCTGAAACAGACACTAGGGGACCTGCTGCTTACCTGAGTAGCAAGAGCTGAATTGAACCAGCCCCAAACTACTTCGGATACTGAAATTGGTTTTAGGCCTTGTAAAAGCAACAAGGCCTGTCTGTCAAATTAGTCAAACAAGGAGCAGAACTGCAGAACCACCGAGGCAGTTGTATCCATCCTTTCCTGGCTTTGTAAATGATTTGATGCTGAAGATGGGTATGATATCAAAGATTTCGTGACTGAATTAGTGGAAGAATGATGGGCTGAAGGAAAAAAAAAATAACCAAACTTAATGTGGCTCACAAAGCATCAGTCACTGGCTGTGCAGCTTCCCAGGTGCTGTCCTCTCCTCCCTGCTGTATCCTGAAGGGCCCTTTGTGCTACTTTTTCTGCTACTGTAAGATTCGTCTGTATTCTCAGGTATGCAATCTGCAGGATATTGGTTTAAAAAATGAATATAACAAGAAAACGCTGTGTGGTCCAGACGCCGTGTGGATCTGGTTTCTTAAGTGTTCTGACCTGCTTTTGTCCCATCAACTCTTCCCTCCAGCAGCGCCTTCTCTCTGCAGCCTCAGCAGCCCTGGCCCCGGAGCCACCAGATGGAGCTGCAGATCTCCGGCACTGCGCGGGGAGCCACTGGGACCAGTGACCCGCCAGCACTGGGACGGGACAGCATTCCTCACATGGGGGATGCCCTCTCTCCCGTTTCTGTGACCAGCTGCTTCCCTGTAGCAGGGTCCCCCCAAGCCCATCCTGCGTGGGCACGGGGTTGGTCTGTGCAGGAGTGGCTCTGATGAGCGCCTCTGCCGGGCTGTGCTCTGAGGAGCCTGATCCTGCAGCCTGGACCAGCTTCCCTCCCTCCTGTGCTGGGAGCAGCCCGCCGGCGTTATGTCAGGGAGCAAAGATACGGCCAAGTTTCTTGCTGCCATCGCCCACAGCCCTCTTCTCTCCATGCTGAGGTTTTCCCAGCCCCAGTCGCCGTGTCTGGGCTGTCTGCATCCTACCCAGCCACCCAGCTGCTGAGCGGGAACTCCCTTGCCTCTGCCTGAGATGCCAACTCTGATGGCGACTACATCCCTACAGGGGTCTTTATTTTCCTGCTTGAGTCTCTCTGCTCTTTTACAAGAGCAGATCCATCTCTTGCTCCCCTGCAAGTCTTTTTACCCACCCGCTGTGCTCCCCCATCCATGGCCTTGTGTGGATATGCTCCCTTTTCCCTGGTCCCCTCTTCTTGCCTGCCTGTGTCCTCATGCTGTGCAAGCATGTCCCCTCCCTCATGCAGCCCTTTCATCTCCTCCCCAGTACTCAGATCCACCTATGCATACATGGGCTTTTCAGCCATGGCCTCATTTTTGGGGTCGTTTCCAGGATACCCCGTTCCAACATGCAGTTGTGCACATTACTACTTTCTTAGCAAACCACCTTCAAAATTCTGCTTTCTGTGGCTCTTGGCATTTTGGGGTTCAGAGCAAGCACTCCTGGCCTGGCCCCCAGCTGTCCCCAGCGAGTCCATCCCAGGGGATGAGGGAAAAAGGATGCTCTCTCTGTGGGTTCTGTGCAGGTTCTGTCTGTCCCCCCAGTCTGTTTGAGATTGGGCTCTGCTACAGCCAACTCTCAGCTCACGCCTGGCGCTCGCAGCCAGGGACAGCAACAAACTTCACCCAGGGATGTTTTGCTGGCTTTTCACCACAGCCAGACTGATAAATAGCTGTCTCCGTGCCTGTCTCCCTGGAGAGAAGCTCTCACCACTCTGGCAGGTTGCGAGGTGCCAGAAAATGCAAAGCCCATTGTTGGTCTCACTTTTCCCCTCGGCTGCCTGTTCCCAGCCCACCCTGCAGCCACCGCAGAGCCCGCGGGGCTCTGGGCGCTGGCACCCGGCAGCCGCAGCTTCGTGAGCAGGGGGCGAGGGCTGGGCTGGGTCGGGGCTTTCCCGGCAAAGCTATTGACTGGAGGCGGTGAGAGTCTGTATTTACCAGTGATCTGTTAAAGGACAGCAATATTTTTTAGTGTGCCCCAGGGCTGTCTAGGCTCAGATCCTACAGATGATGGTTTAATGCTCAGGGGACCATGCCTTTACTTTGCTTTTTCTCTCTTCTCTCCTTTATTCTTGCCATGTCTCTGGATGTGTTAGCAGACCTGTGAGCCAGCCAGACCCACGGCCCTCCTCCCTGCCACCAATGCAGAGGAGTCTGGTGCTGTTTTTCAGTCCTGTGGCATAGGAAAATAGGGATCAATAACGCAGCTCCCAGCCCTGGATACAGGCACATGGGAGGAAACAGTCCCCATTACTTAAAGCGCTCTCCAGTGTAGATTCTCGCAGTCTCTGATGCAGAGATGGTCGGCAGAGTTTTGTCCCTGCCTCAGCTCACATCTGAACTCACTGCAGGTCCTCTGCTGTGAGGATGTGCTCTCTCAGTCCAACAATAGTGAGGATGGGCTGATTTTTCACACCTTTTAAAGAAAAACTTTGAATTTTTTTCCTCATCAATTGAACTCAGACTTATTTGCTATTCTCAGCAAACAGGTTGCTGCCCTCTGCTCCTGCCACTAGCCCTATCTTCAGTGATGTGCTAAGGCTATAAATAATTGAAGGCAGGATCTCCTTTGTTGCCCTTTTTTTGTGATTTGTATTCAGGGGCTGCTCTGGGTCTGTCTCAGCCCAAGAAGCTGCACGAGCCAAGGCTGAACAGCCGTCGGAGTGAGGGGTGGTGTGAGGATTCTCCTGGGAGTGCAGGCATGCATGGCAGACATCAGCAACCAGCCTTGACCATGTTCCTCTTGGAATAAAAGCCACAGGGCACAAGCTCAGTACATACAAAAGTTTTATTTTGTTCTCAGGAGGAAGACTGAGAGAACCATCCTTACCTGACATCAGATATTTTACAGAATGTAATATATATAAAAAAGCAATACATATATATAAAAAAATATCTTGCAGTTACATGACATAGCCAAGAGTACAGTTCATAGTGTATCTGCAAGTTCAACCTTCCTTAGGCCTTCTGCTCCTCCACAAGTTCTACAAATGGCTTTTTGGATGATAGCAAAATGTCAAAGTGGCTCATCCACTGTTGGCTTCTTCCTTTCATGGAAGAAAAAAACAAAGGAGAAGGAGGAGAAAGAGAGGCCTGAAGGAGGCTACAGGCACGCAGCAAGCACAGCAGGCAGTTTTTGCATGTTGCTTACAGCTATAGGAGGGCTTTGCTGGCAAATGAAGGAGAAGGTGTCCCTGCTGAAGGAAGGACAGCTCATCTGATCTTGTTCCTTGTTGGGACTTGTCTGCATGGGCCATAGAGGGAAGCTGGGGAGAGATGAATACTTCTGGTGTGTTAGGTGGGTTTGAGTCAGTCTAGAAGGACTTGGACACCTGCAATAGGCCACAAGAGCCATGAACAAACACTGAACACCACTGGTAACCTGTAAATCAGCTAAATCAGTGGCCTCAAAAGCAGTTAAAAGGGACTAGGTTCTTGCAAGAATGAATAAACTGTCATGCAGGACTGACCAGGCCCCTAAGAAAGAGATAAAAGCCAAGGAAGGGTGTTTTATATTAAATGATTCTGCTGAAAATAGGTATTGCTTAGATACAGCCAATGTGAAGCTGCCTTGTGATGGAAAATTTTCCTTGGGAGGTCTGCTGTGGCTGGAAACCACAGAGCTAAACTCGGGGTGTGACTGGAGAGGGCTTCAGGTGACAGAAGACTGGAGAAATTTTTGTGACTGGAGGTTAAGGTGATACTGAGTGCAAACCCTGCTCCATGTCCTCGTGTCCTCTGTGGGCGACTCATCCCACATGGTGGGGTACAGGTATCCTGTTTGGGCTGGTGCTGTCTTGGCAGCCATGGCTGAAGTTTAGGACTAAATGTGAATGCATCCTCACATCTTTGGGGCTAGGTGGATATCACCTGAGATGCCACCAAGAAAGGATGTTTATTTGCATACAAAAATAATATGCAGACTGGCAGACTCCCAGGACTCTCTCACTACTCCTTGAAATGAAAAGGGGTTCACCAGTGTGAGGAACCTGTGAGGCCCAGGCCTGCCCACATGGGTTTCCTGCACTGTCCATAGGCTCTGAAGCTCTGTAGTTGCATCTTCTGATGGAGGGATCTGGCTGGAGAGTCCTAGGGGCGGGGACAATTCCCTGTGCACGGCACAAAGCTTTGGTGTCAGGGAAACGCTGCCTCAATTGCTGTGCCTTTTTCCTGGCTCAGAGGGAACTTCCCTGGAGTGTGGGTGAGGTTTGCAGATGGGCAGCACATGCGGAGGACACCAGCCGAGATCTTGTCCTTTGCCCCCTCCCTCCAGCTCCCTAGCAAGCATTTCCTAAGAACACAAGCGAAGGGATGGGGGACCAAACAAAACAAATGACCTGGCAAGGGCTTGGCGTGCGTGGAGTGTCGTGGCTATGGCTTGCGAAAGACCCGAGTCTGGAGCACATTAAACAATAACAAGAAGAAAGGGAGCCGCGGTGGCAGCAGGCTGCTTAGTCACTCATCTCTCCAGCTCTGGGTCCAGAAATGTCCATCTCTCTGAGGAGCCTGTTTTCTGCTCCACCCAGTCCACGTAGTTAGAGACCTTGGTGTACACGCCGTACACCTGCTTGCTGCCGCACTCCTCCGGGCCACCCCACGAGACCAGCCCTTGGGCCACCCACCTCCGCGTTCCGGGGTCCTGGATGACGAAGGCTCCCCCGCTGTCTCCCAAACAAGTGTCCTTCCCCCCCTCATAGTAGCCGGCACAGAACATGTTCTCGGTCACGCTGTAGTTGCCCGAGCGCGACTCGTAGCTGGTCTTGCACTCGGCGTGCAGCACCACGGGCAGTTTGACGTACTGCAGGATGTCAGACAGGGTCCTCATGCCTGAGCTGATGATCTCGTCCACAGTGATGTTGGGGTTGGAGATTCCCCAGCCAGCCACCAGCCCCAGCGTGTTGGGGTGAGGCCCCTCCAGCTCGTGCTCAAACTGGGGCAGGCAGACAGGCATGACATACTTCCCCATGGTCACCTTCTCCTTCAGCTTGACCAGCGCGATGTCGTGATTGTAGTTCTGGATGTCAAACTCCTCATGGAGGATGATCCTCTCCACTGTCCTGTTGACAGCTTCCATCTTGTTCCTCACATCATGGAGGGCCAGATAGACGGTGACGTGCTCCTTGGAGACGGGGATGACGGTCTTGTCGCGCCGCTGGGAGCGCAGCACGTGGGCGGCTGTCAGCACCCAGGACTCCGAGAGCAGGGCCCCGCTGCCGAACCATTTGTCATTGGGCACCCGGGACATGTCCTCCACCACGATCAGGGCCTGCCAGGGGAAGAAGCCGGGCTCGGCGTTCCGCCCGCCGATGATGCGCTTGATGATGCCAGGCAGGGGACGGGCCGGCCGGCCACACACTGGGGACAGAAGGGACAGGACAGTTAAGCTAAGTTCCAGCTTATTTATCTAGGGAACAAATGAAAGAGGGTATCCCAGTAGGTTATGCCATGTGGCTGGTTGTCTGCAAACCAAACACTCTCGTTTGTCTTTTTTGGTTTTGTTTTTCTTTCCATTTTCAGTTTCTGGAGTGATTTGGCTAGATTCATGCCACTTCAGAAGCAGAAAGGCCAAATGAGTAGTCTTATAGCCTCACCGTGACCTGTGAGCTCACCCAGCCCTTCTCAGACCTTTCAGGCACTTGCCTGGCTCCTGCTCAATGTGCCAAGAGACCCAGGAGAGGGATGGTGGGAGGACTGGAGCTCGACACCAACCCAGTCTCACCCCTCACTCTGAGACCTGTCATGAGGTCTGTGTTCTCATAGCCATGGCATTTGCCCTCCTGGAGCTGCTGTGGCTGGAGAAGTCTTGGCCATGGAATGTTGCTTAGCACCATGGGCTTTACTCCTGTGTCTCATCACCCACAATTCTGGCAGCCAAACCAGAACCTCTCTGCTCAGCTCTTCAACAGACACAGAATTAATGCCTGAAGAGCCCTGACATGGTGCCTGCTTTGCTTCCAGGAGCTTTATCTAGGCACAGTTTTAGGAAGATGAGAGAATCAGGATGCTGAGAGGTAGGACAGGGTAGGGAGGGACAGTCATGTCCCTAGGGAACTTAAGTCTTTGGACATGGCTGTTGGTGGTGGGACTGATTCCTGCCTGTGGCAGGACTGTGGAGGGGGACTCTCAGGTGGTTTGAGGATGCTGATGTCACTGAGAGGTTGTGGGAGCTTGTTTGGGCTTGTCATACATCTGGAAGAGTCCTGAATCACAGCAACTCACATGCTAGTCTCATCCCTCTCAGTCTGCAAAAGACCTCCAGATGCTCCATGGAAAGTGCTGGCACTCTGCCTCAATGCTACCTGTGCTGTGAGGGGACAATGCAAAGCCTCACAAACAGAGGGTCTGACCCCTCAGGGTGGTGGGGTCAGGGTGAGAATCAGTCTTGGAACCAGGGCAGGAACACTGCAAGCTGCTAACGTGGATTGTTGAGGCTGGAGTCTGTTTCTAGGAAAAATGTAACTCTAGCAGGGAGAGAACATGGTGAATGTATCTCTGCATGTGCTCTGCACCCCTGTTTTTCCCAGTGCTGAAAGGAATAGAAAACATGCTCAGGAAAAGAATTCCTGTGTCCCAGCCCAGCTGCTCTGCTGCACCAAAGCTGACAGCTGTCCCAGGGAGATGCTTTTAGAGGAAGTACATCCAGCCAAATATTTATTCTATTAAATTACATATCAAAAATGCTGACCAGGCTGCAAATGCTCCCACTAATGGCAGAGGCAGGCATGGAGCAGCCTGGAACAGAGGTTCCTCTTGATGGGGAGGTGCGTGAGACACAGGGGAAGATCTGAAGAGCAGCTGGCCAGCTGCTGCCTGCAGATGCTGATCTCAGGAGAGCATCACCCTCTCTCTGGGATTTTTAATTTTCCTGAAGTCTCTCTGACTCCTGTCACTAATCACAAGGCCTGGAAATGGCCCATGAAAGCAGCTATGGCTCCAAAACTGTCCCCGTATGCTCCCAGCTCAAATTAGTTCAGGCTGAAACATCAAGCAGAGATGCAGAGAGCAGCTGCCACAACAAGAGCAGCCACAGCCCTGGTCTTGGAGTTTTGTGGGATGCAGGGAATCTTAGGAGTCCTTCTTCTAGCCTTGCAGTGTCTCAGCATGGCTGGAGGGCAGATACCCTCCATGGGGCTGGGCCAGTGTCTGAGCCCCAGTGTGGTTGCAGCTGCAGCTGCTGCATGGCAGCCGGATCCCTGCACCTCTCTGGAGAGCCATCCCTGCACATCCCATTACAATCCACACCCAAGCTGCCTCCAGGCTCCTGACGTGCCAGCCAGCCTGGCCCCGTGCTTGGCTATGGCCAGAAAATGTCCCAGAGACTTTTGTTTAATCTCGAGCAGGTGCCTGGCCTGGAAACTTGCTGGCTGCAAACATTTCTGCCACTGCTCAAAGACTTGGGACTTTTCCTTCCCTGTAAAGCAGTTTGTTTTTTTTCTGGAAGGCTTGAAGAGGTGATAATTGCTGCTGGATGTGTACACAGTGCCAGCAGGAGCTGACAGCCAGGTAATGCTCTGCTCTTGGCTAAAACCATCTCCAGGGGTGCTGGGGGCTGAACAGTGGGCTGCTGGTTTCCTTGTGTGCTGGAGTGGGGATCTTGGGGAGCCCTGACAGGCTGTCACCCTAGTGCCACCACTGCACCCTGACCATCTGGGCCTGCTGGGATAGCAGGAAGCCTCTGTCCCCACCACCCTCCTGGCCATGCATTGTGGCACTTGGCACAGCTGGCACTGTCACCAGGAGCAGGGTTCCTGCATGGCAGCGTCCCCTCCATGCGTGTCCCTGCTCTGCACCCCTGGCTGTGGGAAGCAGCCCCCCCAGCAGCAGTACCTGGTCGGCAGGATGGCAGCTCGGTGCCCAGCTCCTCACTCCTCCACTGCCCCAATGCATCGCACGTGTAGGTGGCTGCAAGAGAGCAAAGTGTTAGCTGGGCTCTGGTCCTGGCATAGGGGATTGTCCTTTCCAGTGAGGACACCTTGCCCAGCTGTCAGGGCCCTTTGAACCCTTTTTCAGAGCAGGAAGTGACCTCCCTTTTAATAGCCTCTGTGCTCCATTCCCAGGGGGCCATGGTGGCCCTGGTCCCATGCAGGGACATGTCTCCATCCTCAGTTTCATTGCCTTGAGCTGTCTGGAGGGCTGTGCTATAGCCTCAGCCTCAGCTGGCAGCTGCCTTCACATAAAAATGCTGCCAATGCCCATTCTGCTAATTCATATGTGATGCTGGGACCATATGCAGGGAGATAAAAGCAGGGACACAGGAATGTGAGGAATTCTTTTGGCTTTGCTTGCTGAGGGTGGAGAAGAGAGAAGGGCTAGGCTGTGTATGCACCCTTTCTACTGTCCAGAGCTGGGTCTGAAGGGAGCAGAGGACTGTGGTGCTTGATAAACCACCTTGTGGTTTTTCTGTGGACCAAGGGGGCTGGAAGGAAAAACTCAGTCTGATATGATCCCACTGATAGGATCTGTTGAGCTCTGTGTGTGCTGAACATTTGGATGCTGGGATGAGAAGCCTTGCAGAGCCCTTCCAGAGGCTGCTGGACCTGGTGCTCTCTCCAGCAGCAGCTCCTTTCACACAGAACATTTTGTAGCCTGCAGGGAGCAGATGGCAGGATAAGAAGGCAGAACGCAGAACACCCGCTGAGCACTGCTCTGCTGAAGCTGTGAAACACTCAGACAAGGCAGCTGGCAGGGCCAACTCCATCCTACCTCGTTGTGGAGCAGGATTTGTGCAGTCTGACAGTCCGGGCAGGGCAGACAGGGTTTGGTATGTGTGGGCTGCATCCACAGCCTGCTGTTTGCAGAACACCCTGGAGCTGCCACCCCAGGCTCCCCCCACCTGCATCCCGTGTGCCCAGCCTCACTGTGCCGTGGGGACGTGGCCTGGCCCCACTGCTCACCGGTGCTGTTGGGGGCCATGTGGTAGTAGGGGTGCTGGCAGTGGTACTGGATGGCTGCTTGGTAGGTGGTCAGGTTGTTCCTGGTGGAGAAGGTGACAAAGCCATGCTCCAGCTCCGGCGGCGCTTTGCAGTCAGCAACTGAAAGCCAACACAGAAGGGGGGGGTTGAACCCTGTGCTGTATCTTGGGGTGTTCAGCCAGCCAGCAGGCAGGTAGTGCTGGGCTTTGGTATGGGATGCTGGTCTTGTGGGACAGACCAAAGGTCTGTGTAATGCTGTATCCCTTTTCTCTCTGGCACTGCAGGAGGCTCTGTCATGGTGGGGCAGCCTGGCTCAGTGAAACCCTCCCATGGCCACCGTGCACAGACAGAGCATGTGAGTGGCACCATGGAACACCAGCAGCATTTCCCACCCACAGGCTGTGACCAACACCACTCACACTGCTGCAGACCCCAGGCCCGGGAGCCCCTCCATGTAGTGCAAGATCTCTCTGCTACACCAGTGAGAGGGGAAGAAGCCTGTTCTGGCAGGTGCAGTTTGTTGTGAGATGGTCCCAGAGTGTGTCTTTGCATTGTAGACGTGTGCAGGGAGAGGCAGGCAGTGCTTCACTGCTGTGTATCAGGGGTGCTCCTCTATGCTTTGCTGAGAGCACAGCCCTGTCCTTCCTGCTCTGGTCTTGCTCACCAAACAGTGCTGATGAGCATTTACAGATCAGGTGGAACAACCCTTGGTCCTGGCTGTCCGGTGACAGCAGATGAAGGATGTTGAGAGTGTGGCTTGGCTGGTCTGCAGGCAGGGGTGAGGCCAGTACGTGTGGGTGAGACCAAACCTGCTCCATTCCCCAAGACATCAGCAGGGTTGGCTCTGCTTCACCAGTCTCTGGGGTTGACACAGGGTCTGAGAGAGGGAAAAGAATTTTGGGGTGCCATTGCCCTTCCCCATGGCCTGTCCATGGTTCCCTTTCTCCCCATGATCCCTCAGAGTGCTCTGCCCAGTCTCTCCCCACAGCTTGTCCCCTGAATTAGGTTTGTTCCCAGCACTCCAGGGAAAACCCCAAGCTGTGGGAGGGTTCATCTGCCAAATCCAGGAGTCACCTCCTTGGAGCTGAGCCTCCCTACCATGTGGGCAGTTCACAGCACATTTGGGTGATGCTGTGCAGCCTCCCCCTGCCCCATCCTGGGTGACCTGCCCCAGTGGAGGACAGGAACCAGAGTCCGATCCAGCCAAGAATCAGTGCTGTGGAGCTGGGTTCTGCTGTGTTTAGGATGAGGGGTTGAGTAGG
>VWYP01009343.1:0-80050 GCA_013400435.1 Pycnonotus jocosus
TTTTTTTTGTCAGCTAATGGCTATTCATAATGCACATTTTATATGAAAAATTGTTCCATTATTATCCTTTTCTCCTGGGCAGTTTGAAAAACAGGAAGGTAAAATGAGTATTAAAAGCTTGAATTCTGACTTGCCCAGAGATAAAGCTCCTTGCTCAGATTCTTCTTCGGGCCACTTTCATTCCAGCTTGTTTGGGGAGGCATAAATGGAGCCCTCTCTACATAATGGGACTATTTTCATCTTCATGAAGGACAAACAGCTTTGTGTGTGAGGTTTCCTGCACAGCTGCTGTTCAGGCAGGATGCAAACATTCCATCCCACAGGCTCATCTCATCCTGGGAGGAAGCAGGGTCAGCATCGGGCACCACCCAGGCTGAAGGGATTTTAGGGGTGCAGCTGGTGATGAGCTTTGAGGGGCAGGGGCTGCAGGGGGGCTGAGCAGGTGAGTCAGTGGATTTCACCCCAGGTGCCTCTTCTTCAGCTCTTAGTTTAGATTGGGAGGGAGATTTAGAGATGAACTCTGCAGGTGCCTCCTCTGAGGGTGGTTTGGTTCAGATGGTGCAGAATGCTTGGAGGGGATGAGCTGAACCCATTTAAATGAAAGCAGACTGCAAGCCATGCTCAGGAGCTCTCCTTTCATCCTTGGGTTCATCATCAGAGGGCAGCAGAGCAGAGTGAGGTGTCAGGTCCCCCTCCCTGCCTTTGGCTCTGGGGATCTCCCCTTGGCCCATCCACCTCTCCCTGCTCCTGCTGCTCGAATCACCACAGATCCCACCACTAGGAATAATTGTTTGTTCTCTTATTAAAGATGCATGCTAGCTGGCAAGCATGGATTCCTTTCAGGTTATTGAAGGGTTCTGTAAAGTGCATTAAAATTCCCCTAGGTCTGCAAAACTGTGCGTGAAGTTTTTCTACAATTATGTGAGGACTGCTAAGGTGATGACCATCTGTGCAGTAATTCAGCCTTTTCAAAAGTATTAAATAGGGCATTCATCTCTTCTGAGTTTCAAAAGCAGCCTGTTTTCGAGAGAGAGATTTTTCTTCTGGTATTAAAAGGGTCATACTTTATCCAAAGCAGAAAGTAAACACTTAATGTATTGCTGTTTATGTTCTTTTTATGTGTGTGTGCGAATATTTGTGTTGCTCTCCCCTAATAGGAAGTCAAGGCAGTTGTTTGGGCATATAGGTTTCCTGTCAAATATACAAGACAAGTGATCATCAGAAACTAAGGCAAAACAGAGTATAAAAATGAACAAGCAGTAAAATATGGGGGGTTGTTAGTCAGAAACCTTGCAATGCGTGAAAACTATTTCGCTGAATGTCCGAGTCCTCCTTTCTTTCCACTTTCCCATTTTTCATTTTTTTTTTGCTAGATTGATCTACAATAACTCAGGTGATGGTACTGGCTGGAAGTTAGGGACTGAGAGGTTATAAAAGAAAGCTTTCAGGATTTATTTTATTTGACAATATGATGAGCTTCTGCACTTGTTGTTGAAAACAGTGTGTAACAGTCAGGATTCTCCAGTTGTCAGAGCTCTTTCAGCAGTAGGATTGTTTCTGATTGCAGTGTGGTTTGCCAATCCTGGAATGAGGCTGATGAAGGATAAAACCTGTCTCAGATCACCTCTGCCCTTTGCTGCCATGTTCCACACTGGTAGGAGCCCACACTGGGACAGAGCAAAACTCTCCTTCTGTCCCTACAAAGTTCTTTGACACTTGCAAGTCTCCAGAATAGTTTTAAATTTGGACCCTTCAATGAAATGCAAATGTTCAGCTAGCAGAAATCAGATGCCACTCAATTCTAGAAAACAAAAGCTGATTTTGTTATCAATTTTGCAGTCTGGTGTGATTTCCCTGCCTTCTAACAGCTACATACGAGGGTCCATATCCTTCCTTCAGGTATGTGCACTAATATCTCTGATTTTCATAAAAAATCAGAGTTTCCTAAGCTTAGAAGGTTAAAAATTATGAAACTGAGTGAAGAAACATGCATTGTTTTATTGCTATGGGTTTTTACTGCATTGTTAAAAATAGAGATGGAGTTTTAGAGCTGAGTTTTTAACACTGGGTTTACTCATGGGCTGTAGGAAGTGGTGAAGTGGTTCCATAAGATGATCAATTGTTTGGGTAGCTTGAATTTCAACAGCACTTAAAACTTGTACTCACATGATTGACACTAATGATTCTGAAAGAGACACTATTCTGTCAAGTGAGTAATTTGGGTTTCTTTAAAGAATTGCTTGAATACCTGTTTACTCTGTAGACCAACAGTGGGGGTGACATTATGGTGATACAGCCAATAAATAGGATGGTTATGGGGTTTTTTTTAAAGTATCTGAATACTTGCCAACAAAACCTGTCATGCTGGCTGTGAGGAAATGGGTGTTCATGTGCCTGTGAAATTTTGTAAAGTCAAAGCCGTGGTTTTGGTCTAGCTGCCTCCAGCTTTAAATGATCAAAGTTGTTAGTACCTTAAATATTGCAGTGGGATAAGCTTCAGTGAACAAGAGATCAGAGCATTATTGCTTATATCTTCTGTAATATTTGCTTCATTTCATAAAAAGTGACTTCTTAATGAACTATTGGCCAGACCTGAGTGCATTTGGAACTTGTGGGAGTTTAAGCAAGGGAGCATTGGCCAATGGGGTTGGCAACATTTTGGTCTTGGATGTGTTACTCCTCTTTGGAAGTAAATTAAATAACACAGAGTGGTCCTTTCTGGGGAAACAGTCCCATGTGGAGTAATGAGGGAATAGTGTGGTCCTGATTTCCCATTCCTGACCCACAGGAGCTTTCCATGGCAGAAAACAGCAGCACTGTGTGCTGGATTCCCATGGTGTTTGTTCCTCCACCTGATTCCTTGGGGCTGAATGCAGTCACCCAGGGCAGGTGCCCAGCCATCCCCAAATTCCCAATTCCCTTCCCTTTTCCCTGGAGCCCTCTGTGAGCCTGGTGTGCACCCAGTGCCTACAAGCTCTGGATGTCCCTCTGCTCTGCATGGTTAATCTTGCAAGGCTGTAAAATCTCTGCTGCTGGCAAGGGCTTTCCATCCTGTGGGGCTGGTAGGATTTTGCATTGCTGCAGAGCATTGACTGCAGAAATCCACTGCAAGCATCAGAGAAAGAAAACTGAGGCTGCCAGAGCTCGTGGGGCAATGCAGCAGTGTTGAAGATCTCTGCACCCTGTGGGCACAAAAACAGGGGTGAGGACCACCTCAGCTTTTTCCCTGCATCTCACACACAGCCCATGGGATCTCTGTTCCAGCTCAGACCCTTAATGAGAGCTCTGCAGGTTCATCAAGGAGAGCTTCTGCCCTCTGGAGTTTTCAGGGGAGGAGCTGCATTTCCCCTGTGTTTCACGAAGTCCAGATGGCTCTCTAAGGGCACAAGTGGTTCCTGATGCAGTTCCCTTGCTGTTCCTATAATTTAATTAATGAAAGGAACGAAGAGGGAGAAGTTACATAAGGCCCTTACTCGGGATTAAGAATGTTGAGTGCTTCTTTCTTAGACGTAAACTGCAGGGTCTGCTCCAGCTATGGTACATCAGAAAAACAGATTTGATAAGATTGCAGCAGCTTCAAGCATCTGCTCCTGGTTGAAGTTTTTCAATTTCTGAGTAGTAATCTTTTGTTTAATGTTCCTCGTGTATTAAATCTCCTTAATTCCACAAACCTTTAATCTGTGTATGCAATAAGACATTGCTGTTGAAGTGCCAAATGCTTTGTCTGCACATTTTTAAGTTTCAGGAATCTGTTAATATACCAGAATGTCCTTTGTAGAAGATTATTTAGATCATAGGCTCTATTGACTGGTGAAATTGTGTTTATCTTCACAATGGGAAAAAAACCAGGAGTTCTAAAGGAAAATAAAGAAAACCACTGAGAAGGAGTCTCTTTCCAGTCCAATCTCATTTGTTGAAAGGAAATGTATATTAATTAAAAATTTAGACCCTTCATTTCTGTTGCAAGGCTCCTTGCAAAAGACGAATTATTTTATACATCTAGTATGTGTTGGAAGTGACAGATGAGATTAATATGCTTCTTAAATTACCATTACCTAGGGTCAATTAATAAGTGAACTAACCTTGGGAAAGTCATTCTGAAAGACTAGTTACAGATCTGTAATAGTCCCTGTCAAATTACACAGATTTGAGAAAATGAGAAATCTGTCAAATAAATACGACACCTACTAATTGCATTCTGCATAAGGTAAATGAGCTTGGGTGGTTGTTGGTGGAAGGAACAAGAAATAAGCTGAAGAAATGTTGCCATTAATAATACACAAATTTGGAGTAAAATTTACTTCAGGGAGCATGAATGCACAGAAACCTCCCTTGGTAATGGAAAAGTGCAGTTTCTTGGCAGGCAGAGAATAGGGGATATGAAGGTTGAATGATCATTAGAGAAATATTTCTTAGGCTACTATATAGTTTATTACCTTGGTAATTACAGAATTTACCTGTTTTTTTCATTCTTTGATGCAATTTTTAGTTCTCCCCTGGGTCTTTAGAGGTTAACTTATACAAATTAAGGTTTCATTATGACAGGAATTAAACCAACCATATTTGCTGTGTGATGGCAAATAAAAAGAATCCTGATTCCAAGTTTCTCTGTGTGAGAAGGACTTCAAAAATCCCCAGCTCCAAATCTGCAGGCTGACCAAGCACCATGTTAGTCACTAATCTTATTTCCTGTGATCAGGTTATAAAACTGCAACAGGTATAAAAGCAAGATCACAGAAAACCAGTCTGCGTTCTTCCAGGAAATACTGAAGGTTTAAGACACTTCCATCAATAAAATCAACCACTTTTGGGTTAAATTTGGGTGCTCACAGCTATTGGCAACTGCAAATACGATTTTGCACTGTGGGTTTCAATGTGAGCCCATCTCGAGGTTACTGGGTTCTGTTTGTTAAATCATCCAGCTACATCTATTAATGAATAAATGTTTTATACAAATATTAAATACCACGAAAAAGCAGAAATTAGCTGTGTGATGTGAACCTTGAAAAAGCAGCAAGTCAAACATTTATTTTTGCAGCAAACCCCAGGTTTGCTGAGATGGCAGGAGTGGCTGTTTGTGCTGTTTTCTAATGGTATGAGTTTAAGAAATTTGGATATTTATAGAATAAAAATAGCAGTCATGCTGTTGGATGGGATAAGCACAGCAGCATGTGCTGCCATGAAGCTCTGAGCTGGAAATCCCATATTCCAGCCCTAGAAATGTTTATTAGGCAGGTTAGGGAGGACCAGCAGTGCCATGTGACTGAAGGGATCAGTCAGCACAGCCACTCAGCACTGGGCTCAAAAGCTAAAATGTGAAATGTGCTCAATTGCAGCCTTTGATGGGTAATTCTAAAAGATAAATGTGGTTCTGAACAGGAACCTGTTCAGAGAAAATGTTTTTAAAAAGATATTTCCATATATTTATTCAGTGCTGCTCTCTATGATCTTCTGCTGGGTAAAGCAGAACATGAAGCAGGAAAATAAACTTAATGTCACTTTTCTTCTCTGTTGTTTCATTAGTGACAGAACATTTTTACAACATTGAAAATCCTGTATAGATCAAGCTTTTTTCTTAGTGAACAACTTCATTTTAGTTAAACTCTTACATGATATAATTTACCTGCTGTCAAACCCAGTTAAGTGACACAGTTTGGTGCTATCATATTCCAGAACTTGTCAGGATTTGATGAGCTCTGAGTGTTGTGTTTAGTAGTATACATTTTAAAAAGATTTTTTTTTCCCCAACCTTGTGCTGAACTCACTGAATCCTTCTCTGAATGCCATTTTTTTTCTGCAGGAAAATGTTCCTGTTATACAATTTTTGTTCCTTGCTGAAGAGACGAGCCATATTCATGCTTATTTTTTGACCTCTTAGTGAGAGATGAAGGACTAACCACTTAAAATACATCTCTTCCAAGGAGATTTTTCTGTGCTTAAAACTTCCAGTTTCTCTGAATTGTTCAGTTTGAAGCTCATTCATGTCCTAATAGAAAACAATGGTTTTTAAGTGATGTTTGTAGTAAAATCAGGGCAGCTGAGTAAACCCAGAGCAGTTTCTGTGTGTTGGCTGCTCCGTGTGGTGATGGTGTGTGAGAGCTGCTTGCAGGAAAACACAGAGTGCCACCTATTGAGCACTGGAGCGAGCCAGCAGCCCTGCCTTGGCAAGGAGGGGAGACACAACCATGTGAATAAAACATTTAAACTCCAGAAAAACGATCAGCCCACTTGAGGTTTTACTGCCTTTCCTTTGGTCCCCTTGGGTTTCCTTCTTTGGCGTGAAATGAAGCAAACACACAAGTTCTAAAATAATTCTTCTTGGCCTTCCTTAGGTTTGAGAAAAGGTTTTGAGATATTTCTGCTTTCCTATATAGATCTAATAATTGTAAGTTGGTTTCTTTTTGCTTAAGTTGGTTTTGTTTTCCTTACAGAACCATAGAATCATTCACATCCCTTCCAACACGGGTTTAGGAGCCTTTTGTTATTCCCATGCCAGGGGATTTTCTTGCTGCCATAATAGCAAACCTTTAGTTCTACAAAAGACCTCAGTTCAGACCAGAATAATTTACTTTTTTTGAGAGGCTCCATGGGGTTGATGGATTGCTACTGATTTCAGTTCCAAAATCAAACCCCTGGGATCGATGGGACCGAGTTTCTCTGTGTGTTCTGCATTGACCCAGCAAGTTACTTAATAGTGACAGATTTATAAATAGGTTACTCCAAATAAAAGAAATTCTCTTATGTTTGAACCAGCAATATATTGATGAGAAGTCACCTTGCCAGGCCAAAGGAGAAGAACTCGTTTTGGGGATGCAGCAGAACTGAGTGAGGAACTCTTTTGCAATTTGCCACTAATTGTTTAATTGAACAGTAAAATCCGATCATTATGTTTGCTGTGTCTGTCAACTTAAAAATGAGAAGGTGACAGGAATAATGGAATAGAGAGAGGACCATGCCACAGAGCAGAATTTGGTGAATAAATCTTGTTTTCCTCTTTCTAGACACTGTCCAAAGTGTCTAAATAAGATACTTCCTGTACTCAAAGGGACTGTTGCAATTGCATTGGCAGAAATAACAACACTATAATTAAATGCATTTAAAGCAAATCATGGTGTACTGTTAAAACAGCTCCCTACTGCTTTCAAAAAGTTCAGATTTTAACACACATCTGTCATTTTTAGAAAAAATCTGTACAGGGATGTTAAATCCTTAATTGACACAGGGGAGTGCACTCCTCGAGGGGAGTGTAATGGAGTAAAACACCACAGGATGATTTTCCATCCCCTTGTGACTTCAATGCCCCTTTGGGAATAAATACACCAAGGCTGAATAGTCTGGTCTGTGCAAGAACTCCCTGTGTTGCTTTGGGGCATCAGCTTGAAAAGTCTCTTCAAGGACTTCTTCTTCTAGAAAATTTTAAATTTTAAAAAATTGCTGCATCCCAGTAGATTGCAACAGCTCAAAATTCTGCAAGATTTCTCCTCCTTTGCCTATTTGTTTCTACTGTCTGTTAAATTCTCTACTCTTGCCACAGCAAACCTCTTTGTTTGAAATCAGTTGCCTTTATTTAATTCCTCTGACTTTGTATTAGGATATACTTTTATTTCTATGGTGCCTTTAAGTGCCCCCTGGTACTGTGTTAGTGATTCTCTTTGTGGGTCCCAAAGATCCTTCTTTGGGTTTTTGGTTAAAGTTTTGCAATAGGAGAAGTGAATATTCCTGCAACACTCACTGGGATGAGTGCTGGAATTTACTTCTTTTATGATCATTTGGTTTGTGGGTGCATGAAAAAGGATCTTGCTGATTGCTGTAATTCAAAAAGGTTTGGTTTTTCTTTTTCACTTGCAATTTTTGGTGCTAAGAGCATTTAATTAATTTTTTGACTGACTATATCCAGGCTCTACTTTTTGCTGGAATAACTGACTTTCCAATTCTCTCTTTGCCAAATACAATATTCCACACAGGAATTTTCTTTTCCAGTTGATACAACTGATGCAACTTGATGCAAGCAGTGAAAAAATAGACATCTACAAGGTAATCCTTGTAAAAAACCAGTTTTGATTGCATTTTTGGACTCAAGATCATGTCCATCAGTCTTTGTGGACAGTAAAAGGGTATGAAAAGGGTAAAAAAGGACAAAAAAATGACATTGTAGGTCTTGGAATTCAGGAAATTGTTCAGATAAGGTCATCATAATTTGGAATTTAGGAGAAGTATGAAGGAGAAAAACAGAGAAATCTTTATCTCCAGAAACAAAATAGGTATGGAAATGTGTCACTGGTTAGTGCCACATGATCTCTGAAAGTTACTGACAAATCAGTGAGTCAAAAGTCTGGATTTGGTTTGAGATCTGACTTTATGAAAGTGCAGCACAGGAATTGTTGTTGTTGTGTTGTAAAACATCTTGTAAGATCTCAGAATTAAGGGAAAGTGGTGCTGGAGCACAAAATTTACTGAGGAAGTGCCTTCCCAACCTGCTAAATTAAGTAAATTATGGTTGACTGAGAGATTCTAAAATAAATAAATAAATGCAGTGAGGCATGCTAGAACTGCAAATTACACCTTAAGATGAATAATTCTAACAGGTGATGTTGTCATGAGAGCTGGAGACCAGTGAAGCATTTCAGGAACTTCCTGGGTGAAGTGCAAGCAAGGAAAATAAAAGAACACGAAATAAATTTAGTTTTTCGACGTGTCACTACACAGCAGATGCTTGTTGATCCTTCAGGAATTCCATTAGAGCTGTTTGATTACTCAGAACAGACTTCTACTGTGTTAATTCACCTAATTTGAGGCTCATTGACTCAATCTTCCTTTATTCACAATTAATGTAGAGAGATGGTCCAACATGTTAACAGTGACAAAAACTCAGTTAAGAGAGAGAGAGAAGAGGTAATTTGAAATGAAACATTTTATTTTGGATCAGGTTGCTCTTGGAATATCTTTCCACTACATCCATGTCTGCAAACCACTTTTCTGTTACAATCATCTGGAAACTGTTCAGATAATTTCTTTTTTCTATGAATGAAGTATAGATGTAATAGGAAAAAAAGCCCCACTACACCTCTGGACTGAAACAGAGAAGCTGCTCAGCGTGTGTGATCTGGGATGTGCTGATCAGTTTAGCTGCTCCTAGCAGGAAAATCAAGTGTCTGAAGTATAAAAACATGTGCCACACACACCCTTTTGGAAAAAACAAACAAACAAAACAACTGGGCATAATGTGAAATGCAATAAAGCTGACTGTAGACAAAATCAGCAAAATTTCCTTCAGTTTGGAATGACAGGGCAGGATAAAGAGAGTTTTGTTACCTCCAGTTCTTGCACATCATCCCAGCTGCTGGGAGCGTGGAGTGCAGCAGGGCAGGGAAAGCCAAGCACTAACTCTGGATATTTCTGGGCTATATTTGACATATTTACCTGCACACATGTCAAAATTCTTGATATAACAACTTCCAAGTCCTGTTGCTATTGAGGGAGATCGATAAACTCACTTTTACTGACGGGAGCGTAACCAAACACACAGCAGGGAGAGAGGGGTGGAGATGATGATTCCCACACCTTTTATCATGGAAAAGTGTCAACAAACAGGCAGCAAAGTGCCAAATGTTCACTGGACAGGGGTGTGAGGAGGAAGGAGAGGGGAGTTCCATGCCAGGAACGTGGTCAAACACGCAGGCTCCAGTCGATAAAGTGAGCGCACTGAGTGAAGGAGAGGCTGCCAGGGCTTGGGAAAGGAGCTAGGAGGAGATTTAGCAGCAGAATGAATATAAATAATAAATAAATACACCCCTAAACAATAAAATAAATAAATAAATAAATAAATGAGAAAGGGACTCTGTTTGTGTAGATGCACAAACAGAACTCTCAACAGTTTATCATCCCATCCTGTCTGCTGGGAAAGGGCCGTGGCAAACACCTTTGTGGTGGTTTAGCCCGGATGAGAGTTTTTTCCTCAGGAAGTTATAGCAGATGTTGACAGCTTGGTTGATCAATTGAAGAGTTAGGGTAAGGGTTAAGGTTAAGTAAAATCAGGGCTTGTGGGTGCTTTGTTTGTTAAATAAATAGTTTTTTCCACTTTTCTCCAAAGAAGTTCTTTCCCAGACCATTTGGAGAGAGGTGCCGTTAGAGTTTGCTCCCCAGAGGGACACTGTTCAGGAGTTTTCTCCCAAATTTGCCCTAAACCAAGACAACTTTGTGCCACCATCCAATCCTTCACAGCAGCCTTCTGTGGTGGGAGCTTTGCAGCTCAGAAATTTTAATGGGTTTGTAACACATGACCCTTGGGTTTTACAGCATGGTCATCTCCACCCTGTAAGCAAAGACATAAATCTCATACAATTCTCTTTTCCTGCCTTCTGGAGACAAACCTTCCAAAAAGTGAAGTTTAGGGATGCTGTGGAATTGAATCTTACAAGGCTGGGACAAATGTAGTGTATAAAATATAGCGATATCAAATTTTGAAGAGCAGAGCAATTTTATTTACAGGAAAAACAAATTGTTCAGGAGCTCCACCAGGAAAACACTTGTCTCTAAAGTGGTTTCTTCATCAACACTTAAGTCCCAAGCACTCTTATTTTGTTCTTGGATGGGCTTTGAAGCTGTCCACAGGAGCACTGACAGGGTAAAGAGGATGAGCTGTCACCCCAGGAATGCTGGCAGGGCTGCAAGGCAGCAGTGACCTGCAGAGCCACCAGTGCAGCCTCTAAAGTCTGTACAAGTGCTTTTGTAATTGCTTGTTTTGTTACTCAAAGATAGGGAGACCTGATCTGCTGCCTCTGTTCCAGCCTGAGTGATCCTTGACTTCAAAGACCTTTTCCAACTCATTTGCAGGAACAGATATTTTAAGCAATGAAAACAAAGCCAAATATATGGATGTGTGATATATCCCTGGCATTTGCATTGACCTTTATTTCTTATGCCTAAAGAAGTCAGTTTTCTTGTCACTGATGCATTTGAGATCATTTTAGTTCTTGGGCTGATTAACTGTGGGCTCTCTCTGACCCTGCTGCTCCTTACATCCTTTCACGAGTTGAAATCTGTTAAACTCTTGCCACTTCCTCCACTTTTGGAGTTATTTTTGGGCAGCCAGAATGGTGAGCAGTGTCAAATAATGCCAGGAGCTATTTAAAAGTGCAAAGCTATTTTTTTTTCACTTTTTCTTTTTGTAAAAGTGTCTTTGTTGCTTTTGTGGTGCAGCACAGAGTCTAAAAATTCCAGTCCACCTTATGTCTTAATCCTTTATTTCTGTCTTACTTTTTCTTTTTTTTTAAATTTTGGGTTTTATTTCCTGAATATTTTTGTAGTGATTAGACTTGATTGCTTTGGTGAATCCTGACAACTCCTCTCTCTCCACCACCCCCACTCCCTTTTTTTTTTGAGGGGATCAACATGTGCTCTCTTGTGATACGAGAAGATTTTAATTAATATTTCCATGATCATCCTTAATACTTTTGCTCTGTGTGAAGCCCACGTGTCTCCTTGAAGAGCTGTGCTGCTCCCCAGATTCGAGGGATGCTCTTCTCATTTGTTCACCCAGGTTATTTTTGGAGTGGGCATTCTCATTTCAACTCCTAGATAACACTTGACAGGATGTTTGCTTCAGAAGTTGTTTTAATTCGATTTTTGTAGCCACATCAGAGATTCTTTGAGGCTTTCTCTTGTGAGACTGCATAAAATTATTTTCACTCATGTTTTTTGTGTCTTTACAGATATAGAATAGTGTGTAATGGGGGGGTTGAAATATTATACAAAGAGGACAATTGGGTTTTCAAAGATCTTTCAAAGGTGTTTTGATTTTAATAGGATATATTACCCAGTCTCATAAGGCACTTTGAAAAATCACACTGTGCACACGTTGGTAGCTTAATAATCTTTGTAAATCTAATTTTACATTACCTGCTCAGCAAGAGATGGAATGTCGCTATCAGTCTTGTGTGCAGAGATCAAAAACCCAGATTCGAGCTTGATTTAAATTTTGTCTGCCCTGTGGCTTTGGTGAAGTCATTTCATCTCCGCCTCCCGCCCTTGGCCTCTCTTATTTCTGTGACTGATTCTCATTTGAAACACTCTGTGCCTGTCTCTCCCATCAGTTCCATCAGAATTAATCGGGGTGGTTACACTTTGAGCACCTCACACCATCCCAAAATGGGAATTTTGTGAGATTTGGAAACTCTGTGGGTGTGGCAGGACCCTGGAGCAGCTCCTGCCCAGCCACCCTCCCATCCCCGCTGCCCAGAAAAGAGAATTTTGGGATAATGTCAGATAATTCCCTTCTCTGCTCCCAATTCCTTTATTCCCTGTGACTTTTTGCAGAACTCACCAGTTAAACCAAATTTTCTCTCCTGCAGCCTGGCTGTGTCCTAGAAAGTTTCTCTGAGATTCTGAATTTCACAAGGGATTCACATTTGGGGCAAAAGATGGACCAAAGCTTTTGGAAAATCGCTGGTTACTGGTGTCTGATAGTATATAAAACCTGAAATGTTCTGTGAATATCAAAAGGAATCTTCGCAAAGAATTGTTTATTACAAATATTTAAACGTTAAAAATAAGAAATCTTAAAATAATAGCCACAAGAACTCATGAGTAAATCTTGTCTGCTCCAAACTGACTTAAACCCCCCCAAAAATACCAATAACTGCTTGCTGACTTCTTTGTTTTTATAACTCAAAACCAACCTCAGGAATAGGTGGTAAAAAAATGAGATTAAGTTATCTATTTTGTGGTTTTATTTTTTTCAGTTGACATACAAAAAAAGCTGCTACAAAATCCCAAACAATTTCATCTTTTAATGAGATGAAAACATCAAAATAATTTCTGGAATTGGATTTAACGTGCAGAAAAGGCAGAGTTCATTTTGGTATAAGATTTTTATGAGTATGTAATTAATGTCTTTTTAATGCAGGTTATTCTCTACAATTTTGGTGGGTTTATGTTCTTCTGTGATTTTTTTTTTCCATGGGAAAAGGGCCATTTTATACTTAGAAAAATTTTCAGGCGTTAAGCTGTACAAGAAAGCAGCACTTTTTTAAACAATGCTGTGATTCAGAGACACAGCTGGGGAAGAAAATGCATTTCCTGTGACATTAATGGTGGCACAGTGTATACATTCCATTAGATAATGAATTCATAATTGCTTGGTTTCGAGCTGTGGAGCAGTTTAATATATTAAAACCAAAAAACAAAAAAATTAAATGTATAGCGT
This sequence comes from Pycnonotus jocosus, assembly GCA_013400435.1. Classification (NCBI taxonomy): domain Eukaryota; kingdom Metazoa; phylum Chordata; class Aves; order Passeriformes; family Pycnonotidae; genus Pycnonotus; species Pycnonotus jocosus. The sequence continues at coordinate 13,205 of VWYP01009343.1, forward strand.
TGCAGCTTCATTTTGCAGCAATGAGCATTATTCCACTGATGGCATTTTCTAGGAATATTGTGGCTTTCCTGGATTGCCTGTGCCAAGTCTTCCAGTGGAAAAAAAAAAGAGTTTGTGATGTTATCTCAGGGTAACAGGAGCTGCAGGTACGAAAGTGGCCAAGAAAATGTTCTTGAGCTTCGTCCTTTAAGGGAAAAGTGAACAATAGAGAGATTTACTGCACAAAAATAACGTGCAGAAAGTTGTTATTTAATTCAATTTAATTAAGGCTCTGAGAGGTTTTTTTTTTTTTACTTGGGCTGGTTTTGTTTAAAGAAAAACAGTTGAAATAACATGGGGATGTTGAATTGTCAGTCAGATAAAGTCCCTTGTTGAGAGGTTGAGATGCAACTTCAGCTTTGGAAAGGTAAAAGGTTCTTTTTAGTCAAAAGTGCATAAACTTGGCAAAACTTGCTATGTTATGCTTCATAAATTAAAAAAAGATGTAGACCCTGATCTTTCAGTCTACTGATGTGACTAAATATTAAAATATTAAGCCCACTGCCTTAAAAGCCAGAGATAAAAACATATATTTGACTGTTTATAATATTAAATTCCTCTTTCTTTTCTTAAAATTTCTATTAATGTGTCTACAAACCTTTGCAGCTGAAGTGATCAAAGAAGCTGAAGTGACTCGTACTGAAGAATTCATTCCTTGTCATTTTGGAGAGATAGAAGACTTGAGCTTTTAAAATAAATTGTTTAATGCACATAGCTAAGAGATAGTTGTGCTAAAAAATAGGAAGTGTATAATAACTAATTTTTCAGATGGATGTAGGAGCAAGGCAAAGCCTGTGGAAGGTACTCTTGGGGTACTTACATGGTTAATTAATCTTTTCCACCTCACCTCTAACTCTGAGTGCCAGGTTAAATTCTCCCATTGCAGGTAATGGTGCTGCTTTTTTCATCACAGAATTCTGTTTCTCTCTGAGAAATGGAGTATTTTTGTTTTGCATCCTCTCCCTCCATCTCCTATGGAGCAATAGAACTATCAGCTCATGTTTTATTCATACTATTAAATAATGAAATTTTACTTGTAATTAGTTTTTGTTTGTCTGAATTATTTTCTTTGAGTTGCGTTAAGTAATTGCAGAAATATTTACTACAAATTTCCACTATAAAGAGAATTTCTTGACTACATTTTATGACTTAAAGGTGGCCAAATTTTCTTTTCTTACCAGGAAATTGCCTGAATGAAAGATCCATAAATCCATTGCCTTTCCTCACTGTCAATCCACACTTAAAAACTGATAATAGATAAACCTAGCAAGTTTAGATTAAAATAAACTAGATTAGAATAACTGAGGTGGGACAGGTGAATGGTGCAGTGCTCTTGTGAAGCTGGGGATGAAGAACAAGTAGAAAAAAAACATCTGTTTAAACAAATGGAAAAATTCCATGAGAAACATTCCTGTGGGCTACAAATTGGAAATTAAAATGAGATGGCAGGTAATGACTAAATAGCCTGTCTTGGGCTTTGAAGATAATTAAGCACTAAAAGATATTCCAGATTTACTTATGAAAATCTCCAAATTTATGATGTAATTTTATGTGGGCCATTGGCTGGCTGGCTGCAAAGTGAAAACAGACATTTATATGCAGAGAAGGAAGGTGGCTCTCCAGAATTGTTCCACCAAAAGCAATAAATGAATGAAAACAACCCTTCTGTGAAGAGAAACCTTTGAAATTACTTGAAGTAATGGTGAGAACGAGCCTGGTTATCTTTTCATGTAAATGTTATTGCTGAGTGCAGAGTAGAAAGGATTCGAGGCTGTTTAAAATAAAGCAGAAAGCTTAAAGTGAGCAACTTTGAATAAGCTTAACTTCTGATGAGATCGTTATATTTGGGGTGATGAACGATCCTTGCTTTGCGTGTGCTGAGGGAAATTGGATGGGAAGTGTAGAAATAATCCATTTGGAGAAGGGAGAGGGTTCAGTAGGAGTTTGCCAGATAGGATAATTTCTGTTCCTGCCTGCAGTTTGGGCATTTATGTTATTTTTTTTACCCTGCTCCATTGCTGTGCCTAATTTGATCAGTGTTTCTGAGCTGTGTCAGAGGCACCAGCCAAAGTCTGCTTTGTGTCTGAGCATGGACTTTTGCGCTGTGAGCTGTAAAATTTCTCCTAAAGCCTTGATTATCCTTTGTGGTTTGCATGTACACTTGTGTCAGAAATGAAATTGGGATTTACCCTCAAGAGCTCCCGAAAATCACAGTTAGATTATAATGAACATAACTTCATCATTATCACTGAGTCGTGGAAAGGTTTAGGTTGGCAGGGACCATCCAGTTTCCACCCCCATGAACACAATTCCGTAACTTTTAAGTGAGAAAGTGTCATTTTTTTTACAAAATAAACAACTACAGAACTCTGCAAGTTGTTTTTGTTTTTTTTTTTTCCAACTTGTTCAAATCTGTCTTTATGCTTTGCACATGTCCTTGGAACTCCATTGTTACAGTCAGGTAGGAACTTAAACCCTTCCTGAATGTGCCATTACAATTTCTTGGCATCATAAGAATTAATTCAGTATCTTTCACACATCAGTCAAGTTTTACATTAAAACCAGATAGGTTTTCTTGCCTTCTGCATTGAAGGACTGAAATCTCACAGTTCTGTTAGTTAGGACAATCTAATTTTCCACCTGGTTTTATTTACAGCCTGTTCAAAGTGCCAGTATTGTCTTTTACTTGAATGCTTTTCTCACTTGCATGTGTTGGGTTTTTTGGAAATAACAATATACTTCTGTTGTTATTTTGTGAGCAGATTTTACGGATTTGTTTGTTTGTTTGTTTCAATTTGGGGTGTTTTTGTTGGGTTTTTTTGTTTTTTTTTTTTCTTCTTTTTCTTGGGGAAGCTAGATAAGATATCAGACAGCTTCTTTCACAAACTGGTCATATAAAGAATGATGTCCATAACTTCAGTGCTGCAGGCTTTTATCTTGAAAACATTGGAGGATGGATTTGAAAGGAGCTGGTGAGTTAACTCAGGACAGGCTTGAAAATTATTGTATAAAGATTAATAAAATAAAGTCCTCTGTCATCTTAATAAAATGAAGAAGATATCATGTAACTGCTCCTACAGACCTGTCATGCCAAATTTTTTGGACAGTTGCTCTCAGATGCAGTGGACTTGGCAAAGATAAAGTAAATCTATTTCAGTCATTAATAAGAATCTCCTGTTCTTTTCCTTAATCTGTGCAAGTCTGAGAGAAAAACCCAAAAACTAGTGTTAGATCAGCCTTTGTTTTAAATGACTTACAATTTTGATAAAGCAGCTGAAGTAGTTTCTTTAAATTTAGCAAAGTCTTTGTTCTTTCCAATGAACAGCACAGTCACTTGATACTGAGAGATAGATTAAGAGCAAATTATCTTGAATTTGAAAATTAATTTGCTGGAATTTCACAGAGAAATATTGCTATTCTTTCACTTCCCCAAGCAATTAACATAGTTTTGATGAGTCAGTTTTACTGTGATAACGTGTCCAGCTCTGGAGTCTTCAGCACAGGCATGACATGGATATGTGGGGCCAGAGCAGGCCATAAAAATGAGCAGAGGGCTGGAACATTTCTATAAGGACAAGCTCAGAGTTGGGGTGTTCAGCCCAGAGGAGAAAAGGCCCCAGGGAGACCTTAGAGCCCTTTTCAGGAGATTACAAAAAAAGTTGGGGATAAACATTTAACAAGGCATGTTTGATAGGACAAACAGTGATGGTTTTGAACAAAAAGAGAAGAAACTTAAGCTAAATATAAGGAGTGGGAAATTACAATTAGGGTGATAAAACACTCTCATAGGCTGCCCAGAGATGTGGTGGAGGTCCCATGCCTGGAAAATCTCCAAGGCCAGATTGGGTGGGACTCGGAGCAACGTGGTCCAGTGAAAGGTTTCCCTGCCCATGGCAAGGGGTGGAGATAGATGAACTTTAAAGGTTCCTTCCAAGCCAAATTATTTTATGATTCATTTTGTCAGCAGTTTCCAACTGTAGCTAAAACTGTATCTGACTTGAATGTACTTCAGGAATGGAATCTCTTTTCCCTTCCCAGTCCTCATCACATCCCATGGCAAAGATTCCTGCATTGACTTTGGAGTTCAGAGTTGAACAAGCCCAAAAGTTAAAGGGGAGGTGCTCCCAGAAATCTTCAGCTGTGCCAAAGCTACAGGAATCATTCCAATTAGAATATTTGTCTGCCTTTAAGCTGTTAAATAATAAAAAATAAGACTTGGGAAAGGCTTGCAAGAACAGTTCCTAGACAAGTGAGGATAAGAAGTGAGTAGATGTTAAAATGGACTGTGACACTATTTACAAACAGTGCTGTGAGTAGGTGTCTCACTCGTAACAAATACTCCTACTCACACCCAACATATTGAATTTAAAAAGTGGAAGGTATTCATAAGCATAACAAAACCCAGAGAAAGGTGATAATAAGCCATCCATTTTAATAAGGAATTAGGATTCTGACCTATTTCTTTCCCAGTAGGATTTATCACTAAGTTATAAATAACTTACAGGTATAAGACAGGGCAATGAAGAATAAATTAACAGTATAAACAAAATGCTCAGAGCCTTCCAGCCCCTGCTGGCACCATTTTCTCAAGGAAAGACTGGGAGAGAGTGATATTAACGTCTGAGCTCAGGTTCATTTTCTGGCTGGCTTAACTCCATTAAAGACTTGAGTCTGGGGATGGGGAGGGCAGGTGAGAATGATAGTGGTGTCTCAGACATGTTTATTGCTGTATTTTATTGATTCCTTGTGAGGGGAGAGAACTGCAGGTATAGCACACAGTTGCAATCCAAATTGATTTTTCTGTTGTTTGAGTTTTGTTGTGGTTTGCCCCGGTGACTCGTTGGAAGTTTGCACTGCTCATGGTTTGGAGGGTTGAGATGTACAATAGGATCTTTCTCTCCAGTTTCTGGAAGTAAAGAAAGTCCAAACAGATCTTCAGCTTGTGAATATACCCACTTGATTGAGACTGCAGGTGTCCTTTCATTCTTCCACAACCAATTAGAAAACCCAGAGAGCTCTGAAAATGGCCTAACAAACACTTCATGCCATCACCATTGAGAAAATGTCCAATGTCTACAGCATTTCCGCATGTGTTTGGTTTTGTTTTTCCTGGTTTTGTTTTCTGTTTGCTTTTTAAAAGGTTTTTGCTTGAGCATTAATATCAATTCTACCATGATAATTCTACAGGTGTCCACTGGAGGTGTGCAAAATAAAAGTAAAGAAACAAATTCTATTTAAATCTTCACGTAATTTGCTGGAGGTCTTAATTTTTTGGGTTTTTTAAAGCTGTACTCTATTAATTCTTTGGGCAATATGGCATTTTTAGCTGCCAGGAGGTATCTCAGTTTGAATGTACATCTGTCTCTCTCTTTTGCTTAGAGGAGAAATCTGCTCTGAGCCTGGCCCAAAGAATGAGCTGCAAGTGGTGTCTTTGGCAAGGTCTGGCTACACCAACACTCACCAGAACTCTTTTTTCCCTTATTCTTCTCCCTGTGACAGCGAGATCATGACTTTACTTCTTGTTTTTGTTCACACAGCTGGAAGTTGAGGCGGTGGATATGAATGGGAAAACCATTGATGGGCCAGTCTGTCTGGACATCTGTGTCATTGACCAGAAAGACAACAGCCCCATGTTCAGAACCCTTTTTTTCCTTGCTCTTCTCCCTGTGACAATGAGCTCACAACTTTATTCCTCGTTTTCGTTCACACAGCTGGAAGTTGAGGCAGTGGACATGAATGGGAAAACCGTCGACGGGCCAGTCCGCCTGGACATCTCCGTCATCGACCAGAACGACAACAGGCCCATGTTCAAGGAGGGCCCCTACATTGGCCACGTCATGGAGGGATCTGCCACAGGTGAGCCCGTGCCAGCCACAGCTCAGTAAATGGTGCCTGAACCAATTCTCTTTTGATAAATGTGTTGTTATCACGTTGCGCGAGTTTTCTCAGTGATTTTGTGGCTCGCTGGATTCTTCCGCTCCGCAAAAAAAAAGAAGTGGGAGCAGCACAGCTTTAGAACAACAGGTAATGATTTTTAGAAAACAAGTCTCTGCAGTAAAAAAAAAAAAAAAAGGAGAAAAAGGAAAAAAAAATCCCCAGAAATAAGTTGGAAATAGGTTCATGTTTTTTTATTCATTTCTAGAATCAACGAAGACAACCCCTAGGACATGATTAAGATTCAAACCAAATATCACGAGCAGTTTCTGTGCAGAGTGGGAATCTCACATTTTTTTCAGTAAATTTAGTTACTGGAAGGGTTATTTTTATTTGTTTATGTAGCATGAGTCTAGTAAATAACAAATAAATGGAAAACGCATTATGAATAAACTAATGTTGTAGGGCAGATTGAAATACTGAACAATGCTGATAAACAGATGTTGTAAATGCAGATAGAACAGTTGCAGCAAAACAAAAACACATTGATAATTAAAGTTAGTAAGGAAAATGTTCTGATTAAATTTCCTGTTGATTTTGTCTGATGAGGAAATTCTACAGGAGCAAGATATTGTTCCAAGTTTTAATGTGGGTACAACCATCCAAGTTAAAATCTTCCCTTCTATGACATGAGCTTTCTGGTGAATTTTGCATTTTCACGTAGTGTTCTTCATATCCAGTGGGTATGAAATGCGTGAAAAGCTGCTCCTTCAACAGATTGAAATTTTGAGGTAATGTTTATTTACCTCACTTGTGACAAGCATGTGATGAAGATATTGATGATCTTTTCAGCCAAACAAGAAATGTTTCATATTTGAGAGTATGGCTGCCACTGGAACATTCTTTTCTGTTGTAGGTCTCTGGTACATTTTTTTTAACTGGCAATTCTCTATTTGTATTATGCATAAACTCTCCTTGCTTTTCCTTCTTTTTCCCACTCCTTATGCTGAAGTTTACATTTGTGATTCAGTAGAGATGTTTCTCAGCCCAGCTTCCAGTGAATTCTTCTGTCACAGTTTCATCCATTTTCTCCCATTGCCACTTTTTATTGGCTCAGGTATCATTTAGCATTTTGTTTGTCTTTCCTGTTAGTCAAAGTTTGAATAATTTTTCTCAACTTTCCTTCCCTTACTCTCCCTCCCTTCCCTCCAAGTATTGGACTTTCCTGGTGACATAAAATAAGACATATTTTCCAGCTTTTTACAGTTTTACAAAGTGTCTTTCTTTCCTTAATGATTTGAAAGTGAATTCCTTAATTAGGGAACAACACAGAAATTACAGTGAAAATTTGTGCCAAATCCCTTTTAAGAATCTTTTCTCTTCTATCTGAGGTTGATATAAATCCACCAAAACTGAAGAAAACGTGGAAAGAGTGTGTGATTTTTCTGTTTATTTAATCTGTCTATGAATAATTAAAGAGCCTTTTGAACTTAGTCCCAGTGAGGATGGTTTGGATGGTGTTTAAATAGATTTTTTTATGTCACTAGGGCCATTCACATTTTTTGTGTGTGTGATTTTTAAACTCTTGGTAAACACCACCGGTTATTTGGACACCTACAATTTATGTGCCATCACATTTCTGAAGAGGCAAATACCTGCCTATAATTACTGAGAATATAAACTGCATTACAATGAGAATTCATCTGAGTTTCAAGCTAGGGCTTGCCAGATCTTATAATTAATGATAAAAATATGTGACTGCTAGGTGATATTGCTACAGATTTATTTCTTGATATATCACTCCCAGGGAAATTTAATAATATAGTTAGTTACAGTAAATTAGCTCTTTTCAGGGAAAATTGTCGTGGTTCTGAAAATAGCCCAGAGTCAAATCCTAACAAAGTACACTCAAATGTGTGCTTAAAGTGACCACAGATGTGCTGAGATTTCTGTTAGGAATTTCCTGCAGGAACTGCAAACTTGGAGACTATTTATCATAAACAAATAAATTGGAGGACCTGTAGAAACTGTTTGAAGACAGAAGCACCAGTTTGATTTGTTGTTTTTTATTTATACCAGCTCTCATTTCTGCATGAGGTTGCAGTCAGCATCTGTGTAGCAGGAAAATAATGGCTGAGCCTGATTCAGTGACACTGATGGCAGTTTTTGGAGTGACTCTAATGGGTTTTGTGCTGGCTGTACTGCTGATTTCTCATGTTTTTGTTTTCTGAGTTATGACCCAGTTTATTTCCCGTAGATCTCTGATTTTTCCAGCTGCCAGCTCAAGGGTCGAGGATCTGTGTCTTGCAGCAGCCTCACCTCAGCAGGTTAAGGATGGTGACTCCAATCCCATGGATTCCATAGGCAGGCAGGAACAGTTGGATATTTCACTTTCAGAGGCTGGAAAGTGGAGCAGGGTTAAATGAACTTGGCAGCCACCTCATTCCTCTCGCTGGAGGCACTTAACAGAAATTATTTTAAACACATTTGACATGATGTGACTTCACAACAATATGCTGCAAAACCCGGTGGGGTAAACTCTTAACTGCAGTGGTTTAGCAAAATTGCTGGAGAATTGCATTTATAGAAAGTAACTTTGTTTTGTGGGCTGCACAATAGCCTGGATCCATCACATTCCAGCCAAGGAGCCTGGACTGACAGATGTCTGTAAATAATTGCTGGAAATAAAGGGACACTTGGAGACATTTAGAGAGGAAACAGAAGGAATTAAGAAGAATAGCCTAGAGGCTTCTGCAGTATCATAAAACAGTAATTTGTGGAGATGGATAAAGCATGAGGAAGGAGCTGAGTGTCACTGGTAGCTCTGCACTGGAAAATAGTGCAGTGGTTCAGGTAGATGAAAACTGGTGCTGAAGTGGTGCCTTTTTACTTAGAACAACCTGCCAGGGTGGTTGGTTTGTTGGGTTTTATTTTGTACTTAACAATAAGTTTACTTAACAATAAATTAATAGAAATGGGATTGTATATAATAGATGGAGTCAAAAGAGTCCATGAAAGGGAAACAAAAGCCCGACTTGCCCAGCAAAGTGGCAAAAATAAATTTGGCATCATTGACTTTTATACAGCTGCTGCCAGCTTTGATACATTTCAAATATTCTGGTACTGGTTTCCAGATTCCCTTTACCTGTGCCTTGCAATCCTTGCTGGCCTGTGGCAGGAGAAGGTTGCCAAAGCTGTAAAATGAATAAAATTATATCAAATTTGTTGAATTCTCAATGCCTCCTTCTTCCTTTTGACCTGTAAATCTCAGGGGACAAAGGGAAATCAAAGGATGTGTTTGCAAGTTGGTTTTTTGCTGAAAGATTTAAAAAAATTTAAAAAGGTCACAAAGAGCCATTAGAAAAGGATAGTAAAGGATATAATATCTTTTTAGTTAGATAAAAGTAGAATCTGGAGTTTTCCAATCTTCTAATTCTGCCTGCACCAGGGTTAGGGTGACACTTGAGTCTTTTTGTCACAGGAATTGCAGTGTTGTGCATAAATGTTTATTTGTTGATATTTTATTGAGTTGGGTTTTTGCAGCATAAACTTAGAAGTATCTGTAGATCTGACCTGCAAAGCAGAAATATCTCAGAAAATTCACCTCACAACTATCTCAAAATTAAATGTTTGAACCTGAAGGTTTTGATTCACTGCACCGCCACTCGCAGCAATACTTAGATTTAGAGGAGATTTGAAATGTCAAATGTTACAAATTTAATTATGAAACTTACTGCTCTGAGCTCTTGTGGAAAACGAAATGATAAATTGGAATGAAACTGTGGGTGAGGAAGCCTCTGAGTCAAAGGAAGCTGGAGAATACGCAAAACTCCTTTATTTGTTAAATCCAGCATTCCTGCTGGAGATGGAATGCTCAGCTTTGGGTATAACTCAGCAGAGCAGTTTCTAAGTTCCTTTTCTTCCAGATGTGTTCAGTTCTGGGCAAACTTGAAAACTTGCTGATGGCAAACTTTCAACCCTCCTTTCTTGGGATTAATCATCTGCATTTCAGCAAAACTCCACTGTCTGCCTCAAACCCCTTTGTAATCTGGCCTGCAAATGTAACGGATGTGAACTAGGTAGAAACATCTGTAATGTCAATATTTAAATTTCCAAGCAGCAGCCAAGCAGCAGCCAGGCTAATTATGCACAGCTGCTTTGTACATCCCAGTAGGAATTTTTTCCCCAAATCTGTGTGGAATAAAATACAGCTGTATATGAATATGGTTATTGTGTGTATGTATGTATATATATATACATATATATATATATTTAATATGTATGATATGCATATATTGCAGAAAGATGAGCATATATAGACACAAATATCTGATCTTTTATTAGAGATTCTGGTTTATTTTAGTTACTCTGTATATACACAAGGCACTCTTTATCTTCTTATTTACTAATAATTTATTGTATGGGATGAGCATATATATACACACAAATATCTGATCTTTTATTAGAGATTCTGGTTTATTTTAGTTACTCTGTATATACACAAAGGAAAGAAAAGACACGTATTTATTAATAATTCGTTGTGTTATGGCAGACAAAGCTGTACCTCCACTGTAATCTGCCAGTTGGAAATTAAGAGGAATCACCCATTAAAGCACTACCCAGTAATTAACAGGTTCTCAGGTATGCAAGTGTGGTTAAACCAGTGCATTTGGAGGAAATTAAAATAATCTCATGTGTAGCAATTAGCAGTTCCCTCAGCCTGGGTCAGTGCTGGGAATGTCTGGGTCAGTGATGGGAGCAGGAGGCTGCAGCCCACCCCAGGGCTCAATTAATCCTGATTTCAGCAGGAAGAGATAAAACCCAGCAAAGGCTCCAGAGCAGCTCAGGTGCACAGGTAGAATTCCTGGCCTGCTTGGGAGGGCTGGAATTGAGTCACCTTCTCCAGTCCCAGACAGAAAATTCTCTTTCTTCACAGGTGATTTGTGTGCTCACTGCCCCTCCTGCTAAAATGAGCTTTATTTTGCTTTTCCATAGTTACACACAGGATATACCAAAAATCAGCCTGATGGCCAGATCAGCATTAATGCTTGATGTAAGGCAATTACAATTTTAAGGCTGTAAAAGCATCATGGTCTCTGTGCCTTGGACAATTCATGTAGTGAAGTGCTCACTCTTCCCTCCACAGAGCAATGATGGTTGGAATTTTGGCTCCTTTTGCATGTTAGCTCAGGTTCATGAAATAAAAATGAGTATGTTTCTTAATTAAAGAACAAGTGATATTATTTTTTTAAATGCTGGAGTCCTTCCTGGGTACTGGAACAGAAGGGCTCAAATGAATTTGTGCAATTTGGGATGCAATTGTTTGCAAAAGGAAATTTATGCACTAATTTACTTACCGGTGGCTTTTACACCTGGGCTTTTGCACCTGCTTTGTGCATCTCCCGTTCTCTCAGAAGAGAGAGGGATGAGTTTCAGAGCTCCGAGCACTTTGGACACATGAGATAAACTCATCTATGTAATCAATAAATTGAAAGCTCCTGCAGTCCCAGGGATGCATTATCCGGAAAACCCTGATGGCTGCGTGGCAGCCTGCAGAGAGGGAGCGTGCTGCAGCCCTCTGGGCAGGCTTTATTCGTGGTATAAACCCTCAGTTTGTGTTTATACACTCCTAAATCACCCTGGGTGGATATTGCCTCGCAGTCCCCTCCGTGCAGGCTCTGCAGGAGTCACAGTGCCATATTTCATCCAGATCCTTTAAAAGTGCATGAAAGGGATGATAAATCCCCAGAATCTCCAATCATGTGCCATCAGTGGATGCTGTGGTTTGAGGCTGGTGGCAGGGATGCTGCAGCTGGAGCCTCATCCCCTCCTGCCTCATCCTCACACCCAGCTGGGTGTAAATCCCAGCCTGGTGTCCCCAGGGTGGTGACAGGGACACCGTCCCCTCTGCCAGCAGGGCCGTGCTGTGGCCACTGCTGCAAGTGCCAAAGCTAAAAAAGACAATAAATAAATAGTCAGTGCAGGCAGGGTTTGCCTCAGTGTGCATTGCCAATGTCTAGTTCCATGCTACCTTTATTTTTGAAGACAGATACAGCTGAATGGAAAACTCTCCACTGCACAAAGGCAGAGTTATTTATTCCCTTGCAGCTTAACCTGATTAATTTTCCCAATTTTATTTGAAAGTTATTATCAGATAGATAGTGCCTTAAAAAAAAAGAAAAAAAGAAAAAAAAAAGTTTTTTAAACTGTAGGTTCACATTTTTCTTTTTTTTTTCTTTTTTTTTTTCTTTTTTTTTTTTCTTTCTCATTTCTTGCTTTATTTCATGCCCTCACAGTTATTCTTCTTTCCCCATCATCAAATATAGAGCTTGGGGTATAAATTGCAGTCTGTAATCTCATGAAGTCAAAAAATAGTTGCACACTCCTCTTGGAAGAGCAAAGGCAATTGCAATAGGAAAGGAAACCCCAGTGAGAATGACCCCACAGTGATCTATTTCGGCAGGATGAGAAGTTTGTGATATTTTATAGGAATATTCAAAATAGTTCACTTGGCTTTCAGATATTGAGCACAACTTCTAGAAAAAGGCACTCTTTATCTTCTTCATTCAGATCACCTCTGTTAAATACAGAAATTGTCCCCTTTGCACACCACTGTTCATCTCCACACACAGTTGCACTGTTTCTCTATAGCAGTTTTCCATGGCTCTCCAGCAGAAATAGGTGGGAAATTACATTTATTTATAGAAATCAAGGCCTCCTGGCGGGCACCACTAACGTGCTGGAAAGTAAGCAGGAGAAGCTTTTATAAAATGACACATTTGTACCTGAAGAACCTTCTGGAAACCTTGAAAAGTTTATTATTGGCTTTCTTGTGGAGGGAAAGGGGGGAAGGTGCTGTCAGCTGGTGCTGAGCTAGATTCACACTCAGGCAATGTGATAGACAGGTTGAAGGTGAGAGCTCACAGTTCTTGCTCTCAATCCATCTCCTGCTGGTGCACGTTGGAAACTCCAGCAGAAATGTCTTTTAAATGTGGTTTGAAGAAAATATTAACAGATACATATTTAAAACAGTGATTTTTTGGGGGGAGTATAAATGTAGCTGATCATTGCTCTGATGTAAGCACAGGGCAGTAAAATATATTGAATATTCTTTTGATGGAAAATACATGACTTCAGTTCCATGTTTTAATTGTACAAGTCACACTTATGAAGGAAAAAAAAAATTGATTCCAAAGTAAAAGGAGAAAATAACTTGGATAAAGAATTTTAACTGATTTTTCCTCAATCCTTACTTATAATATTTAAAAACCATTTGTAGCTTGAAAAGGGAAATTACTGTGTGCAAAGAATTATGTTGGTGACAATAGTGGATGTTTTCTTGGACAGCTCTGTCCTAACTTTAAATCTATGTTTAAACAGTGTGCTTATACAGAATGTTCTATTCTAAAATTAGTGTGGGTGAAACATGATTTTAAGAGTACTGGAAGTGTTTAACAATTGTTTTAAGAGACAGGAATATTATAAAAATATGTGATTACGTATAAAATAGAAGTATTTGCCATGCAAACATTATGGCAGCACATATAACACCTCCAAGAAAGGAGATGCACATTAGTGGATGAAAATGTTTCCATTTCCTCTGTGGAATCTCTAAGAGAAAAATAAAATATGATTCCCATTATAAAAGGTAAAGAGCGCAGTCTACTTTTAATGTAATTTCCTTTTAATCATCAAAAAGCATTGTCAGGAAACTTGGCAGGGAAATTTATTTTTTAACATGGTTTTGAAATTGAGAGACACACCTCAAGACAAAGCTACTTTAATTAATGAAATAATTGGCAATACACTGCAGGTCTTATTCATGGAGTCATATGATTACTCATTCGATTAATACATTATGAATTTTCTTCCAGTCTACTCGAGGGTGTAATTTTATTAAGCACACACGGAAACTGTATTTCTTGGCCCTGCTGCTTTAGGCTCTAAAAGGGCAGAGTTTAGCTGATCTCGCAGAGGGAGGTAAGGAAGATGTATTTCCCCAATGGAGTGGGGGCAAAAAAACCCCAAAACCAAAGTTAAAAAAAAAAAAAAAGAAAGGCAACCAAACCCCCCAAGTCTGCACATTCATTTCATCTAACTTTTTTTATTTCTCCCAAATGAAGATGTGTTATTTGTTGCTCCAAACAGAAATGTCTCATCTGCAGTGACAACCTTTGGGCTTTGAAAATATTGCCAGTCTCAGTATGTTTTTACATCTGAATTTCGTGATGTTTGATTAAAAAGGAATCCCTTGAACAGTCACTCTCTTTTACCATTAGAGGTTATAAACACAGCCTCTTTCTTTAAAGGAGCTTTAAATTTTTAAAGAGGTGTTATTTAAATGTTTTTTATCTGTCATTTCTTGCCATCAGCCCTGTGGTGTATCTGAGAAGCTCGGAAGGCATGAGAAACACAGAAGTTACAGAGAGTGTCTGTGAAAGATCTTTGTGATTTGTCTGAAGTGACAATCCCTTGTGTCAGCTGGGATTGGCAGATTGTGAAATCAGGAGGAATGGCAGTGAAATTCATACAGGCTCACTCTTGCTGAAAGCCCACATACTACAAATCTGGGTCTTTGGGGATGAAACTGGCCCCATCCCTGTTTAGCACAGCAAAACCCCTCCCTGCTGCATCACCAGCTCCTTGATCCAGAATGTGGCCACAATGTAGGCCTGGATTTCCCAGAATACACAACATTTCAGAAGGTTGTCAGCATCTCAGCTCGACTCTGTATGGGACTTTGCTTTTAGGATTTAATTCACCACCTTAATTTTCTTTTGTATTTTGTTGCATGAACCGTTAATTAACGTCATTGGTCTGGCAGTTTGAATTGTTCAGCACCTGCAGCACCTTTGCTGGAAAGCTTCATGCCTAAGTACTGCTACCCAAAGCACTCTGTAAATTCTCTGAGTCAGCACCTAGGTAGCATTTTTTACTCTTCAAAAAGTTCTCCTCTGGGGCAGAGCACCAATTATAAAAATGCAATCACAGCAGTTGCGTGATATTAAAATAAAACTTATGCAGGAGCACATAATAGCAAATCAAACTATTAAACACTACGGAGTTTCCTCCTGTATGCAAGAATAGGTTCTTCCTCCCACAGGCTGTGGAAGTGCCACAGTCAGAGGAGTTTTAACTTTTGCAGGGTTGGGCTGGGGTGGAGAGAGTCCTGGAATCAAAGAACCAAGGAATGATTTGGGTTGAAGAGACTTTAAAGCTCATCCCATTCCATCCCTGCCACGTCAGGGACACCTTCCTCAGTCCCAGGCTCCTCCAAGCCCTTTCCTTGGACACTTCCAGGGATCCAGGAGCAGCCACAGCTTCTCTGTGTACCCTGTGCCAGGGCCTCTCCACCTTCCCAGGGAAGGATTTCTCCCTAATATCCCATCTAACCCTGCCCTTCTTCAGTTTAAAACTATGCCCCTGTCCTGTCACCAGCTGCCCTGCAAAAATCCCTGTCCCTCCTTTTTACAAGGGTGAAGGCAGGGTGAATGTAAAGGATTGAGCACCCTACTGATGTATTTAATTGAACTTGCTTTGGGTTCTTCCACTGACAGCAGTTCATTGTCTGAAGGCAGAAAAATGGTATTGGGTTCCTGGGACTGGGATCTGCATTCCACTGAGACACAGTGATCCCAGTGCCAGCAGCAGCTAAGGAAAAGTGGTTTAAGGGTTTGGTCTGACAAATTTTGCAAAAGTATGGACAAGTTGAAGGACTACTCAGAGAAATCATATCTGAGAGAAAGCTCATACCCTAAAACCACTCTGAGATTTCTGGTAGATAGTGGCCAGACACTGAATGAATATCCATACAAACAAAAAAAAAATTAGAAATAACACTAAAATAATGTAAATCTCTTAATGGAGGGACCNAAAGCTGAAGGACTACTCAGAGAAATTGTGTTGGAGAGAAAGGTCATACCCTAAAACTACTCTGAGAATTTCTGGTGAATAGTGGCCAGACACTGAATGAATATCCATACAAACAAAAAAAAAATTAGAAATAACACTAAAATAATGTAAATCTCTTAATGGAAGGACCTGAAATTCTGAAATGTCTCTGTTGTGGCTGTGAGCAAATGGATTTTGCACTGCCTACCATTGCTTCTGTGCAAGGTTATCAAAACAGATGCAGGTTTACACGCAAAGTTAGCAATAAATTTAACCAATGTACCATGGGCAGTGCTGGTGTGGTTATGTCAATATTTTGTGCAGATGAGACGAGCTCTCCCCAAATCTGATGGGGCAAAATCTGACACAGGAGCTGGGTTCCCAGCTGTGGCAGAGAAGGGCCTGGAAAACAGAGGCAGAGGAGAAACATCAGCATGTTTTAACAGACAGGGTAATGGATCATGAAATTGCAGACATTACTGTTTGGGCACACTGGCGAGCATTGTTTTGCAAACTTCTTGGTTTTCTTAATTTAAACAGTTTTGTCTTCTTGATTTTAAGCTGAACTCTATCATTGCTTCTGTTAGGGAAAAAAAAAAAAAACCCCTACAGTACTCAAAATAATTATAAGACCAAAAAAGATAGACGTGCCTCTTGGGCTTGTTGTAATCTTGCTTATTTGGCAGTTTCATTTGGGGAGGTTACACTTTCAGCAGGGCTTGGTGTGTGCTGCAGGCTTACTAGGAGAGAACTAAAGAATTGAAAATTTGATCGTATTTTCTTAGCCAGGGAAAAAAAAAAAAGAAGTTAATAGTATAGCTTTTCTCTTCCAATTTCNTTACACTTTCAGCAGGGCTTGGTGTGTGCTGAGGCTTACTTAGAGAGAACCAAAGAATTGAAAATTTGATCGTATTTTCTTTAGCCAGGGAAAAAAAAAAAGAAGTTAATAGTATAGCTTTTCTCTTCCAATTTCATTTTTTGAAGGCTTGCCTTTGCTAGTTAAGATAATACAGTTTATCCATCCTTTGGGCTCTTATTTTCTCATTGCTACAGCTGTATCCCAGAAAGCCGAAATTATCAGCTTCAGGCTTCATTGCTATTGAATAAAGTTTTAACTCATTTTTCTTTTCTCTTTTTTAATTTTTTTTTTCTTCAGGCTGAAGAATCCTTTTGGAAGCAAGCAGGCAGGCGGGCAAGAGCCTTGTGCTTTTCCCCTCTCCCTGCTTTGGCTTTGCAGATTACAATTTGTCTGTCGGTTCCTTTACAAGTAGCTACTCCAGCTGCAAAGTGCAGGGGAAGGGCAGAATTCCGAATGTTTTCCTGGATCCCTCTGTAGATTAAAGCAGCAGTTGCAGCATTATTAACATTCTCCCCAAAGCAGGGGGAGCACAGGAGTCCCAGCACAGGCACATCCCCAGCTGCTGATTGTGCCACCTCCCGCCAGGCACCACAATTTGGAAACCTTTTCTCAAAGGAACTTTGTTCTGAGTGTTTTTTGCTGCTGAATGGAGATGTCTCTCTCCTAAATGAAACTAAATCAGATTTCCTGAGAAAGGCAGGAATTGTTTTCTCAGACCTCATCCAGGGAGAGACGCTCTCCCGCCCAGACTGTAGCAGGGAGTTTGTTCATGCCCACCATGGCTCTATATTAAATATATTGTTCCATAAAAAGTGTTGTGATATTTACTCAGTGCTGGTACATCTTTCTATTACTTCGGTGTGCCCTGAGGGGTTTAAACACTGTGTGCTGGAGTAGAGGAAAAAAAAACCCTCCTTAGCTTATGGATTTCAGCCTTTTCATAAGCTGTGAGGATGGGTAGTGGTGATGCTGCTAAAACACTTCTAAATTTGCTGGGGCTGCTGCAGCCAAAGGACTGAAAACATTAAAAAAAAAAAAAAAGTGTTAATTAGGAGAAACTGAAAGAAGTAAAGGTTTCTTTGCTCTTGTGGATTTTCTCTTGCCAATCTGGTATACCTTAGCTGCAGGCTAGCCCCTCACAGGCCCAGGAATTACAACCTGTTGAATGCTAAATCGGCGATGTGGACCAATACTAATGAGGATCTGTGGAGCAGCCTCCTGATTCCTGCCAGCCAAAGGGAGAAAAGAAGGGTATTTCATGGTGAGCTACTCTGCCTAGGGACACCAAATTTACATATGGCCTAAAACTGCTGATCAGAGCTAATCTCCCTGATCATTATAGCTTGAAGAAAGGTTTAATATTCAGATGTTCTGAAGGGTTTTTTTTTTTTCCCCAAACAAAAATAGGCTGCATGAAAAGTGGGCCATTGGCAAGCCAGGACTGCGAGCTGCTGCCAAGAATTTTAATGGCCTGATGCTAAGCACTGAGGACTTGTGCTCCAGCAAAACTTTTTGTAGTTTTTCTCAGAGATACTTGCTGGGTTTATTGTGTTGTCTCAAGCCTTCACTGAAGCACTCTTTTTCCCCAGACTGATGTGAGGGGACTTCAGAGATCAAGGGACAGTGGGATGTGGCTGCCTCACAGAGCCTTGGCAGCAGCTGTGGCTGTTGTGGCTGCCATGGGATGTCCTTAAATCCTCCTCTCCTTGACAGTTTTCCTAGTGGGATGTGTCACTTTGCAGCTGAGACTGTCTCTTCATGCCTGTCAGTGCACGGAGAGAAAGGACACAAAGCTTTTTGGGGTTGGGTATCCTCATCTCTCCTCACTTTTGTTTTAAATGTGTGCAAATTAATTGCCGGCTTTTGTCATTCATTGATGACCTTTGTCTTTAGTGATCCAGGACTCAGGACAACTGGAAGCTGAGGGGAATGTACCAACAGAGTAGTATTTGCTTCCTCTCTCTAAAATTCTAATTTAGGTCAAATTTCTGAGAAAACCAGAACCAGTCAGTTTATTTCTAAACAACTCCTGCAAGTTGCAGGATTTACTCCGTGGATCCATTGAGGTTTCATCCATAGATGTATTTACAGATCTCCTGCAGCCTGGATACAACTTCCACCATTATGCAGCATTTTCTTTTATCCAGTAGCTAAAAAATTAACACCTTTCATCTTTGCTTTGTAGTGCAAAGGGGAGATACTTTCAAGAAATTAAAGCCCTGGTCAAAAATTGCAGCTGCAATTTTTTTTCCCCCACTGAAAACAGAGTGGGAAAAAATGCATTAATTTTTCATGGGGTTTTCTGTGTTTTTGGTTTTTGCTTTTTTTTTCCCTGGGGCAATAAAAAGCAAAATAACCTAAAAAGTCAACTCTCCACTGTGTTGTCCACTGAGCAGAGGTGTGGAGAGACAAACACTGAGATGTTTTCAGGGGCCTTGAGGAGGAGCTGGTGGTGTCTCTGGTGGTTGCTGTGTCTGCACCGTTCCACCCACCCTCTCCTGTGCCTCCTCTCTGATCCTGGTTAGAATCTTTCCTTTTGGCTGTAGCAAATCTGGGATGCCTCTCACCTCCCAGAGCAGGAATGTTTCCTCACCTCCCTGACCCTGCCCTGCTGCTGCCGTGGCTGGTGTTGAGGAACAGTCTCAGAGTGCTTCGGAGCTGCAAGGGGCACGAGATTAGTATGGAAAAGGCAGGGATTGAAATAATTCTGCCTTACAGCACTGTTGACCTCTTCTGCATCGCATATGCTGCGAGTTTTCTCATGTGTTAAACTCCAGAAGATGTGTTTCGTAACTTTATCTTTGTTTAATTTATTTCCTAAAGGGTATTGATTTGGGGATTTTTTTTTTTCTTTAAATGTGTAAGAAATATTTTCAGGCGAGCATCTTGGATATTTGAAGGCTTTGATAGTCTCAGCTTGGATGTGAGTTGTGACCCTGTGATCTGTGACACTGTAAGAACTTTATGGCCCCAAAGCTGCCGAGAAATGTATATTTCTGTGTTGGTAGATGGCACTTTTTGAAATACATTCTTGCTCGTGTAGATACATATTCAGTGTCTTTTGTTGCAAATCACTGAGGTACTGATTCCTAATTTTTCCTTAAGTTTGCTGATCACTTATATCTTCGTATATTTACTTTTAAACAAATCCCTTGAGTTTTTCAGACCAGTTTTGGAGAACACTGACACAGGATACAGCAGTTGTTACTCCTACTTTTGACTTTTCAAATTAATTGTTAAGAATGTAAATCCTTGCTTGCCATTTAATTTTTTTTTACATAGTTGGGAATGGCTGCCACAGTTGGCAACTGCAAGTTGCTGTGGAGATATTTCCCGTTGGCTTGAAAAGGTGAATGATGATGTTTGCACGTGCTCATCACGTACCTGGGGTGTGTAGATTTATATCCACATCTTAATTCATAAATTTCCACCCTGTGATTGAGGTTTAATGTTCATTATAGTCAAGTAAAATGGCTTGAATTCCCAATTCTGAAGGTTCCTTTCAGAGTTGGACAAATAACTCTGCTTTGTCTGTGTCAAGTTTTAAAATTATTAAAACCATGAAAATTGCCTCTTGTAGATGAAACAATTCATTTATCATTCGGGATGTTAACAGAGATGGTTGATAAAAAGTGCATGGGGTGTGTGTAGGTCTGATAGAAAGCAGAGAGAAAAATTTGGCCTCACTACAGGTTGGAGTAGATTTATTAGTGAGAAAATATTGACTCCTTTCTATGTAGATTATGCATGGATGTATGTAGATTTGAATGTAAAATATATATTATTACCTTTCCTATCTGTGTCTGATAAAGCAGTGCTCAGCACAGAGGGGAAAAGAAAAATCAAATCATCGTTTCTTGCTATCAGTCACGCTACCCTGTGAAGAGAATCACAAACCCTTGGGGTTTATAAACCAAAACTCCTTCGGGAGAGCTCCAATGAAGAGTAGTCCTGAATCTTCCAGCAATGAAAATAAAAATCTATAGAAAAGGGATCATTAAGAGATTCTTAGGTAGTTCTCAAAGAATGTCCTGAGTTTTATAAAGTTCATGTTATATTTTGTTACTTTAATGCACAACATGAGCCCTTGCAAGGATCTCCCAAGTGTCCTGCAGGAAGAAACTCGCTGCGATGTTGGAGGTAATGAAATGCACAATGTTCAGAATTCCTCAGCCCCACAGTGCTCAAGGCTGCATTAATATTTACATTATGCAAATTAATTGCTAAATGCTGAATAATGTTGAACCCAGTGTTATCTTTATAACATTCATTATAATACAGAGTGTGGAATTTTGTAAAAATACAGAGGGAATTAATAACTCCCTCTAATTACTGGAGGAAGATATAATACTTTAAATGTGATATTTTATAAGTTACTAATCTTTTTTTTAAAATGGCCCTCGAAACCCAAATGGTCATATTGGCACACATTTTCATTATAATAGAGACAATATTGAGTTATAAAATCTGCTTAGAGAAGTTTGGGGGTGATTTTATTCTTTTAAAATGTTGTTCACTCCAAGGTGAAATACAGCTTCTGGGGAATACATTGGGAGCTTTGCCATCGAACTCAAGACTAAAGTTCAGCCTTAAAAATGCTTAAAGAACAGTGTCCAATTTCCAAGCATAATCAATATCCACAAAAAAATAAAACAAAGCAAAACCAAACAAACAAACAAACAAAAGAAAATAAAAAAGAAAGCAAGAATTTAAAATGTGGTAGATGCTGGGTCTTGCATCAACAACCCTCTGCAACGACCTTCCCAACGAGGCAGTCAAATACACAGAGCTGTAGAGTGGAGGATTTCTGTGATGCTCGAGATGTGGATCACAGCTCGGTGCTCTACTTCCCTCTAGAGTCAGTGGGAGGAAATCCGTGACTCCAAAGGTGACGAATCCTCCTCCAGGGAACCCATGAGAACCGTGAAATGCTCACTCACCACTGAACTGAATGTCACCCATCCACTTCAGCTGGGTGTCAGCAGCTCAGAGGCAACTTCTAAAGCCAAATCAGCGTTTGTCATCAAATTGGGTTTGATGTCTGGCATGTATTTATTCACAAAGTGTAAACATTTGGTTGGTTGGTTACTCAGGCTTTTAAATCACATGGATAGCTAATTCTTGTAATGATCATGTTGGGCTACAGAGAAGTGAAATGAAGGAATGGAAGTTCAGAGTTGAAATTCTCTCTATTTACTCTTGATTCATGGTTGGTTTGCTTATTTATTCACTTGTTTTACTGTATTGGAGCTCTGCTCAGTCATGACCTGTGTGCACAACAGCCAGGATCTCAAATCTGCACTTTTGGCTCCCTGAACTTTGAACTTTTGAACTTTGCACTGTTTCTATCAAATTTGAGGAATATTTTTAACTTAAAACAGGGAAAAAGAAGAACCAAATATGTTCTGTTCTGTTTTGAAGGATAGCTTTGTAAAGTTATAATTTTTTTTTTAATTCAAATGGGAGCATTTCTTTGCACTTATATTTCTTTTAATTATTATATTTAATTTAGATAATTGATCTTATGGATTTGTATACTCCTTTTTCATTTCACCAGTGAAAAAGTGTTCTGTAGTTGTATCCACTGAACAATCTAAGTCTTTGAGAATATTAGATTTGGATTTGACTTTGATCTTCATTTCACTTCACATGTGTACACTTTTAATTTGCTTGTTTTCATCAAATATACTTTAAACACAAATCTAGATAAAAAGCATGAATGTTTACACAAAAAAAAAAAATCACCCAATTCTGAGGTGAAAAGATAAAAGTCAAGAGGAAGGGTTTTTTTAAAAAAATACCTTTATATAATATCCCAACATGTCAAATACAGTACAAATTGCTAAGTTTACTCCATTTATTTTTTATACAGTTTTTGACATTATACCCACCTGTTATGTAGGATAAGGGAAGGTGAAATGAAATTAAGAGAAATGGTAAACAGGAAGGAAAGCAGAATATATAACTCAGTGTAGAGATTCAGTTTCCATATGAGCATGAAAAGCTGCTCTTTTTTCCTGATCTCAGTGACATAACACTCACTGTGTCTGTCTCTATAAATATTTCAGAATTACTAAACCTCTTGTAGGTTCTTGAGTTTCTCCCTGTGAGATAATCATCTGTGTTACTTCTGTTTTATACACCATGAAATTAGAAAGGTTAGAGCCTGTGCAGCTTTTTGGGCTTCTGTTAATTGATCTCACAAAGCCTTCCTGAATGGTTTCTATGATCACAGCTGGTCAGAAAAGCCAGAAAATGCCACAGTGAGGTTCCCTGGGCAGTGTTGGCTGTGTGGCTCCATTTTTTGCTGTTCAAGTGGTTGGGTCCTGTAGAAAGTGCCTCATTTATTGCACAGAGCAAGGGGTGGGAAGGGAAAGAGCGTGGAGTGAATAAACCAGGGATTCAGAATAGAATTGAAAACAAAAAGCCAACAAACCCACTTTTATTTTACTGACAAACCTTCATTGAGTTTACTGCTTACCATTAACAGCTTCTCCCCCAATACCACCAGCAGCACAAGTTATTTATTTGCTTTTGTTTCATCACATGGTTTTGCTTTTTACATATCTTTTCCTGTGTTATTTACCACAGATGAGTTCATGGCAGACTGGAAATGCACCAGGCACTGACTCAAGCTGTCTTCTCTATCTACAATATCTTCATATAAAACCCATCCTTTAGTGGTCTCACAGTAAAAACACTCGATAAGAACCAAGATGATGGCACAATTAATTTATATTGGGTAACAGGCTTCTCCTTGTAAACTTGGTTATTTGGGAGTTCTGTGGACTACAAGGCAAACTACTCAATAAAATTAACTGTAAAATGATCTGTGCCCATTTCTTCCAACAAGAAAGCTCAAATAACCTTTAATGTGATACCTTTTAAACAGTTCATTTTCACCCAGAACTGTAACCCAGAATATTGAAAGCAGTGCAGTGTAACAGCTTCTGAACTCCCAGTGTCATTTGTAGGTCCATAATTCCCTGAACAATTTCCATTTCTTCTAGCACCAAAGAGATAAGCAAAGAGCTAAAGAGATACCCTTTATTGTATTGTATTGTGTGATTCTACAGAGATCAGCAAAGATCTAAAGCTGGGGGAGGGCTGAAGGACGCAGCCTATGGATTTGCTGGATACTGAGAGTTTGGGGATGGTTCAGCAGGAATTGGAAAGCAGACAGATGTAAAGTGGCATGGATTTGCATGTGCTGCATGCTGCTCTACTATCTTTATAGAATAAAGATCATTTTCTTTAGGCTTGGTGGTTATCTAGCTTCAATTCAGAAGTTCATTGATAACTTTGCACTATCACTGCCACAGTGAAAATATTTTAATTGGTAATCTGCAGGCAGATGGGCACTACTTCTGGATATTTTCTTCTTTAAAAATTATGTTGCTAATGCTATTCTTTGCACTCACATAAAATTCAAGCTGAGGTTCTTAAAGTTTTCTAACTTTAAGAAGCCTGTAAATACTATAAATAGATAAGAGATAATAAACATCCCAAGACTGAATCTGACTCTACGTTTCCCGTGTCTTTCATCCTGACCTCGCCTGAGATAAAGCAGGCAGGACTGTAACAGAGAAGGGACAAAATGTGGTTTATGGATTGTGGATTTGCTTCAAGAAGGTGTGAGGGAGGAAAGCAGTCCTCTGCCAGCCCTGCTGGTAAATCTGATTTGTGACAAAGTTACCATGGACTAATTTGAGCATGGAGTAAAAGGAAGAGCACTGCAGTGTGTCTCTTTGCAGTAGCTGCCATATCAATCATAACTAACAAGTACTTAGCTTTCTCTTAGAGGTAATTGCAGATATGTTTACATTTTACATAAAAAGAAATGGCCAATCTCATCTTAAAATCCACAAGTGCTGGAATGAATCAGCCTCCCAGCCTGCCTCCCTTGTTAATCTTCTCTGCAGACAGGCAGCTTGGCAGAGCAAGCCAGCAAATGTATCTCTCTCTGTGCTTGATTCAAACCAAAGTTGAAATGTTTAATGGGATGAATATTTGAATTTAATTACACTTTATACCATGGAAATAACATTGCAGGCATCTATTAAGAAAGGAAACCTGGTCCTTCATTTTGCCCATAAATTCTGTCTATGATGAATGCTGGGACAGGAGTATAAGCCAATATATTTCCTCAGCTGCCTCCCTAAACATTAAAGTGACATAAAATGCCCAATGATCTGGAACTCCTTTGCCTTGAGACCCCTGTTAACAAGACTTTCAGCTGTGGAACTGGAGGACAGGAATTATTGGGACCTCTCCTTTATGGAGTGGAATTAACAAATGATTGATTATAACTGGATGTTGTTATTTCTTGGTTTTAATATGCTAATCCATCCTGGAATTATTTTCAAAATTTAAAGTGTCAGGTATCCAGGTTCTTTCACCGTGGTGTGGACAAAGTTCTTGTCAAAGAGCTGAATTCAAGGCTGATGCTACTAAATAGCAGCAGGGATTGATTTTGGCTCTTTAATGTAAAAAAGAGGATCATGTACAGAGAAAACTAAGTTAAGGCTGCCTCATACGCCTCCCTAAATAAGAATTTTATTTATTCATATATATATATATGTGTGTGTGTGTGTGTGTGTGTACATATTCTGGAAAACTACATTCCAGCAGCCAGTCTTTAAAACATTTAAAGCTTTGATGGAATTTCACTTAACTGAGTTTTTAGGAATGGGGAAAAAAAAATTATTTACCCTTTCTACGTCCTCTTTTTACAACGCTTTTCCAGAATTGTTGCCTTTTATAATCACACAGGCTCAATACATGAACTTGAGCACTTCTACAAAGGGAATTTTTTTTCTCATTGGTTTCTCATTGCTTTGATGTGCTAATTTCTGTTAAGAATAGTTTAGGAATAATTAAAGCATCTCTGAAACAGACCTCACGAGAGGGTGGGAGAACACCTACTATTCAAGAGCTACTGAAGGTGACATCATCCCACTGTATTCAATTTACTGAAAAACCACAGCGCTAAAACTTTATACGTTTCTTAATGCCTCACTTAAGCTATAAGTGAGAAATGAAAAGAGTCAGGAAAAAGACGTACATTTTCACACTTATGGTTATGGGGTTGCCCTATACAAGTGTAGCCTTTTCTTTATTTCTGCCTCACTTAACCTCTTTTCTTCATGGCAGCTGGTGAACTGCAGACAACTTGGACCTTCTATAAGTTTTTAGCTGTGATTTTTTTGTGGTTTTTTCCTCATTAATTTCTTAATTTTTAACATTACGCTCCAACTGTAGAAATTACAAAGGAAATCTCTTGCTAAATGTATCCAACAGATCCCCTACTTCACTTGCAAATGACCATCCTTTGTAAAAAAAAATATGTTGCACAGCTTGTAGCTAATAGAAGCCCCAAAAGATAATGAGTTCTCTATTGCAGAACAGATGTATACTGCTCCTTTTATCATAAGGAATAGATTTACAGGAGAAAAAAAAAATTGCAGCAACCCTCAAAAATTCACAGCTTTGCTGGCAGTCCTTGCTGTCTGTTATTACATGAAAAAGGGCACTGTGGCAACTGAAAGTCAAAAGCAATTAAATAAAAGCTAAAACGACACATACCAGGTTGAACATCTAACAAAGACAACGAGTTGTTGGAGAGTAAGGAAAAAAAATGGAAAAGGACTAAGAGGAGAAGCTATTAAATGAAATATTGGCTGGTAGTTCCCTGCAAACTCATTAATTGGGAAGTAATTCAAACAAGCAGGCAATTGCCAAAAGCTACAGTGGAGAACATACAGAAAAAATTATGATCACAGCAAGCTGTCGGGTTTTTTTTTTTTTTCCAAAGCAACATCATTCACTTTACAGCTACAGTGCCACAGGGTCCTGGAAAACACAGGATCACATTCCCTCCAGAAGAGCTGCTGGAGTGCTCCATGTCCATGCTTTGAGCTCATGAGAGCTCCAAAGTCAGACCAGATCCATTGATCTTCCATGTGGTCCTCAAGTCAGACCAGATCCAGTGCTTTTCCACATGGTGGCCAAAGTCAGAGCAGATCCTTTGCTTTTCCATGTGATCTCCAAAGTCAGACCAGATCTGTCACTTTTCCCCATGGTCCTTAAGTCAGACCAGATCCGTTGCATTTCCATTTTAGATAGAAAAGAGATGGAGAAACGGCCCATTCCCCATTCTGGAATGTTCTCTCAGTTCATCCCTCCTTCCCCAAACGCCATCAGCAGCCCAGCCACAGAGCCCTTCCTCCTCCTGCATTGTCCTGCCAGCTGTGGGACCTCCTCACCAAGGGCAGTGCACGGGTATTGTCTGGAAGGGGAAAAATAACTCCTAAAATATTTTCTCCTCACGGTCCCACAGAAATGTTCTTTGCAAGTGAAGCCAGTGAATCATTTGTGCAGCCCTGTCACAGCAGCACACTGCACTTCCCTTCCAGGACTCTGTAAATCAAGATCCAGCCTCAGCACTGGGCCCAGCACTCTAATGTGCCATTTTGGTGCTAAATTAGCAGTTATCTGAAGGACAGAGAAATTCACAAGCAGTAGGGTGTAATAATTTCTTAATTGCTTAGCATTTTGGCATGAAATTGAAGGTTGAACTTGGAACTGCAGTGGGAAAATAAAGATAAATCACAAAATCATCTACACTCACGAGAAACATCTTTAATAACAAGTAACGTCAGAGCTTTTAACAGCTTTTAAGATTTAAGGATATTCTTTCTGGCTGTATGTTTATTTTGAAAGCTGTATTTCATCCATGGCACTCAATCCATTTTGGAGCATGTTTTATTTTTAATAGTACAATGATCATTTTCCACGGTCTGCTTGGGATGCGTGATTTGAGATGCTGAAATTACTGCTAAATTATTTCAGTTTTACTGTAACAGCGTTCTATCCAAGTCATGCATTTAGCATGCCTTAAATTAGAGTGGCCAAATAACAAAAAAAAAAAAAAAAAAAAAAAATAAAAATTAATGGATCTCTTTTTGTCAGTTTAGCAACAGAAAAAATGCATCTCTTACAACACTGATGTTTCAGTTCTCATTTGAAGTCTGGTTAAATCCTCTCCCTGTGGATTTCAATGGCTTTTTTTGTGGTCTAGGCCATGATCTGTCCAGGTGTCAGCAGCAGATATCTGTAAATCAATCAATTTTTGGACAAGATGAATGAACTGAAGCAGAGACCTTCTCCAAACAACTCTTGTGCGTTATTTGGGGGATTGGTTGGATTTGAACCCCCAGTGTACAACAGGAATTATTTTGCTCTGTGAGTTTAATGCAATATGTCCCTCCAGCAGGGCTACAGCTCCCCTGCTGAAGCAGAACTTTGGAGAACAAATCCAGATTTAACTCAAGTTACAAGAACAGAAGCAGACATCATTCAGGGACAGTGCCCTTCTCCCGTTATTGAGAATGGGAGTTAAAAACTTCCATCAATCCCAGCAGCCCATTGTGAAAATATCAGCTTTTGCAGTTGAAGATGCACATGTAACTTTATAGAACATATAAAGATAAAATATAAGTACAGAATGACTGTTTATATATAAAAGAGTAATTGCTTTTTGTCTCCCTTGTATTAATCTTTGCTTCTGGTATTTTTTTTTTCACCCAGAATAACACAAGCTGAACACTGAATATCTCACTTTCATTATTTGAATTTGAATCTAGACTAAGTCTAGATTAATTTCTTTACCTCAATATTCCTGCAGAACCCAGAGCTGGCTGGTTTTTGTACAGTTTTGGCAATCTCTCTCATGATGTGCTTATTTCTTACATGTACTGGGGGTTTGTGTGGCTTTTGGCACATCACTTTCCTGACTGTCTGTACAGATTTTTTTTCTGGTTTTGGCACAGCCTCTGCTGTCTTTCTAAGTAATTCTGATAGATCAAAACAATAAGACAGAGCTGATGGATACTTCAGGGGCAGGAAGAGAACTTTTTTATTCTATTTAGGAGATCTGTCTGTGTTCCACAGCTTCATTGAGACAAGGTTTCATCAACAAATCACTCCTGTAGTGCTCTGTGAGCAGTCTGATTTCTGGGTTTAAATCTTGTTCACGACTCCAGGAGGTTTGGCCTTAAGTTTGGGGAGCATATCTCTTTCTTTTTCGTGTGTTTGGTTGTTTATTTCCCCAAAATGAAACCTCAAGCTGCTGGACTGCTGATGGAATTTAGTGTCTGTTTCTCTTGGGATTTGTAAACAGACCAAGTTCACCAATATCTAAATTATCAGCCGGGTGCAAAGCCTTGTCCTGCTGTTGAGTGACATCTTTTCATTGCTTTTGAAAGGAACCTTTATAAACCCAAATCCCAACAATTTATTTTCCCGCAATTTTCTCATTTTCCCCGGAAGGCTCAGATCCTTCAGGGTGCTGGAGTGCCTCCATTTCATCCAGTGAGAGGAAAAGAGCTCAGCTTTTCACTGAGGTTGGCTTGCACCTCACAAGATTGAGTGAGACAGAGACAGAGGTGATCCAGCAGGGATTAGAGAGGATCAGGGTGGCTGGTCCAGACATGGGAACACAATGAAGTGAGGGATGGGTGGTGTGGAGGTCAGGCTTGCTGGTGTTTGCATGGTGACACAGGTCAGAACAATGACAACAATTATGTGTTGTCTAAACTCCAGCCAAAATAAAAATTGGTTGTTGAGTAAATCCTCAATCTACTCTTGAGGATCATTCATCTCAAAGCTTTCAGGGCAATGGATGAACCACACCAGCAAAGGGACTCCTGTTCTCCAGCAGTGTGGGGTGTGTTATCAGGTGGTTTAATTTGGCCATGGCTATAATTTGATTAGATTAATTTAGTTCTCACTAAACTAAAACAGAATCATAGAATATCCAGAGCTGGGAGAGACCCCTCAGGATCATCCAGTCCAGCTCCTGGCCTTGCACAGGACACCCCAAAAATCTCACCCTGTGCTTGAGAGCCTTGTCCAGAGGGGTTTTTATGATCTCAGAGGGGCTTAGACCATTCCTTGGTGGAGGCTGTTCAGTGTCCAAACATTCTCTGGGAGAAAACTAGAGACAGGCATCACAAAAAAAAGAGTAAAATACATTGAGAGCTCTGCTTCTACAGCCCTGCCATGGCAGGACTCTGTGGGTGTGCATTTGGGGGCTCTCACCTCATTATTTGGGTCCCTCTCTGACTCTGCAGCTGTTATCCAGTGCAGTGCAGAATCAGCACTGATATACAGAGTTTACTGGAAAAAAATCATTGTCTTGACACTGATGTTTCCCTTCCTATTTTCCTAGAGCTCTCTTAGTGTCATTTCAACAATTTTAAGATTGGATTAATGATTTAGGGCAGAATGTGATTGCTGTCTCTAATCCTTAGGTGTGGGAAAAAAAAAAAGTAATTCTCTGTTATTGGATCTATTTTTTATTATTATTTTTAACAATATAATTTTAGGCTGAAATTTTGACAGCTGAATTGCAGGAAGAATGAACAAATTACAGCCATTCACACCTGCCATTTAGTAAATTTCTTTTTTAATGACATATACCCAGTTGATATGCCAATACCATAAATGACTACATGCATGCAAAGCATTCAAGAATAAATTCTCCCTCCCATTTAGCCAGCTGACAATCACATGGGGTACATAAAGAGTGACAGGGAAATGTCATTTTGACACTAATGTGCTAATTGCTGGTGGCAAGAGGCCGTGCATGATGGTGATGATGATGATGATGATAATGATGATGGTGGCAAAGGGAGAATTTTGGCTGTGTTGACCAACTGATGAGTGTTTTAAAGAGGACACAGGAGGGCCTGTTAGAGCAGAGGGAAAGGCTGCAAAAAGGGCTGTGAGGATTTGAACAACTGGCTCAGCTGCCCAGGGCAGTGGTGGAGTCACCTAGCAGGGCCCAAAACATGAGTTGAGGTGGCACCTGAGGATGGGGTTGAGTGGTGAATATGGGGGCCCAGCTGCCTGATAGTTGGACTTCATGACCAAAAAGGGCTTTTCAGAGTATTGATTCTACGATTGGAGCTGCTCAGCCATCCATTTCTTAACCAACAGTGGCTTTCACAGCAAAAAACTTGCAGCCTTTGAGATGAAAACACAGCTAGTACACACTAAGATTGTGAATAACTTCTGAAAAAATGATGGTTTTTACTTGTACAACAGAGTTGGAAGCAGGAGACTCCCACTGGAGCACCAAGCCCTTTTGAAAGNCTAGCAGGGCCCAAAACATGAGTTGAGGTGGCACCTGAGGATGGGGTTGAGTGGTGAATATGGGGGCCCAGCTGCCTGATAGTTGGACTTCATGACCAAAAAGGGCTTTTCAGAGTATTGATTCTACGATTGGAGCTGCTCAGCCATCCATTTCTTAACCAACAGTGGCTTTCACAGCAAAAAACTTGCAGCCTTTGAGATGAAAACACAGCTAGTACACACTAAGATTGTGAATAACTTCTGAAAAAATGATGGTTTTTACTTGTACAACAGAGTTGGAAGCAGGAGACTCCCACTGGAGCACCAAGCCCTTTTGAAAGTTTTCCATGAAGTTAGAGATGTTGTGCCCAAAAGAAGAAAAAAAAAAGCTTTTTTCCCCATTTTCAGGACAAATGAAGCAGCATTTCCTGATGTTGTGACCTTCTGCAGCAACCAATAGAGCAGAAGAACCGAGCAGGTTTCACTCCCAGCTGCAGGTTGTGCCTAGCAGCAGCAGATCTGCAGTCAGCTCCAAATTCAGCAGCACCCCAAAGAAACCTGCAGCTGTAGGGAAAGCTGAAAAAGCTGCCACCAAATGTTTGCTGCTATAGAAACACAAAAACCACGAAGCTCTGTGTTCAAGTGTCAGTCAGCGTGCGACAGGGTGTGAACTGATAAAAACAAAGCATGGATTCAACACCTTCCCACTGCTGCACAGATTTCCAACTGGAATCTCCTAGCAGCAAAGAGATTTTCTGCACTTCTCACTGGATCAGCTTTCAGTGCATTTGCAGGAAGTTTGAGCAGCTGGGAAGTTATAACAGGTGAATTTTTGGTTATAGAGTTATAGCGTGTTTGCCGAAGATTTTATTATGAGAAAATGATTTTTTTTTCTCATTACTTTGTATTTTAAAAAGCTCTTTCAGCATCTCTATAGTTCTTTGGTAAATATGCAAGGCAGAAAGATACTCGAGTCAATTCTAAATAATTGGGGTTTTATATTGTAATTCCATTTGTTTCTGCAAATATTTTAAAATCATGATTCACAGGGGATGAATTTCTGCTAACCTGTTTTTTATTATCTCATTTTACACTACACCTTTTTAATATATTTTTAATGTGCTATTAGTCATTGCAATAACTCTTTCTCATTTTTCCCCATTGGCTTCTCAAGCTGCTGTAACACAAAACGATTTTCCTTTCTGTGGGTTCATTTTTTGGGGGGATAATCTTGAGGGATTTGTGCTTGAGAAGGAGAACACCAGAAGCAAAGCAAAGGTTTAAAGGTATCAGATCACCCTGACTGACAGTTCTGCTGTAGCTGTCCCTAATTAAAGCTGAAAAAAATATGGACTTTCCATCAGTTTTCTCTGGTCAGGTGAGAGACACGAGGCAGGAGAGGTGAACAGGAACAGACAGTTTTGAGGAGAGATCCTGAAATTTTCATTCTGTGTTTTATTGCCCTTGATTGATGTAATTGTTCATGGCTTTGCTGATCAGAGACAGGTGTTCTATAGGAAACTTGCCAAAATCACTCAGGGAAGAGTGGCTGCAATCCCTGAAATGCTTGAATTTTAGCTTGGATGTTGGAAGATTTGGTGATCACGACCCTCATCTTTCACCACCTTACCTGACTGCTCTTTCAGCCAAACTAAACCTGCCAAAAGAGGGGGTTTCCCACATTTGGAACCTTCTAATTTAGGAAAAGTAGTGTACCATGATCACTATAATAGTGATTACATGTTAAATGCTCTTTTGTCCTGTCCCTGCCCATGGCAGGGAGTGGAACTCGATGATTTTTGAGGTCCTTTCCAACACAAATCATTCCTTAATTCTGTGGGTTTTATGTACTAATTTTTAGTGCTATTTCAAAACAGCAGTTGGAGATGTCTAAGCTGCTGTCCTGACCATCTCAATATTTTATTAAGGATTAAGTGTCTAGTGTTTTGTTGTTGTTGTTGTTGTTTTTTTTTTTTAAGAAAAAGTATTCTTAAGGAAAATGTATTTTTATTGAAGTGCAAATGAGAAAATGAAGTTGAAATCCATCTATGTTGTTTTCACTTAAAATTCATCATTACCTTGATCTCTCAAGTCTCCAGCTGATCAGTAAATCTTTTTGAAAGCTTCATGGTTCCTTTCAGCTTAATGGCAAGTTATGATACCCTTCACATGTACTTGTTCAGGGCTGGTGTTTCTGCTGCTTTAGCTGAAGAAAGGGAGATAAGAAATACTCTGTGATCTTTAAAATGCATGCACATTTATTTCATTTTGGTCTTGGCTTCTTTTGGTAAAGTAAATGCTGGAGTTTTCTCATACTTATACATAATTTATTTGTGCTTTTGGTCTGTTTATTTACTTTGCAGTTGACTGTTTCAAGTATTCTGAATAAATAATTTCATTATCTACATGTTGATTTACAGCCCACAACCACTACTGTCTTCCTGTGGGTTGAGCATATTTTATAAATGGAGGACCATATAAAAATGAAAAATATTATGAAGTGGTTTAGGGCTTTTTTTTTAGGTCACAATGGGTGTCTAGCAGAGCTGCAAAGATTCCTCTGTTCCAATTTCAAAGCTATATTTAGTTCAAAAGTGTCTTTTTTTGCTTCTGTTCTGTCTTCATTTGTCAGATAAGAGCTGCTCTGATCACACTCACTACGAAGGCAAGTTTACAGGATTGTACCTTTATGGAGGAAGAAATATTTGCCCAAGTATCTTTAAACATTTTGCTGTCTGTTCTTAAAATTGAAATCCTTCTTTTCTTTAGCCTGTCCCCTTAGGCAGGAAACTCATTGCTGTGATAAATATTGTATGGCTTTTAGTGCTAATCATTGTTGATTCATGGCAGAGACGAGCACGTTGTAAAAGGATATCCAGGATGATAATAAACAAAAAGTATTAAAAAGCATCATAAACAAATAAATACTTAAGCAGCTGCTTTTCAGTGCTCCATTAAAGCTGTTATAAATTAGGAATGTGCTTGTGCATTTTGCCAAGTGCCCACTGCATTCACAGAAAATAACTTACATTGAAAGACAATCTCGCATGGATGGACCCATCCCTCATTCTGGATCTGCCTGATTCCTGTCATAGATCAAAAGCAGAATTTAGGATAGTTCAAGAGACTGACAGATTATTTGGCATTTCCTTTTTGCATTGAATTTTGTTTCAAGCTGGGGTTTAACCAGCACCTTTTCAAGGTACCTTTAAAAGAGCTTAAAGGTGTTTCATTGTGGTTCTGTTGCCCGAGGAGCAAAGGCAGGAGTGCCCTGCTCTGACATCAACACCTTTGGCTGGATTTGGTTATTTGGCATTTCCTTTTTGCATTGAATTTTGTTTCAAGCTGGGGTTTAACCAGCACCTTTTCAAGGTACCTTTAAAAGAGCTTAAAGGTGTTTCATTGTGGTTCTGTTGCCCGAGGAGCAAAGGCAGGAGTGCCCTGCTCTGACATCAACACCTTTGGCTGGATTTGGTTATTTGGCATTTCCTTTTTGCATTGAATTTTGTTTCAAGCTGGGGTTTAACCAGCACCTTTTCAAGGTACCTTTAAAAGAGCTTAAAGGTGTTTCATTGTGGTTCTGTTGCCCGAGGAGCAAAGGCAGGAGTGCCCTGCTCTGACATCAACACCTTTGGCTGGATTTGGTTATTTGGCTCTTCGTGGTCCTGCTCCAAAGCTGTGCAGAAAACAAAGACTGCTCTAAGAGATCATGATCTTGCCATGAAAAAAACCCCTCTTTTTA
The DNA here is from genome assembly GCA_013400435.1 of Pycnonotus jocosus. Taxonomy (NCBI): domain Eukaryota; kingdom Metazoa; phylum Chordata; class Aves; order Passeriformes; family Pycnonotidae; genus Pycnonotus; species Pycnonotus jocosus. The sequence continues at coordinate 47,746 of VWYP01009343.1, forward strand.
CATATTTTGGGCCTGGTTTTTTTCTTTCTAATGGAATATTCGAGGAAAAAGAAATATTTAGGGGGTCATCCATATGCTTTCAGTGTCGAATGGCTTCCCATGCAGATTTTGAGAGGGAGGAAAGCTCTCTGCTTTTTTTTGTCCACAGTTTTAGTTTTTTCACACAGCCCACTGGAGCTTGACTCTTAGCCTTCACCATGATTGCAATTTCTTTGAAAACAGTGCAGCTGGACTGGTCCAAGCCTTAGAGAATGTGTGACCACCTTTTCCCTGATGTTGTTGGTATTTAGTGATCTGCAGGGTCCCTTTTTTTCTGTGGCTTTAGTGGGATTTCAAAGATGCCATTGTAAGGTTTTGATTGCAGAGAGTCCTCTTGGTGGAACTCTTCTCTTGCCATATTTATTTATGGCAATATAAATATCAGCCTGTTTTCAAAAAGATGCTGTTGATTGACAATCTCTATTCTTTTTGACAGAATGATTTCACCTTGTTTCAAGCACAATTTATTACATGGCATTGAAATTATAGCTCTTAAGTTTTTTTAGAAACTGGCTTGCTGCAGACTTTCCAGTTTGTACAGTTTCTTTATCCCACGAGGTACTGGGAGTAAAATATTAACTTTTTACATGAGAGGTAAAGTGAAACTCTCTCTGACTGTGGTGATAAATTCTAGAGAGAACCCAGGACTAAGTTTGTGGCACTTAAATTGAAGCATGACTTTCATTTGCAATTTTTTCTGGGCGAATTCACCTCCCTCACCAGGTACTGGTAAATATTAATTATGTCAGTGTGGTATCATGCAAAGGGTTATTGCTGTGAGAGGGAGGCACATTTCCTAACCTATTTTATTGTATTTCCTCACAAAGAGCTGCTGAGAGCAGCTGAATTCCTACCGATGGAAATCTGTTTGGCCCTAGGAGAGAAACCAATGTCTGGCAGTTTGATGAGAAGAAGTGAATTAAAAATGCACTTTTTACTAGTTTAGAGGGAAGCCAAGAGTGAGATTATCAGTCATGAGAACAGCTCTTGTTTGTAAGGGTGTGTGTGCAGTGCCTCTTACAAGAAAAACCTTCTTATCCCTCTCCAGTTCCTTGCTCACTTTGCTTTTTCCTCCCCACTTTATTGATCTGATGCACTTTTGTCTAAATTGATCCCTGAGGTTGTAGATCAGCCCTTTAAAAAAATCTCCTTGATAAATGGAGAGACTGGGGATATCCTTTACAGCAGGTATTTGGTGAATTTGTCAGCTTACAGCTTGTGCAAAAGTTGTAGATGTAGAATCAGAACATGATTTTCAAAACATCTCATTGCACCAGGAGAGTACAGAACTTGCTCTCCTGATGCTGGGTAACCCAGGGAGCAAGGCAGAGAAGTTGTCTTTTTACCCAGAATTTCACTTTTCAAAGCTTCCTGGACTGAATATTGATCACAGAACGGTGTATTAATTAGAGAAACCTCTGATGTTCTCTCAGGATTAGAAGTTTCTTAAAGGTTGCTTTTTTTTTTTTTTTTCTTTTAAAGACAGAATTAAGTTAGACATTTACAAGAAAGTACTTAACAAGAAAGATAATTTTTAAAAAAAATTCTTTAATGCTGCTCAAGTGCTACTGGCACATTAGTATGGAATTTCTTTGCTATTTTTTCCTTAAATCCTGGCTATTTTATGTATATTTTAGATGAAAACGTTGTACCTGCCAGAGATCCATTCCTATTATCAAGCTGGCATTACACTTGAAATATCTTTCTATCTTCAACTGGCCTTTTAATAAATGTATGGATCCATTCACAAATCAGGATTGCTGTGATTCATCAGCTTATCTCGCTAACAAATATTTATTGCATTCAACTTCCTGGTGCCTCAGAGGCTGCCTGGGCTGGAGTGATTTGTGCCCCAGACTCTCATCCTGTTGGCAAAGTGAGCTGTGTTCTTGCCACAGGCAGTTTCTTCCTTCCAAACTGTGCATAAATAAAATATTTGTTCACGCTCCCGTGTGATTGGAGCAGAAGGGAAAGTCTTTACTGACTCACGCAGAAAGCGATACCTGCTGCAAAGAGCAAACCCTCATTTTCATATTTAATGAAGCCATAATCAATGGTAATGGCTGAAGATTGCATTAAAGAAGTCTTAATGTTCCTCTCAAGGGAAAGTAATTTTACTGGAAACAAGCTAGTTAATCAGCCTCAGAAAAACTCGGTGTGTTTTATTATACAGGCAGGTTTTCCAAGGACGGAGAAGGAAACATAACAAAAGCAGAAATCAATTTCCACCTTCAGAAATCTTTCACGTTGGGCACTGTGTAGATTTGCCTTCTCAAACACCCATACTGGTCCTCTTTTTTGAGTTTACAAACAAAAAATAAAGGGTGAAATTTGTAAAATATTTATTTCTGCCCTCTACTCTGTACAATTTTCATGCAGATGAAGGTAAATTTCCCTGGTAAATGAGTCCTGGTGAAAAAGCTGAACTGGCAGAGTACCAGGAGAAGCAGCCAGGCAAATATTTCTCTCAGCACGTGTTGTACATCGACACCAAACTTTAACATCAGAGGTGCTGCCCACAGAAAGGTCTGTGATCTCTTGTGCACCCCCAAACCTTCACTGTGAGAGGGAAATGAAGTTATTGTTAATAACTTCTGGAAAATGATGTTTTTTACTTGTACAACAGAACTGGAAGCAGGAGACTCCCTTTGGAGCACCAAGCCCTTTTGAAAGGTGCTCTTGAATAAGAGATGTGCCCAAAAGCTTTTCTCTTTTTTCAAAGTTCTATTTTTCCATCAGTTCAGATCAGTGCTGGTTTTCTGCAGAGAATATTGGTTTGTTTGCTTTGGAATTCAATGGGAATTTCAGTTCCTGCACATACCATAGAGGCATCTTAAGGCACGGAGCTTTCCTGGTGTTGGGTTCAGAGTTGTTCAGGAAACTGAACCTCTCTGGAGTTGTCAGAGCAAGGGATGTTCCAGTGGAATTACAGCAACAGAAGGTGTGGAATGCCCATTATCCATGGCAAATGTGGAAGTGTGGAGGGTGCTTTTGATGGGCTTTGCTCATTCCTTCAGATGGGCAAATGCAGACACCTTCACCTCTTTGCTCATTCCTGAAAGACCTTTACTGTTACTTCGACAGAGCCGAGAATCAAGTCCATTTCTTCTGCTTTTAAAAGAGAAGCTGGATCAGCCTTTTCTGTTGATATGTTCAGAACAAGCCTCATTTCTTGGAGCATTTTGTGCTATGTATACATAAGGAGAATAGATTGTGCTACAGTTTTGTAATTAAAATGCAGCTGAAAATCATTGATCTGAAAAAAAAAAAATCCAGTACAGAGAAAAAGAAACATTGCTCCTGGTTTCAAGTGGAAGCTGAGAATAAATCACAATCTGTTGGGTGCTGTGGGACTGCCACATTTCTAGCTGGTTTCAGGCTATTTATAAACGCATTTATAGATATAATTATGGTCACTGCTGCATTCTGTAGAGAGGTGGAAGGAAAATCTGGACTTAATGTTAGAAAAAAAGGTTGTTGGAATTGCATTTAAAAGGCAGCATTACTGTTCCTACATATATAACATGCAGAGAACAAGAAAGTAAAGGAATAATGATGGAGACTTTATCTAATTGGTTTTCTGATGCTCTCATTTTTGTGATTCATTTTAAGAAGTCTCTCTAGCTTGTGTAATTATGAAATAAATGGAACAAATTGGAAATGTGGAAACTAAATAAATAATGACCTGCCCATCATGTTACTATTACTGCTGTCAGTAGTAGTAACATTTGTTTAACAATTCTTCTGCATTATTAGGAATGTGGGCATAATAAAATGTGTAATAAAATCCAGCCAATCTTTCACAGAACTTGATCTCATGTCAGAATGTCTGTTAAGTCATCCTCCATTCAGAATGATTGGTACACTGCAGGAGAAGTGTCACTACCCTGGAAATATTCACGGGCACTACTTGGGAACCAGTTTGCTCACTAATGTGGATCTAAATTTAGAACCCTAAATTTCCATGGTTACTTAATGTTTGAAGAAGGCTGAGACCTGCTGAAGCAATATCCCCTCAGTATATTCAAGGACAGCGAGGATGATGACAGTTTCATTTTATGTTGCTCTTGTGCTGATTTATTTTGATGTCTGTATTTCCTTCTGGAACCTCTGCCTACCCTCTCTGCATGAGCTGTAAACAGCAAAACAAGCATTTTTCATTGCAGGCACCTCTCCAGCAGTACAATGAGGTGCCACAAACCAGCTGTGCAGAACATCAGAGTGAGGTGGTTCTTAAAGCTGTGACCCTGCACTCACCACCAAGAGGCTTTTGCATTTGCTCCTTTTCCATGTGAGGAAAAGACTCTGAAAATTATACAAAAAAAAATTCATTTTGCCTTTCAGGATCACCAGTAATAATGTTCCTAAACTAAGTTTCCCTGCTCACATTTCCATTTGATTTCACCTGTCTGGGGCACATTTCTGTGGTGCCCCCTGCTCCACCAGGAAAGCAGGAGAGCTCTCCTCGCTGCCTGGGGCTGCCTCTGCCCCTCCAGCCCTGGTTTTTGGGGTGATGCTGCAGCTGATGGAGCTCAGTGAACCTCGGTGGCTTTTTTGTGTGCATCTTTTCCTGTGGTGTTCCCATCCTGAGGGTTCTTGATGGATCAGGGGTCACTCACTTCACCCCAACCCCAGGTTCTTCAAGCAGCCCCTTTCCACACCTCTCCCTCCACTGCCAGCCGGTCAGGGAGTGAGGATGAGGGAAGGATAAAGGGGATTTCTGGAGACAATTGGGGTAGGAGTTTCTGGGTTTTGGGAAGCAGGAACATTAGGGCAGGAGTTTCTGTGATTGGGGAAGCTGGAGCTTTAGGGCAGGAGTTTCTGGGATTGGGGAAGCTGGAGCATTAGGGCAGGAGTTTCTGGGATTGGGGAAGCAGGAGCATTAGGGCAGGAGTTTCTATGATTTGAGAAGCAGGAGCATTAGGGCAGGAGTTTCTGGGATTTGGGAAGCAGGAGCATTAGGGCAGGAGTTTCTGGGATTGGGGAAGCAGGAGCTTTAGGGCAGGAGTTTCTAGGAATGTTCTTCATACCCTCACTGCTGCTCAGGTTGGAAATAATTGGTTGTCCACACCTTTTTTTAATTTTTTTTTTTTTTTTAAATTTTGATTCCCATTCAAATTCCTCCTGCCTGTCCCATCAAGGACAGAGATTTCCAAGGAGTCACAGCTTCAGCTGCTCTAAACAACATTTTCAGGTGGTTTGTCACCAACACGAGTATCCCCCTCTCAGGGAAGCTCTCCTTTGCTGTGTTCCAGAGGCATAAATCTGTTACTGATTATATGGATTCTGTTTAAAGGAAGGAATTAAATGGTTTTGTCTTGCAGCAGGATGCCAGGGATATTTGTACTGCAAATCCTCATTTTGTGATTTTAAAAAAGTGCTTCATTACGGAGCGGGGAACTTTTTACACAGCCGTAGGGAATTCACTGATCAGGAAAACATTCCAAAATATCATAAAGGAAAATTGGACTTGTAGGAGATTATGCAAATGAAGCTGTTCTCTTACAGAGGGAGAGGAATTTTTAAATTTCCTTTTGTTTAGGTTTTGTATGTTTGCCTACATGAAACAAGTGGGGCAAATCAGAATTTTTCTTGTCTCTAAGTTCCAGTGCTGGTTAGTTTTCTGTGCTTACTTCTCCGTTACTGTATTTGAGAACTGAAACATTAAATGAAAATTTTTGCTTACGAGACTTTCCGAACATAAAAATCAATAGCTTACGTTTTGTAAGTATTTACAGCTGCTTGCCTCACACATTTGTATATTTTTCAAATATTCTAATTGAATCAGCCTGGGAAAGAATCGATACAAGCAGTTTTGTACATTAGAGTTGCACAAACACAACCCCTCCGAGTAACAGATGTATTTATTGTAGTATCACATTCCAGTTTCTAAGGATTTTTAAGAAATTATTTTCAGAGCAGGAGAAGAAATGATGTTTTTTTTCCTCCTCTGTAATAATTGTGGTGCAGTTGCCAACACATGTAACTTTTTATTAACGCTAATTACTTCTGATGCGTGCAGCAAAACATGAACAATATGAATATGATATCTCCATTAATTACTTTTAAAAAGCATGTATATATTTAATTACTGGAGCTGGCTGATCAGGTAGGAGATCAGATTTATGGGAAGGGTTTTGGCCAAGAGGTGATGCTGAGCTTCTTATTCCATAAGGGGCTCTCCCAGAATTATTTGAGTCAAGCCAAATCAGTGTGGAAAATTCAGCAGGTGAATGTGTCAATGAAAAGACCCCAAATTTGAAACACATTTGCGCTGATATAAATTAAAAATAGCTTCATTTAAATCTATGTATTTATTAATATTTTCCATGACTCTACATTTGTTGTCTGTTCTACCAAGTATATGTGTATATAATATGGAAATTAACATGACATGAATGCAAAATGAAATTACATCAAAGAAAAATACACAGGCACTCATAATTATACATATATTAAAATATTTCTCTTCACTTCTGAGCAGTACATTTCAACAGATTTCAGGTTTAAGAATGTACTTAAAGCATTTGTTTTTTTGAGCCTGTGATGCTCCTGTGCTATTATTCATGGAGTCATCCCAGCACCACGAACTCCAAACTTGTCAGAAATTATTTCCAGTCCTGCACAGTCTCCACATCCAGTGACCAGGACAGAAGATGAAATAAAAGTGCTTTATAAAGTTTACCCAGAAAAACTTATTATTTATACTCTGTTTCCATGTGAGTGCCTTATAAACGGTTAACTAGTTTTTGAATAAATCTGTCATAAATGTTTAATTGAGGGGCACTGGGTTGATTTTAATTATGGCTTATAAACATCTGTAGCATGGGTAATTTATAATGCAATTTGTGGATTTGCACATAGATCTCGCTGCTTTAGGAACAGGCACAAAAAACAGAGAATGAAACATTTCCTTAACTGCTTTTTGTGTTAATTTCTTTCCAATTCCTGGATGCTGGGGCCACTTTGCAACATTTCCACTCAAATCCTGGTGGAGCAACACCCTCAGGATGTCTCACACAGACATTTTTACCCTTGGCAGATCAGTGAGCAAAGCATTAGTTTAAAAAGAAGATTTTTGGAAGCCAACCGTAGTGGCCCACTCAATTACATTGCATTATTCAGGATATAAGGAATATATCTTTTATAGAATATATTATATATCCTATAGAATGTCTTTTTTCTGAGCATGGGAATGTTATTGTTTGGAAGCAGCAGGAAATGTCTGTGTGTGGAGCTCCAGCAGCACACATAGGAGATTCCATAACTCTTTTTTTTAATTTATTTTTTTTTTTTTCTTTAGTGGCTATTAAGTTTGGGATGGGGTTTGCAAGTCACTGGTCTTGCCAAAAGTCAAGGAATTTATAATACTGCTGTAGTGGGAAATCTGTGACCCTCAACCCTTTGTTTATTTAAATATCATGTGTAACAATTTATTGATGATCTCATCTAATGATGGAGCGTGTGGCAGGGGCAGGGACCAACATCAGCAAACACCTCAGAGACAAAAACTCTGCCTCAGTTGCTGACCTTGTTGACTGCTGGGGAGATTTACAGCTCACATCTCTAGAAAGTAGGATTTCATATAAGTTACTGGGAAAACAAACAAATAAATCACAGGGGTTTGAAGTAAAATATTTCCTACTTGATTGTTTAACTGAAGCTTTTTGCATGGAAGAAAGCCTCTCATTGTACCCTGAAGGTTGATATAATTTGGAATTTTCAGTCTTCCATGCATCGAATCTGGGCTTCACTCAAAATTATAAAAGAACTGAGACTGAGGGGGAACTCTGTGAATGGGTTTGGCAAAGGGTGTTGCCTTTGAACTTTGTGGTATATTGGTATGGACATTTTCAACACCAGAAATTGTGAGTGCAAATGCCAACAGGGAACCCAAGGCAGGAGCTGTGTCTGCTCCCAAGTCCTGTTTGCCTTCCAATTTACCTCAAACAGGGAGAGGGGATGGGTGGGATGGACCAACCTGTGCTGGCTCCACCCAGGACATCCCTTACACAGCCCAGACCCACCTTCTCCCCAAGAAATGAGATTTCATCGAAGCCCTGAGTTGAAAACTTGAATTTTAAGGGTTGAATTTTAAGCTGAGGGTTGTGGGAAAATACCCAATGGAAAAGCAGAAGTTTGATAATTGGAAATCTCTTTCTGGGTCTCCTTTCTTAGGATGATTTGGTACTGACTGATGCTTGTTTTCTTTTGCCCAAGAAGGAATATATGCATTTATAAAGTAAAAATGTACTTGAACAAGCCTCTGACTTAATGCCACCATATCTGCACACAGCTCCACAAATCTTTATCATCTCCAAGTACCCAACTGCTGGCAGTGATCTATCGTGACCTGTTCCGTGCTTAATTATTAATTTTCCATTAAGGAGTTCCATAGTCAATATTTGGATGGTTTATGACGTACAGAAGCTTTTCCACGCTCATATTTTCTTTGCAGGGACATAATGTAGCCCTTTCAGTACTAAATCAATGACACACAGAGTTAAAATATCTTGATTTGTTGTTTAAGGTCTCATCCCATCCATTCTAAGGGAATAAAACCAGGGAGATCTTGGCCTGCTTTTAATCCTTGCAGGGCTCCACTCAGCAGGGGTCAGGTGCCAGTTCAGGTTGTAAAAAACAAAAGTCTAAAAGTACAGGAGAACCTTTCTATTCTAACCCTGCTTTCCACACCTGTAGTAACGGGCAGAATTAATAGATCATTAAAAACACATCTTTTAAGCACCCTGGAGTTTGGTGTTTTCTGAGTTAGATTTCACCCAGAATGAATCACTTCTGAAGATGTTTTATCTCAGCTTTCCTAAATTTTTATGTTGGATGGGGATGAACTGCATTCAAAATTGCCAGTCCCTCTTTAGTGACCATGAAAAACCCTAAAAGACTGGATATCTGACCCTAAAATGGTTGTAACTGAGTGAAATTAATCCCACTTGCTGAACTAAGTGATTAATTAATGACTTAATTCAGGAAAGAATATCAGGATCCCCACTGAAAATATATATCACACCCCCCAAATTGTTACATATTCTTGTTACAAATATGGATAGTTTTGAAATCTGTGATTTTTACAAGACAGTTTCAAAAGTCTGTTTTAAAATCAGAGAGGACACTCTTGCAGCATCTGAATCATTTTTTAAACTCCTCTATCAGTGGCTTTAAAATATAATTTAACTAGAAAGATCATTTGAAGAAGGGCTGCAAAGATTTTTACGTGCAGATGCTTCGATCTCAAGATGAGGAAAAAAAGCAGAAAACAATTCCATCTTCTGTTATTCCAGATTGCTCTTAGGGAAGGAGCTGTGTGGACTTGATTTAGAGGCCAAATTTGAAGTGCAGGTTTCCAGAACAACTGATGGTGTTTATCCTTCCTCCTGTGGGCTCCTTTGCAGTGGGGAGCTCTCAAACTGAGCTCAAGAGGATGCATGGGGGAAGAATGAATCCTTTCTGAGGTTATCTTTCCAAGACATACCTTGTGATCCTCACCAAGGGTTTGTTCCATGCTTACTTGGAGTCCTTCAAATCAAATATTCCACTTCTGTTTGTAGTTTTAATAGGAATGACTGCATCTGAGATATGATTTATCCAGAAAATTGCAATGGGTTTAATGCAATTCTCTGAATGAAGAACAGGGAGTTGTTGCCCAGTTTATTTATTGGATGCAGCAGTGAAGTCCATTATGAAATATTGCTCAGGCAGGGGGAATTTAAATAAGTTCAATGGGGCAAACACTGTGAGACCAACCAAATAATTCATCCAGGAGTTCAGCTGCAGAAGGGGGGGAAGCAAAACAAAACTCACCTAAAAAAAGATCCTGTATTATGATGGAAACACTTATCCCTCAGATAAAACCTCTCAGATGTTTAATAGATCAGATGGCTGGGACTTGAGGATGAAATCAATACAAAGATGAAATAATCCATCAGAATTAAGTGTGTGCCCTGGTTCCTGCAGAGGAAGACAGGAGCCATGTGAGATGATTTGCATCCTCATTAGGACATCTGATTCCTCTTTCATTAGCACAGCTTTTGTAATATTGAAGCACCCTCGGCTTATCTGGGTTAACTTTGGATTCATGTAGGTGCTGAGAATCCCAGTGACAGACTCAGGGGTAGCAGGGCTGGGTGTTTCAGCTCTATTCCCACTTTGTAAATTGAGATTAAAGCACAACCAGCTCATATTAGGTAACAGGCAAAGAGTAAAGAGGAGAACTTCCCAGGTGCAGTAATTGCTGAAGTCTGTGGTGCTGTATATTCACAACCCTACACCCATGTAAAAAACTGGATACTTGTGGAAATTGCTGGCAGCATGAAGAGAAAGGGTCCAATGGAGAAGAGGTATAAAAAAAAAAAAAAAAAAAAAGGCAGCATAGCTTATCCTTTTGTTTTCTCTTTCATTTCAGGTATATTAGAGTGAGAAATTAAGGAAGTAAAAAGGGAATAAAGGCAATGTAATGCTCTGTATACCTAATACAGACCTTCAAGGTCAATCCTGTATTCCACAGCCTCACCTGAGATAAATCTTTGCTTTAGTAGTGCTGGGCTGAATTAGATCAACAGAAATTCTGGCCCACTGTCTCAAAAAACATTTCCAGTCAGGGAAGGTTGACCTTGCACTAAGACATCTTTTTAAAACATAATATTATTGCTTTTTAATCAGGAAGGATGCCAGGGTACCTTACTTGGACATAGAGGAACAGAGCAAAGTGATTTCTGTAAATTAATGACGTGGTTTTGATTAAAGCCCACTGAGACAGGGGAGTGTAATTGCTGCCTTTCTTATATCTGTGAGAAGTCAGTCAATTCCTTTACAAAAGTAGGTAATTTATGGAATGAGATCTTCCATCTGTGAGTGTGGCCCTGATCAAAAGATTATTGAAATCTGTGAAAATGTTCCCTTTTTAGAAAAATCTCTCCATTCTATTGTTTTTCTGGAACAAATGCAGAATATACACACAGAGTGTAGCCTGGGCTTCTTATTACCCAGTTCTCACTGACTGTAATTTTCAGTGTTTAAATTTTTTTTTTAAATAGGCACTTAGTGTCCATACATTACACTGTTCTATTTTGAGGGTTTTTTTTCCCCAATTTGGAATAATTTGCTGAAAGGAAAAAATATTTTTCTCATTTTCATTATCAAGCATTGTTTGATTTTCATCTACTCCTGATTTAGAACACACTGCTGTTCCCTCCCTACCAGTGCTCCAAGTTTCCTTTCCAAAGGACACTGGTGCTCTGAAAGGGTTGTGAGATAAAATATACCTGTTTAGAACTGGGAAGTGCAGTTTGGTCTCCAAATCCAGAGTTTTTTCCTGGGTTGATGGATGTGAGCTGGGTTCCCAGTGATCAGCAGTGCTTTGTTTAATCAGGGCTAAGAGAAGGGTCTGTACTTGGCTCTTCTGCTGCCATTCCTGTAAATATTCAGAATTCTAATTCTGCCTGACAGGCCTGGATGGAGGCAAGATGAAGGTGGCTTTGAAGGGAAAGATGGTCAGCTCTCACCCAGAAGTTCAGAATGCAAATAATTGTCAATCCCTTTTTACTAACCCAAGTGAAGTCCCTGAAGCTTCTATTTTCTTTCCTACATTTATCTTGATTAAGAATGCCACTCTGCTTAGAGGTTGGGAGAAAATGGACATTAGCTTCTTTTTTTGGGGGGGGAGAAAATTAAATGATTAGTCTAATTTTTTCCTGGTTTATTTTTTTGTCATGAAGTTTAGGGGAAGCTTTCTACCACATTCAAGAGGTAATTTCTCACTGGTATTTCTGGACATGACATTTACATCAGGCCTTATTTATTTGTAGGACTTTAAAAATTGCTGTCTATTAACAATTTGCATTGCTCTGGCCAGAACTCTACCACCCAGATAAAGAGGGAAGGGTGAAGAATGGGAAACTGTTAAGGAAAAGGTAAAGAAAAGCTAAAAGAAAACATTTAGATTATAAAATAGAAATGAGAAATAGAAATAAATGCAGAATATATATTTTTAGCAAGCTCTCTGCTTGCCCCTGACTCTAAAGTTTGCATCTGCATTTAAACAGCTTGCATATGCCTGAAATCAAATTTGAATGATTGCAGGCAATTCCAATTTTCCATGGGACCTGAGGAAACAGCACGGTGCCTCGTGTGGGTTGTAAGCACCTCTGACAAAAAGCTTCAGCTGCCAGTTCAGGCAGTTCAGACCAAGGGCTCAGTGTCTGAGCAGGGCACTTTGGGCAGGAGGTGTCAAATTGGGACCTTTTTACCTCTGGTGGTTTTATAAAGGCAGAGGGAAGAGCTCAGCACTCTCCACCTCCCCTGGTGAGTTCAGCTGGCATTGACCAAACTCCTCCTGGGATTTGAGATGCTTTTCTGCACTCTTGGCCAAATGCATTCATGGGGACAAGTTACACTTATCACTGTTCTGGGAATTCTGGAAATTTCTACACCTGACCTGTCAGCAAAGAAGCCAATGTGCTTGAGTGTCTTTTTTGAGAACTGTCCTGCCTCGTTTTTAGGGGGTTGATTTTAACGATGTGGAAACGTCTCATCGAGTCTCCATTTGTTGTGATTTCCCTGATTGATTTCCAGTGCTAGTCAAACTCCAGAGAGAACGTGGGCCCTTTGTGTTTTTCATGCCTGGGGCTGAATCTTGCTCTCTGTATGTTGAATAGATATTCCTTCACTCATAAATCACTGCTCTGTCATGTCCGCCTGCTGCGAGCTGTTCAATGCATATCATCATTTACATTAAACCATTTACTTCAAGGGGATGTGTTATATTGCTTTATGAATTATGTGATCTGACATATAAGATTATGTTATGAATTGGCACTTAGAATATTGGAACAGTGGGACGTTTTATAGCTTATGGTCATGAGCCAAGAGGTAATTCATGCCTTTTCTTAATAAACTTTGCTGGTCAAAAGGGAAACAGGCACGAGAGTGTGACATTTTTACTTAGGGAGAATCCTGGTGAAGGAAAAAATCTTTGGTGATTTGCTCAAACCTGTTTATATCTGGAGGAAGAATAGTGATTTTTTTTTTTCCAGCTGTATCTCCATTGTCCTAAGTCTTCTTTCACTAAACTTGCAATTCCCAGTCCATCTGGAGAGGCTGTAAATGAGCAAGTGTGAAGGATTTCCCTTGCCTGGGCAAGGAAAGATGGTTTGCTGCAGGGGGAACAGCAATGAGTAGAGCTGGGGGAACTCTTGAGGGGAAGGCAGAGCTATGGTGGGTCTGTTTTGTGATTCCTCTAAAAGACATTCCCTTATCTATTCAGGGGATGAACTTTTGGGCAGTGCCAGATAGGAAATTAGACTGCATTGATTTTATTCCTCATACAAATACCTGTTTCATGCTATCTGTAGTCAATAAGATAAAATTCTTCATGCATTTGTTTTAATTGTTTTTTCCTTTGTATTGGGAAGATGCACAGAGTCTAAAATGTTGGGGATCATGAGTTCACAACACAAAACCTGTGAAGGGGATCTTGGTGTTCTGAAAGAATGAATTACATTCTTCAGAATTTCTTGTATGTGCACACAATAGAGATAAATTTCAGGATGAATATGCTCCCACAAAATGTCATAACCTGGTGTGTGCAGACAATAAGCACAATTTGGGAATCCTTGGCGGGGCTAACAATGTCCCATGTTTTCACCACACAATTTTACCCTAAAGAAGGAAACACCCACAGAACTGCAGACGAAACACAACACACCAAAGTAAGATCCATGTCACAGAACTCCAGCTAATGCAGATTCCCTTGGTGACATTTCATAGATCAATGTCTGGCCTGGAGCAGAGGATAGCTGAAAGCTCCTCACATTGTCCTCACAGTGTGACAGCGTGGCTGGGGACAGGGCTGTGTACAAGTCGTGTTCCAAACATCCCAGGAGTGAATCATTCATTCTGCCAAAACAACTATGCTGCTCATGGGGAAAAAAAAGGTTAAATACCAGTATTGCTAAAGGTTGACCTGCCCATACATCTTCTCTGTTCTGTCATAACATTCAGCTGGGAATGCCCCATTATTTCTTCCTCAATTTATATGCTTCTGACTGCATTAGCTCTCTATAGATAGTAACAACTCTTGACAGTTCTTCATCTTAATATTGCTGGAGTTTCTTTTGTGTACAGGGAGAAGTTTGTTTGTTATTCATTCCACAGCTGACAGTTCACCAGTTCACCCTTCCAGCCCTGCTGGCTGCAGTACTGTGGCATTCCCAGAGCACTGCTCAGTGATACTGCCTCATCCAGAGCCTGAAAGAACCTGCCAGACATCTAAATAGAGAACGTGAGGAAGCCCTAAAAGCTACAAATTTATTGCCCTATATAAATATAAGATATGCTCAAACCCCGAGCTCAATAATTCTTACTAAATGTCTTTATTGAGCAAGGCCTTTGAGTTTTTAATGATACACATAATTGCAATTCAAATGGCCTTGATTGGAACCATAATAGACCTTTCTTCTTATATTTGTTTTGCTCCCCTGGGGCCTCTTGTCTTAAAGTACAAAATGACAATCAAACGTGTAATTAGTTATGATGAGAGCATAGTCAGGAAGGCTTCCTGCTTTGTTCCAGTTTCTGAAAGTTGGGCTTTAGAGATGTAGGTAACCCTGAAGATTTCTTCCTTCTTCATCCCATTTTTCACTCTTTGTCCTCCTTGGGTTAAAATTGCTGTACTTTTGGAAAATTCATCATTGTGCAACTGATTGTTATCGGGTGTGGAGACAGAGCTGAACTTGTGGAGAAGGTGGAAACACAACTCTTCAGTGTAGTTATGTCAATTAAGATAATAAGCCGTTTTTGTAACACATGTAGAAAACATTAAATGTACTGAACATACAATGGAGGACCACAGCAAGAGTGAAAATCAGCTGGGAAAACTCCACGGTGAAGTTTTTGAGCTCTGTAGATCTCATAAAGTTAAATTTTTTCAGTCCTTGCACTGGTAAATATTTTATTGTTGGTCTTCAAATTCTGTCTTCTCTTAAGGCTTAATTTGTTCACATTCTTTTAAACCCAGCAGCTGCATATAGCAAATAAATAAAAGTTCAGCACTAATGTTCTCTTGACATCTTGGAGGAAAGGCAAGGCAAGGCAAGGCAAGGCAAGGCAAGGCAAGGCAAGGCAGGGGACAGGTTATTAAGAGGTTATTAACAAAATGCCAAAGAGATTTTCCCAAGAAACCCTCTGTTCCAGTCACTCCAAAACTGTGCATGTGTTACATTTCACCTCTTGGTGCCTAAAGGGAGATTTGGCCAATATTTTCAAATAATCAACACTGATGGCTGCAGCCTCTGGAGCAATGACCTGGCACTGGGATCTGTGTCTGACCAACGAGGAACAATGGGAGGTGCAATGGGAGGTTCTGATTCTAGAATTCTGAGGGATTCTGCCCAGAAAGTGTGACAAATAAACCCTGAATATTGACACACACCGAGACACAACTGCAGCTTCCTGGGAGAGTTTCCTCCGTGGATCTCAGTGTGTCATCAGCACAATGAAGGAGTTGCTGATTTTGCAGATGATCCCTCCCCAGCCCCATAAGTTTATATATATTTGTTTAACATGATAATGCAGCAGGCTGTTGTTGTGTGGTTTGAAAGCCAGCTGCATTTGATTGATGCCAGGAATGGAAGTTTTTGTAAAATGACACTGAAGTAGATGCAGTCAGTTTATGGGCCTGGGGAAATGAATCTTTTATGAAGAATAAAAGTTTATACTGAAGGAGAAATATTCAAGAAATGTACATCTTGAATGGAGCTCTTTTGGACTGGATGCCTGTTGCAGAGCCTTTCAAAACATACATTTGGGCCACCATACTTTTAAGGAGATCTCTGTATAGACATTATCCTTTGTGGTGGTCCAATCCCAATTTGTCATTTGTGTTCTCTCTGTGGACACCTCAATTAAGACAGGGAATTTCTTCCCTGGGAATCTAGCCATTGCACTTCTCCAAAGGGTTCCAGGTGTATCTTTTAACTGCTGGGTTAAAGCTCTTGTGATGTTTGAGGCATCAGCCACAAATATGAAGCACATAGGGGTGTAGTTTTCTGTATTGATTCTCAAACAAAAACCAGGCACAACCTGTACTAATACATAACAACATCTAAAGGCAACCCCACATTTTACATGCATTTTTACACATAATGGGAATTTGTGACAATAGAATAACTTTAAAATTAGATTTAAATGCCACTTTGATGGTAGCCAGAAACCAATACCACAAAACTTTTGAGAGAAGAAGCATAAAAAAAAAAAAAGATTTGTCAAAATTCTCTCCAGCTTTCCTGCTGGAGCTGGCATCTCCATGCAAAATGAATGTAAAATTCTGCTGGTCTGAGTGGCTGGAATTCTTATCTGTATGCACCAAAGGAATGATTGCAGGGAACAAGATAATGTCTGGTGAGTTGAAAGGTTAAAGAACTGCAGCTGGCAAAGCAGAATCAGATTCAGCCATTGTGTTAAGCCAGTTCTGTCAGAGTAATGAGAGATTAGGGGATTTAAATCAGATCTTAAAATTTACATGTGCCTTTCACTGTTTTATCATCAGAAATATTTCAGTAGGACAACTGTATAAATAGGATTTCTACTTTAAGATATATTGTAATAAGTTTCTGAATCTCTGCTGAGCATCAACTCATCCGATAGATTAATAATAATAGCAGATGTGTATTCATTCAAAATGTTGTCTACTGTACTTGAGTATGGCATCTTATTGAAGTGCATCTTCAGGAAACCATTGTGTACTGAAATCTATTTAATTTCACATGAACTCGGGCACTCTTTAAGATCTCTTGAAGATTTGCCTTAGCCCTTATTTATTTCACTGAAACCTTGCGATTTGGAGACCCTTGTGAAACATGTTATCTAACATTAATACAAAAAAAATCTTCTCAAAAACGTGACAAATTTCTAAAAACAGCACATTTTTGTGCTGTACTTGTGAAAAGAGGGTGAACCTTAATTCTCCAAAAAAGAAAGCAGTTCTTTTCTCCCTTTTCTTCTGAATCAGTCTCACACAAAGTAGGTGAAAATATCAGGGCTGGGATCATCTTGTACCACTGGAAAACATGGCATGGTATCCAGTGGTAAGCTTCTTTTTGAGCTGCCTGACCTTTAATCACTGCTGAATAAAACCAACATGCTGTCAGGGCTCTGTTATTTTTCTCAAGGGGGTAACTCTGCCCACAGCAGCGATGAAATAAAACATTTGAGAGCTTATATTCAAGGTCACTACAAGAAGAGGCAACATTTTGTACTCTGGGAACTACAACGAAAGGGGGAAAAAAAGAAGATGTGTACCTAAACAAGCCAGTTGAGTTTATTTAACAGTGAACAGGCAGTTGTTATATCAGTCTATACAAGAGACAGGGTTTGTTTTTATTTTTACCACAATGTTTCATTTTTATTTGATTTTTTTAAATCCAAGACCTTCAGAAAGAAAATAAACTCACTGTACATGAATGATAGATATTTCTGTTATTGAGGCACTTGCAATCTGATGTCTTAGGCCTTGTCTGTATCAGGTTTTAACCTCTTTTGCCACAGAAGTCTCTGTGAGTACTGAAAACAGATCCTGTGGTCTTACAGGTCTATGAAGAAATGAAAATAATTTCTTTAAAATGTGTTGATCATGGTAGTTTAAAATAATACTTGCACATTCTGTGGGGAAAAGAAAGGGTGAGTTCCCACAGAGGAATTAATCTGTAATGAAGAATGATGTCTCACTGTGACACTGATTCACACATGAGATAATGGTGTCAGTGTGGAGTTACTCCAATGGAAGTGCTGTAGATCATGGAATCTCATCAATTGCTTCAGCTGGGATTTTTAGGCCAAAGACTGGATCCCTTCCTAGAATCCTGGCTTTCTAGTTTGCTAATATCTCACACTGATCCATTAATTAACATTAATTCACTGTTGAAATAAATTTCTTGATTTGATCATGGCTTTTTTGATGTTAGGTAGAATCTCATTCTGTCTTCAGCTCAGTATTACCAGAAACATTTAATCTTGCAGTCACCATGTATTATTTAGCTAGATTGCTTTTCAAACTAATGCTTCCCTTTACAATTATAGATGAACTGATGACGAAATCATTTTGGTCTAGGGGTGAGGATGCCACAGTTCAGCCCAGGTGTCTCATTGTACCCATTCTTTGTTTCTCAGGGCACTGTACAGAGCTGATAAAATGCTGACAGAATTCTGCAGGCTGTGTCAGCCTCTGGGCTGCTTGTTTTGGGAAGAGGAAAATCCTTGATCCAGGGATGCAGGGTGTGCTCCCCTCCTAAGCATGGGACTGGCAGCAGCTCACCCATCTCTCTATTAAATATGATGAAGAAGCAGAGGGAGGTTTTTCCTCTGCACAGCATTTAGGAATCTGTGCAGGGAGCTGCATTTCCCTTATTGCACTTGGCAGCAGAACTGTGGGCTCAGGGAATTTCCTGTCAGAGAAACCTTCAGCACCAGAAGGACAGCTGGGCAATAGAGATGGGGGGCTTATTGATGTCCATAAAATGAGCTCATAAATATGTACAAATTGAAATTAGAACTATGTAGGCTTTAATAATTACAACATTTCTTATTGACAGGAACGACATCCAAGACATTTCGAACTGCAGCACTTCACCATGCAAATAGAGACCTTCCTGCTATTTCAGTGCTGTTGTTTTCACTGTAGCCATCTGTGGACTTTCTGCCTGCAGAATTTCAAGTGGGACAGATACACCTGTAGCTCCTGTAGTGAAATGCAGTTTCTATGGATGGCTTCAAAGCACAGAGAGACAGGGAATTTGTGTCAGAGCACGGGAGCCTTCTGTTGGCTGAGTAACGAGTAAAGATAACACGAACACCAGCACAACCTAAATATCAGCTGGAGCTCCTCAGTGGTGTTGATGAGATATTTACAGCTCAAACTCCCCTGGCTGTCCATTTTGAGAGGGTTTTTTTGCTCAGTGCCTGCTGTGTTTCCCCTCTCCCCAGGAACCACGGTGATGCGCATGACCGCGTTCGACGCCGACGACGCCGGCACGGACAACGCCCTTCTGCGCTACAACATCCTCAAGCAGACCCCCACCAAACCCTCCCCAAACATGTTCTACATCGACCCAGAGAAGGGAGACATCGTCACCGTGGTGTCCCCAGCGCTGCTGGACAGGGAGGTAAGGCAGCACTTTCCTTTCCATTCTCGCGGTTCAATGGTCGTGCCTCCAATCTTCTCCTGGGGCGTGAGGAGAGGTTCTGAGTGTTGTTGTGGGGAGATTCAAGTGCTCATTTTTGGGGGAGTCTTTTAAGAGTTTTGTTTGTTTCTTACTTGGATCTAAGGAGTTCCAAGCTCTGATCAGTGTTTGTAAATCTGCTAGTTCGTCATTTCTGTGCAGGACTGTGGGAAATGGATTTGTGGAGAAGGTTCACACAGTCTTGTGCATGTGTGTGCAAACTCTGAAATAAAGTATGCTGACTTAGAAATGCCACGGGACAGGACAGACTTTGTTGAGAGAGAAATGGAACTAAAAACAAGTTTCAAATGATGACCTTGCAAATAGACTGGATACTTTGGAGAAATAGAACTATGAAAGATGCATTGTTGCAGGAGCCACGAGGCGTAATTTTAGATTATTGGCTTTAAGGCATTTACAGTATTGTATGGGAAAAGCTGATGGGCCAAGAAACATTTATAATGTGTTGTANAAACGTTTATTATGTGTTGCAATTAGGAAATAGTTTGTCTTCTAATTGTGATGGTGTGAATTGTAACACCTGTACGGTCTCACCATCCTCATGAGACTGAAAATGGAATAAAAGTCTTTAAAACTCTTCTCAGGAGCCCCTTCTGTGGGTCAGAAAAAGGGTTTATCTGGCACAGGATATTTAGTGTTTTGTGGTGAGAGGGAAGATCTCATGTTTAAGTGGAATTCGACTTAGAGTTAGTAACTGACACCCAGAGCTAATTGTGCATAGAGCTCACTCTGAGATTGTTTAGTGCTCCATATCTTTCCTAGAGTACTTTTATGAGTGGACTTAATGAACTAATTAACTTGGTACCCCATAGCAAAAAAAAAAAAACAAAAAAAAACAACAAAAAACCCCACAAACATAAAAAGGGGCAGGAAAGGAACAGGTAATCCTCAGGTGGCTTTAAGGTGAATTGCCATAGTGCCGAAATCTATGCTTATAACAGATCATTAACATTATGAGAGCATAAATTGATGGCAAAGAAAGCTGAGGTATGATCATTTAATGTTCAGAAGATAATAAAGTGGAGGCAATCTGTTAATCCAAATTAGATACCAGAACATATAAAACCTTGGCACCAAAAAGAGTTACTGTAAATCACAATTTCCTTTGATGAAGTAGCCCTGAGTGCTCTTGGATTCCTGGAGACATCCAAATTCTGCTCTTGCAGGATGTTTCAGGCCTGTGCTGAGTCACTGAGCTTGTCTTCTCAGTTGATTAGACTCAAGACTGTCCAATGTTCTCAATATTCAGCACGTTGTTTTTCATTTTACCAGGTGAAAATGCACTTCCCT
This sequence comes from Pycnonotus jocosus, assembly GCA_013400435.1. NCBI lineage: Eukaryota > Metazoa > Chordata > Aves > Passeriformes > Pycnonotidae > Pycnonotus > Pycnonotus jocosus. The sequence continues at coordinate 68,325 of VWYP01009343.1, forward strand.
TTCTAGGTGGGTAGATTTTTCTACAGGCTTTTCCAACAGCAAGAATTTAATGGGTAAATCAGGCAGATACCAGGCACACAGTGCAGTGAAACTAAGGGTGAAACTAAGGTCTGGGCCTGTAGGTCTGTGTTCTTAAGATTGGAGAGATTCTAATTCTGTTCCTATTTGGATGGCTGGCCACAGAACGGTGCCCAAGTTAAAGTTTGTAAAATCACTGCCTTTTGTCCCCTCAAGTTCCCCTTCCAAATTCGTTGTTTCACTTCAAAAGCTTTTTACTGTGTTCTAAAGACAATTTTAGGTATTTTTATCCCTCGTAGATAACCATTCCCCAGATTAAACCAATTTACTCAAAATTAGAAAATCAATGGAAGGGAATGAACGTGGCTGCTTTTCTCAGTGCCTTGCACAGGTCACTGGTGATTCATGAAATAATGATGCTGTCTCCATGCAAGAGCCCTGGCCTCAGCTGAGTGGCTGTTATGGCTGGGTAGTACATCCTGAGAGCAGAATTTCTCATGATTTTTAACAATAATCAATTCCATCCCTTTACTTTGAAGGTGACATGACAAGCTGCGATCTGTTGATATTCCACAGTAATTTTTGTTGTTCCAAATCTGAGTGGTTTGCAAACCAAAACATCGTGCTCTGTACAATTTTAACACTAAAATTAAGGATTGTCTGCAGTTAAAATCCAGTCCCACATTGTCCTGTCAGAGAAAAGTCTTGGGGGAAAAAGATATTTTCTGTTTTTTCACAAGATGCTCTGAGCTATCTGTCATCTTCATGGGTTCAGCCTCTTCCCCTTCCTGCCCATATGTCTTGAGTAGAAACCGGTGGTCAGTCTTCTTTTTCAGATCTGTGGAGTTGCCATTCATAGCTAAAGATATATAAAATTTATTTTTAACAATAATTGCAGCTTTTATAGACAACCCGCCTAATGATTTTCTTCTGAAAAAAAAAAGTCCGAGTACCAATTTAATATTGATGTTATATAAATAACTCTTATGTATTTCTGTGTGGCTCATGAAATTGAATTATTAAAAAATTGTCTGTGTGAAGTGGGGACAGAGGAGAGTAAAACATGGAGGAGGAAATATCTGAGTAGTTTAGGAGGAAGAAATGTCTGGCTGGATTCCTGCTTGGGCAATAAGGTGTCTGCACATCACCAGGATTGGAGAAATGGTTTTCTGGACAGGTGCTGGGCTGGAGGGGGTACCCTGTACCATTCCTCTGCAGGATAAATGCTGGTATCAATGCCTGATTGTTGGGAATCCGTGTAAACCTTAAATGCTTTGGCTCCTTGTCACAATCCTGAGTGAAATGTGCTGTAGAAACACGGGAGGAAGGAGTGTTCCTTCCCCTGAAAGCCTTGCTAGGAGGTGTGAAACACCAGAGGACACAAACTGCAGATTGAGGACAAAACCCTCATGGAGGAGAATTTGTGAGACAGGAATGGTTTTATCTCAGCAGTTCTCATCTTGCTTTTCTTGGCATCTCAGAGGTCAATGAGCTAGAGTAGACTCACAGAGGAAGCAATAAATCCTTCCATCAGGTTTTCCACTGCTTGGAAAAGAGAATGGATGTGGAAAGAGCTCTGCTGATCCTGTTTGGTGCCTGGGATTTGAGTCAGCAGCATTTGCAGGCATAGCTCATGAAGATACACACAGTCTTTGTGTAAGGGGTGAGGGGAAAATGAGATTGTGCTGGGGAATTCCACAGCCCAGCAGAAACTGTTCCTGGTGAATCTGATTATTCATCATTTCCAGTCCAAACCTGCAGCTTCTCCTAGGTTTAACTTAAACCTTTAACTGGGTCAACAACTGCCCGTGATTGTAGATGTGCTCTTTAAAAGTGTAATAACCCTAGACACCAATTAAAAAGCTGAATTAAAGTAGAAAATTCCCTAGGATGGACATGGGGAGAACTATTTTTCTTTGTTAATGTGTACATGCACCAGAGGTTTACATGGACTCTTTCAAAGCACTAAAATTACTCCTATTTTCCATCTCTCTGTAAGATTTGCCGTTGCTTGGTCCTTGATACTTTTGAGAAACTCTCTGCTGCATTTAAGACAAATTAGCTGAATATAAATTGCTTGAGGGGTGGTTTTTGTTTTTTGGGGTTTTTTTTTAGTATGATTTATTTCATGTTTGTGCAGCAGAGGGAACAGGAGCCTGGAGGTTTTGCCCAGTGGGAGACACTGAGATGTGGACACAGAAAACATCTGGCAGGTTCTGCCCGTACTGGACATTCCATATTGTCTCTCCAAGCTTCAGCATTTTCAGAAAAAAACTATGGCACAGCCTAGAAATTCTTGTTCCAGAACCAGGAATCAAAATACAGAAATTTACACTAAAATTAAATAAAGTTTGGGCATCTAGAGAGCTTTTTAATCCAATGATATGTGTAGTAGAATCTTAGTATGCATTCGTAAGCATCTATGCTAATAATAATAAGAGATGGAAATTCAAGAATATTTTAATTTCTAAAGTGTTATCAGGAAGCTAAAAGTTATTTCTAAGTAGACACTTTTAAAACAAAACAAAATTTCAGAGGAGAAAGGAAAGAATTAGCTTTTTTCCAACCAACTCCTTTTAGCTTCTTTGCTATTCAGGATCAGCTCAAAGTGAAGAGAATTTTTTTTAATTCCTCCAAGTCTTCAAAACTTCTTTTTCTGTGGCTCTCACTTATTGAGTCTGTTGCTGAATGGGGAGTTTGGAGATGGGGACGCTCCCTGTTAGGAATTGTCTGGGTGTGTGATGGGACAGGGACTAAGTCCTATTTAGTCCTAATTAAGTTGTACACTTAATTTATGGGTGATGGAGTTTGGGGCTGTTTCTAGAGTGGAGGATCACCTACCCAAAGCCCTTCTGTCCTTGTGCACAAAAAGAGTGAGAGGAACCCCCCAGGCTCCATCCAGCAGCACGCTGAGGGAAGGCTTCCTGCCCCCAAGGAAACACCACACTGCAGGATTTGTATTTATACGCCAGCAGAATTTTATTTATAAATTATTTTTACATTCAAAATTGTTTCCAAAAGTCCATGATCCTGGGGGCTTAAAGCAAAACTCAAGTAATTTCTCAAAGAACATCCATTTTCATTTTCAGAAGGCAGGTAAGGACACATTTTTTGAAGATTAATGCGGGTTGTTTTTGGGTTTTTTTTTCCTTGTGGGAGTTAGGCATCCTTGAATGTGTCAGTAATAAAGATTGAAGAGTGTTAGGGGGCAAATTATACCTCCAGGTATCCGTAGGAGAACACATTTTGATTCATAAATTCAGAGGAGAAGGATGCCCTCCATCAAAGTATATGGTCTAAATGACACAAAATAGAGCACAAGAGGGAAAGAGAGTGAAAAAGCAAGAAAAACAGGGGGAGGGGAAGAAGTTGGAAAGAAACCTTGAGGAAATGTCCTAAATTTCAGGGATGGAGACTCCAGCTCAAAGTGACACTTCCCTGCAGTGAGAGGAAAAATAACATTCCTTGTGTGCATAAATGAAGAAAACCCTTGTGGTCTTGTAGAATCAACCCTGAAATTTCCTTTTGGGGGTCAGGAATTGGGGTTTGTGCTTGCCCACAGTGCTGTTCTGCCACTGTTACAGACCCTTCCGCTCCGTAGGAAAGAAACTGTGATTTGGATAAACTTCCTGACTAAAGTACTGAAAGAAAGCTGTCACCACAGTTGCTTGAGTGAAATATTTACTTCTCACAGTTTGAGGAGTAACCTGCTTCTGATAGGAACTGCTGTGCTTAATTTGAGTTGAAGTTAACGAATGGTTGGAGCTGTCTGCTGCACACTGATCTGTGTGCTGGCACATGTTTTTAAACACCTCAAGGAAACCAGTTCAGGTGTTCTGTGCTTGTGAGGGACCCTGGGCTAGGCTGGGGTGAGTGAAATGTGTGTTCTGCTCACTCTGGTGGGCTTCCACAGGCTCAGGAAGCAGCTGCTGTGTTCTATGACCATTTGAACCACTCTGCCATGGTTTGAATCACAAATACCTTTTCCTCTCTTTATGATTTGGGAAAATGGAGCTTATGGCCTTTTGCCATAACCTGTGAGAAACCTGGGGTTACATCAACCCACAGTGCTGGTGTTGGTGTGAGCTGCTCACAAAAACAGGGATGGTTTGGGGTCTGGAGCATCTCCCTGATTTAGGGGAGGCTGGGGGAGCTGGGCCTGGAGAAGGGAAGGCTGAGAGAGGATCCCATCAATCCTTACAAATATTTTCAAGGTAAATGGTCCCAGACTCTTTTTGGTGCAGCTGCAGGACAAGGAGCAATGGCCATAAACTAAACCACAAGTTCCACCTCAGCACGAGGAAGAACTTTCCCTGGAAGAATCAGAGCACAGGAACAGCTGCCCAGGGAGGGTGTGGAGACATCCCGACCCCACCTGGACATTTCCCCGTTGAATGGAACAACATTCCTGCCTTGGCAGGGGCTTGGCCTGCACCATGCCCAGAAGTCCCAACCCTATTTTATGGCTCTGAACAGTCAGCTGAACTCTCTTAGCCAAAAGCTCTGGGATTTAACCCCCAACCAGAGCAAAAAGCAGAGTATAACAGCGGGCAGAGCCTCTCCTGGCTGTGAGTGATGCATGGCTCTACAGTGGGTGACAATTCTCCAAGCCACCAGCAGCCCCCAATCCATATTCAGCAGCCCACTGCTGGCGTGGAGCAGGGACAGAAATGTTCCTTACAGCCTGAACCAGCTCTGCTGGCATGAATAAATCACAGCACTCAGGGGCAAAGGGCTCAGCTCCTCTGAACGGGGTAGCGGTGGGAAATAGAAAAATCTCGTCCACTTCTGCACACGGACACCACCCTTTTCATTCGTATTTTCCATTTTGGAGATAGGTGTCTTAAGCAGTCAATATACTTATTACCTACTCGATCTAAATGCAAATGCTGAACCAACAGTGCACTCTCATTTTTAATGAAAAGATATTAATCTTTTCAGCAAATGCATTCCACATTTGATCTTCGTATTAACCTCTAAAATATTCATATTTACAGCAATTGTGGGAAAACATATACCTTGGAGCATATCAGCTCTGAGTTGGAATAATTGTATCATTTTGTCTTGTCTTCTCTGACAGAATTCCCACTTGCACACCTTTAACTTGTTTTGCAGAATGGTAAATTCCAGAGCTGAACCTCAGTTTCTATGGTTTAAGGGGTTTTAGTAGCAGATACAGCAATATCTCATATTTCTTCCTGCTTAAAATACAAGATAAACAAGGTATTCACCATTTCCCCTTGGTTAATGCATTTCTTACACTCTGGTTTCTGATGCCTGTAAACATAAACAGCAGAGAGTCTTGAGGAAAACTCAAGGTCTTTGGTCTCTTTTCAGAAAATACTCCACAGCCCTTTATATCTAAAATATTAGAAATGGGGAGAGAAAAAAATCTTCCAATTATAATGTTACTTATAGAAAAATGGACAGAGAGATTGAAAGTGCTTCTTAGTGAGATGTAAAATCATATTTGAAGTTAATTTTGTGATGAATTTTTCAGTATCTGGGCTTAAACGCCTGCAGTGAAAAAAAAAATCTTAGTTTACCAGCAATTCTTAGTTTGATTCCTATTATGTTTTTGATGAGAAAGCTCATTAACCTGTTCTTGAATCTTGAAAGAAGCTGTGCAAAGGAGAAATAAAAGTAGAAATTATATGTCAAAATATGAGTAGGACGATTCAAGTTACAAACAGACGGGAAAAGCTCCTATCGAGAGAACATGAGAGAATATGTATGTTCATTTGAAGAAAAACTCTGATCTGTTTGAAGCTGTAGTGGCAGAATTCCTACAAATCTTTTATGACATTGTTAGATAATTTCTAATTTCATTTAACTCAACACATAGCTTGATAGTCTGATAGGAAAAAAAAAAAAAAAAGGAAAAAAATTATCTGATGATAGTGGAACCAGAGCTTCTTTTCTGTAAAAATCCATGAGGGATGAAGGTATCACACCAGGGGCTCACAGGGAGCCATCCCAGCAGGATGTTCCTGTCTCCTCCTGGGCAGGGAATGCAGAACCCAGACCCTGAGGCAGATAAATCCCTGGATGATGGCTTTTCTTCCCAACACGGAGCACAGCGTGTGAAAACCCCACCTCTGGCAAAAAAACCCCAACCCTTGGATGAGCACAAACATTTGCTGTCCCTGTGAATGAACAAAAGCTCCCTGCAGAAGCTGCTGCTTGTGCTCTGTGCTTTGCATTTCCCTTTTCCAGGGGAACAAACCCAGAGCTGAACCCTCTGGAGATGCCCTCAAATCCCTCCTTGGCCCCTCTGTGTCTGCTTGGTTGGAAACAGCTCTGCAGGTGGGATGCTCTGGTCATCACAGCCCCCAGGGCATGGTCCTGCAGCTCTGCTGGCCAACACAGAGCAGCAGCTCCTGCATGGCTCCACGTGGGGTTCTTCAATTCCAAACACACACCCACCATCCTGGTGCTGTCACTCAATTTTGGAAGCCTGTTCCACAGCATCAGGTCAAATGTGATGCTTTCTTGAGGGTCAGCACAGAAATCCTGAACTTCTCAGTGCCCAGGGTTCCGACAGTTTCATCCAATACAATCTGGGATGATGGCTGGATGTCCTTGTCACACTTTTTAACCTGGAGCTTGCAGGGGGTGTAAATTCCCACTTAAAGGCAGAGCTGCTGCAAGGATATTGCTGTCCTCTCCAAGGAATGCCAAGGTATCCCACAAAGGAATCTTTTTCTTGCTCTGTCTGTGTTTCCCCTCTGCCAAGGAGGGAAGAAGGAGCATTCCTGGTTCTCCATTAAGATCTTGGATTTATTTCTCATGTGGGCTACTGGCTCTTCATTCCCAAGGGTGTTGTGCACTCTTGTTTCTGAGCTATTGATGGCTCCAATCATCATTTTAACTCTCACAGTTTGCTTCCTGCAAAATCCCCACATTTCCCACAAGACGAGGTGAATACGAGTTTTCAAACCTGCAGCTCTCTGTAGCCGCACTGAGAAATATTTATATTCTCCCTCTGATGTTTTGGGTTAGGAGTTTTTGGCTATCACTGCCTCCTGTGGCAGATCCTGATCCTCTGGAGATGTCACTCATCCGAATATCCTGAGTTTCTCTGACACTGATGTACTGCAGAGAGATTTTATAAAATATCATTTTCAAGGCACTTACAAAGAGTGACACAAACCACGATATGGGCTGCCCACATATTTTGAATAGAGGCTGATAATGGAAATGTCTTTTTTTTTTTTGGTGAGAGTTTCTTTATTTGAAAAAAAAAAAAAGAGAGAGAGGAATATCAGCTTTATGGATGTTGAGAGGTGAAAATCTCACTGTGACAAATGTCTGTCTAAGAAGGGAATAGAAGTGGTGGACTTAGAATAAAAAAACCTCCAGTTGCAGATTTTGCAGAGGAGCTGGTTAATTGCTGAATGGTTAATTGCTAAATGGTTAATTACTAAATAGTTAATTGCTGAATGCTGGCACATATTCTGCTTGAACTAGGAGCACAATGACCTTCAAAGGTCATCTATGACTGAAGATAAAAAACTTAAATTTCCAGTAAAACTTGGAAATTCCAGATTGGGAACACACCACATATTTTGTAGATGTTTTGGGCAGAGATTTCAGTTCAGGGAGAGATGTGAGTGAGTCCACAAACAGAAAACTGAAAATTAATGTTATCCATGTAGACTAAGAGGTGCCAAAAGGTGGGAAAAATCTGAAAGATTCTCACAGGCAATGTTTTTCAGCCCATGCCTGGGGCCAAGGAACATGAGTCCAAAAGGTAGAAGTGTGTCATTGTTGATTAATCCAAATTTTTCCTGAAAGTTTCCCATTTCCAAACAGTTTTTGCTGGCTGGACAAGATGAACTTCCTGCTATAGAAGTAGAGTGGAGGTAGCACAGTTAATGCTTGGAAACAAAACTTTTGGATATTTTATCCCCAAAGTCTGACTTTTTAACCCAAATATCAATACTTTCAAAATGCTCAGTGCTGAAGAGAGAAGAAAAGAAAATATCTGGAAATGGTCAATTTACAACCAGCATGAATCAAGCAGAATTAACACTGAAAATAAATGGAATTACTTCAAAGTCATCATAAGAATAATTGCTTCATTTGGTGGAGTTGCAGCTTGGAGAAACAGGGCCTCAGCAAGGGTTACCCCTGAGGTGCTTCATTTCATTTTTGATTTTTTTTTTTTTTTAACATGAACAGGGTATTTTCAAATATGTTGGTGGTTATTTTTAGTTCTGCTAGGCTAATTCCAATTTGCCACTGTGTTATTTTGGGATAATTCCTCTAGCACCAATGGGATTTTATTTCTGAGTCCCCAAATGTCATCAGACAACAGACACATCTTTCTCACTTTATTTTCACTTTCTTTTATCTTTCCTGTTTTCTTATGACTTTCTATTTTTAGAGCACAAGTAGCAAAAATCATTTAAAATATGCTGGTTTGTAGGAGATTGCATCTTAATGCCATCAAATGGGAAATTTCTTTCTTTCTAAATTCTACCCAAATTTAGCTTTCCTTTATGATGGAGTATCTAATTACAATAACATTAATTAAATGTGTGTGTGTGTTTTCAACTTTTAGTTTTCAGTCTGCACTGTAGAGTTTTACAAAACTCTGTTCAAGGTTAAAATGAACCCTTCTTAGTCTATCTAATGCATAATATTATTTTTTAGTTTTTTGTTTTCTATACTGAGTGCATCAATTAAAAGGTAATTTGAGAAGGCAGAATGTGAATAAACATGAGTTTATTCTCCTCAGCTTCTCCTCTGGACTGGAGGATCCACTGGTGCTCCGCTTGTAAAGCATTCACAGAACTTTTTGCCAGATTATTTTTAATTTTTGTTCATTAAACAAATCTCAAAAATTGAAGTCTTAATTAAAATACAGCAGGAGCATCCTAGAAAGGCAGTGGCTGTCTCTGAGTCTGTTTTTACTTGTAAATGTTGTCCATCACACCCATATTATGCATTACAGTTTGCTTGTGACATCTTTAACTTGATCTGTCTTTTACTATGGCTTTTATTTTCATTTTTTTCCTTTCTTTTTCTTTCTTTCTTTTTTTTTTTTTCTTCTTTCCCCAAAGCAAACTTTATTTCCTTGAGAGGAAATCCATAAAGCATCATTCTCCCTGCAGAACAAGTATGAGCTGACTCCTTGGAGACCAGAGATAAATGACTTTTAAGGGGAGATATTGCTCACTCCCAAAAGTAATTTGTAAACACTTGAAGTTTGTGCCACATTATCCCACCATCCTCAAATAGATACCTGCATCTAAAAAACTCAAATATGAATTCTCCCTTGTAGGCTGGTGGTACAGGGAGCAGTATTTGTGAAGGGTGAATTTTCTTCTTTGGCAAACAACATCTGATATCTTCAGAATATTTTGCCTGACACTGCTCATGTAATTTTAAATTTAATTAAGAATAATTTAATTCTTAATTTAATTCTTTTAAAAATTCAGGATTCTTGAAATCCTGAGATGTGTGGCAGTGCCATGGCAGGGAGACTTCCAGCCTTTGAAATGGGAAATAATTCCATTAAAAATCACAGGAATATTCCAGCTTTAGGGAACTGCAACAGAGAAAAGGCCCAGAATGTTTTTGCTTCCACAGCAAAGAGAAATAGTAATTTTTATTCCAAGTGTATTTCAACTTAATAAACATCTGTCCTGTATATTTAAACCTGCCATTTCAGGATTGTAATTATATCATCTGAAAATAAGGCCTCCTCAAAAGAGAATTGAAGTGACAGGCTAAAGAAAATGAAACATGACGTTGCTCATTCTCCTTTCGTCCTAGAGCTAAAATTTAAATTGATTTTCTTCTTCTTGTCAGAAAGTATTTTAATTGGAAACTACTTTTGATTGCAGTTTTCAGAGAGGAATGGGATCCTTCCCATTGTGTTGTTCAGTGTCTTCATAATATTTTACTAAATTAATCTCTGCTGATATTTTAAATAGTTGATAACTGTGCTGGTAGTTCTAAAGAAGGTTAAAAAAACCTGAGATAAATGTAAAGATTTTCACTTTTTTTTTTGTTTCTTGGCACCTTTTCATACAGATATGGTGTGTTTGTTGCCATAGTTACCTGCTTGTTGGGAGAAATGAATATTTGATAGTAGCAGTAACTAGACTGTAAAAATTAGATATGCTGCTTCAGTTCAATTTGGGTTTATCACACTTCTTTTTTGCATCTAAATTTTCATTATAAATGTCGAAGGAAAGTTGTGGAGTCATATTCCTCTGAGAGCTACAAGTCTCTGTAGCCCTGTAAGTTCATTCACTCATTCCACAGCCCTCTGATGAACTAAAAGATCCTAATTAAATTTTCTTCCAATAGACTTCAATTTCCAGTTTGCAGACCTCTTCGAATGGGAACTTCTTTCATTAATATCTTCATTAATATCACAGAGGACAACAGCAGCCACTCCATGGCCACCACAGCTGGTGGCTTTCTGTGCTGAGAAATTATTCAGAAGTGAGAGATCAGACCTCACAGCCTTGTGAGGGATCAAATACAGGGGTTTGGCCTAATCTCTCACTTCTGAGTAATTTCTGCTTTGCCAAAACCCTTTTTCACACCAGGCAGTGGAGCTCAGGAATGCAGCTTTAAATGGTTATCCAGGCAGCAATTCAGGGGAAGCTGCAGGTTAGAGAGGAAAAGGATCTTCATAACAGAATAATAAAACAGAATTGGTGGTTTAATTATAAAAAATTCCAGGAGTGAAGCAGTTGTTACTCTGACATTTCCCTCAGCACCTCGCTGCCTGCACTGAAATCTTTGGCAGAGAGGGGGATTTGAGGAGAAATGATGCTCTGAGCCGTGTTGTCATGCAGGGCTGTGTCAGACAGGAGTGACAGGAATGCTGGTGGCTGCACCATCTTCCCTTACTCCAATTTCTCTTGTCTTAGAAATGTCTGAATTATCTCTGTGTACTTTAATGTAGCTGGATAAAATACATAACTCATGGAAGAAACAAACTGGAGGGAGATCAGTTCTCCCAGGGGGTTTCTGCCTTTCCAGTGAGCCATTAGAGAGAGGGGAAGCGCTGAAACGAGGGAGAATTTTCAGGAGAATTTGTCAAAAAATGCACTTTTAATACCTGGAAGCCCAGAGATTTCCACTAATGTGATTAACTCCTTGAGAAAATGAGGGAAAGGCAGTGCTGGTGGTAATAATGGCCTGATTTAGGCTTTCCTGAGGTTACAAGTAGAAAGTTGTTGCCATTGATTTTTGCCTCGGAATTTGCAGCAGGTCCGAGGCAGCTGAGGAGGGGGGAATTGGAGGGAGCAGAGCTTTTTGCTGGACTCTTGACTTCTCACCATGGCCTAATTATGACATTAAGGCATCGTGTTCCTGCCTTAAAAGAGAGATAATCACGGGGTTCTGCAGGCTGCTGGCTGTCAGGCTCGAGGGTGGCACTCTGGCACAGAACAGGTAAAAGCTTTGCTTTTAGCAGGGTGGAGAGTGAGGAGATGGCTCTGAGAGCTTCCCAGGAGAAAACAGGGCCTTCACTTAGGAGAGTCCAGCACTTTCAAACAGATTGGGGGTTTCTTGGGTGTCTGTTTTTTATTTTATTTTTTTTTCTTTGAGGAGTAGAAAGGTCTAGGTTTGATCAGAAAGTTTTAGAAGCTGCTCTGAGTTTGGCTCTGGCTGTGCCTGCACTGGGATGGAGCCATGGGGCTGAGCAGAGCATTTGAATTTTTTTTTTTTTTTTTTTTTTT